>CM052810.1:40764707-40927877 GCA_028533885.1 Nasua narica
CTGATAGAGGCATAATATTCCATTGTATAGATGTACCACATCTTCTTTATCCATTCATCCGTTGAAGGGCATTTTGGTTCTTTCCACAGTTTGGCTATTGTGGCCATTGCGGCTATGAACATTGGGGTACATGTGGCCCTTCTTTGCACTGCATCTGCTTCTTTGGGTAAACCCCATCTTCTTTTAATTGTGGTGCATTTGATCCTTCCCACAGGTGTTTCTCTGTGTTAGTTTGTTTTTTCTGATTTCTTCATGCCTCTACTACCACTCCATTTTTATATCCTTTTGGGTCTCCCTTTCATCTTTCCATTCTCTAAACCATTGGAATCTTTGAGATCCTCTCTCTACTGCATTTCTTGTGTGCTGGAACACTCCTGACACTAGATTAGCTATGTTCTTTTCATTAGGCATCACTGAACCCCAGATTGCTCTATTCTGGGTTGTCAGGGACCTGGGGAACCGCCCTGCTGACTCTATTTCCCTTATCCCACTTTGGGGTCACACCTGGGGAGATTCTGGAACCACAGGATATCAATCTCTGGAGATCATGGTGGTAACCCTACTAATGTTTGTTGTCCTTTGTAGAGTGCCAACCATATGTGTTAGGCACTGTGAAAAGTGTTTTTTCATACATTATCTCTACTGGGTAGACATGACCAACCTTATCTGCCCACAAGAGGAGAAGAGTCAGAACTTCAGTAAGTAGCTGAAGGCATTGGCTAGCAATGGGTAGAACTAGGACTTGCACCCAGGACTATTTGATTTAAAGCTCTCACACTTTCCACAGGGTCCTGTTGCCTGTGTCCTGTGAATAGTTAAGGACATCCTGACATGCTTAGGTTTATCTAAGGTAGAGGTTAGTGACTCTCTCTGAACTATAAAAAGGCTTGCAGATGACCAGAATGGCTTGAATCACACAGACTTCGTATTCTCAGAACTGGAAATATTTCATTGGTTCTATGCTCTTTTTTGAGGCCAAGGCAAAATTGGTTTCATTCACTTATTTCATATCTAGCATAATCCAGCAATTATGCTAATTCTAAGGGCAAGTCCCTTAGAATTCCAGAGTCAGGGCAGTGCCCAAGAAAAGTCAGGGCTCTGCAGTCTGACCGGCTGGTTTGTGTGCCAGGCTGCCCCTCCATGATGTATTTCTTCTCAGTCATCTGACTTTACTTCTCTACTCCTTGAGCTACTCACTTTTCAAATCAGAATAGTACATCTCAGGGGCACCTGACTGCCTCAGTTGGTTAAGTGGCTGCCTTCGGCTCAAGTCATGATCCCAGGGTCCTGGGATTGAGCCCCACATCAGGCTCCTAGCTCAGTGGAGAACCTGCTTCTCCCTGTCCCTCTGCCTGTTGCTGTGCCTACTTGTACTCTCTATCTCTCTGTCAAATAAATAAAAACCTTAAAAAAAAAAAAGAAAAAAGAATAGTACATTTCAAATCACAGCATTGTGGAGAGCCTTAAAAGACCCAATGTGTGAAGACTCCACAGACAGCGAGTAAGCAGAGAGTAGAACTCTCATCTTCCGCCTCCTTCCCCCCCATTCAAGGTAACAGGACATGGGTCCCCCGAAGGGCATGCATGTGAATCAATAAAACACCCACAGGGGCGCCTGGGTGGCGCAGTTGCTTGAGCGACTGCCTTCGGCTCAGGTCATGATCCCGGAGTCCCGGGATCGAGTCCCACGTCGGGCTCCCAGTTCCATGGGGAGTCCGCTTCTCACTCTGACCTTCTCCCTTCTCATGCTCTCTCTCACTCTCTCTCTTTCCTAATAAAAAAAAATAAATAAAATAAAATAAAATAAAATAAAACACCCACAAATTAGAGGAAGTGCCTTGGCACTACATGAAACAGATGTCACTTGCTTGATAACAGTGCAGAGAAGAGATAGGGTGAGATGTGGAAGGTGAGTGGGAGATTCTTTAGGTAGATGCGCTCTGTTCTTATAACCCATTTTTGTAGTTTTGCTCTGAGGAAAGTGGTTTCTCTTTCCCTGCTTAACCGGTGTCAGAAAATTCCTGTGTGCAGCATGGTGAATTACTGCTATATCCTGTTTCAGAGATGGCTGCTCTTCTGTCACAGGTGGAAAATTTTCCAGTGCATGAAAGTGTGAAAGTATATTATAAGGGTGTGAATGTTTTTGTAAATAAGATATTCTAGATGTTATTTCTACCTACAATTTACTTTTGTGCTGTGCTCTTTGTGTGTATGTATGTGTGTGTGTGCGTGTGTGTGCTTGGCAGGATCTTTCAAAATACCAGCCAGAGTTTAAGTTCCTCACACTAATCTCACCATCTCCTGTATTTTCTATCATTTGTCTGTCCAATGATAGCAGGCCTACCTTTGGTATATCATCAGGCATTCCCAACCTCTTTCTGCCAGCCATTCTGGAGACTGGAAAAACTCAAGGCTCACCTTATCAGACTCTCTGTGATAGAGAAAGGAGAATAGTTCTGGCCAATGAGATACAAGTAGTAACCTGCAGAGGGAATGAGGGCTCTGGGAACGCTTTTACTTTTCCTAACTAAAGTGGCCTATGCTACATATACCATGATCACTATTCATTCCTCCTTTCCCCACTCTCATCTTCTATCCTCTTTTTTCCTTTGTTTTTGTTGTTGTTATTGCCTTGAATGAACTTATGATGACTGGAGCTGCAGCAGCCATCTTGCAGTCGAGAGGGAGGCCCAAGAAAATCACAGACATTCCAGCTCTTATCTTTTAAGACTGCAAAACAGATAGCAGCAGCTGCCCCTCTCCAGACTTTTTGTTTTGTGAAACAAAGGAATCTCCATTGCTTCGAATTACAGATCATCACATTTTTCTGTGACCTATGACTAGTTATATTCTGATACAGTACCTTTGAACAACACATTGCACTCATCTGTCAATGCTCATGGATCTTCTCCATTGATTCCTCCTCTGCTAAAAACTCCTCTCTTTCAGGGAAGGTATAAATGATTGAATTCACATCCTTATCTCGAATATATTCTGTTCATTTCATGGTACTTACTGGACACCACCACTGGGCATCCTTTTACTTTTGACTTTTCACTATTAATACATTGCACTCTGCAATATTAAGGCCTTCTATTTGTTGCTATATTTCCCTGAAGAGGTATTTTTTTTTATGTTTTGCTTTTTGTCTTCAAGTCATAATGTCTAGTTGGTTCTTTTTTTTAATTCCCTTAAGATGCATAATACTGAGCTCTCTTCTTATTAGACCCATCAGAGGTATTTTTGATGGATGGACATGCTGCACATTGAGTTTTGCCAGCTGCTACTAGGCAACCAGAAAGGATGCCAGTGTGTGGTGGTATTCACACACACAGCTAGGCCTAGACGTACTTTCATAGTGTCACTTACTTCAGCTGGGAAAGAGCCAGACTTGAATCTGGCTTTGCCCCCCTCCTCTTTTGCTCAGAACTGCTTTTCTCCATAGCTCCCCACTGCAGGATTCCTTTCAGAGCTCAAGCCCTGAGCATTTATGTGGCATGTACATTAAGAGAGTTCTTTTTTTCAAAGTACAGATCCTTTCTTCTTGATTTGGCATCTGACTGTGGTTATTTCTATTATTAAACATCAATGATTCATATTATATAACAGTAGTTATTTAGAATGAGAAGGTATAATATAAAGTAATAAGGTACCTTCAGCTGTGCATTGCTTCATGGTACCTGGATGATTTAATTTTTTTTCATATTTCATTTTTAGCTATCCCTATCATTTCTGTTGAATTGTACACACAGCATTTCCTTTTTTTTTTCTTAAAGAAAAACATTGAAAAGGGCAAGAGATTCCAACCCTTTGAATGTCGACTTCTTTTCTTTACACAAATACTTGAAAACCCTTGTTAATAGAGACAAAATAGTACCTCCCACGTTCATTTGGCTTCCCTGCGTCATCTCTGACAGTTACGAGAGACAAATACGTTTCCGCTCATTACTGGTACTGTTCAAGCAGTAGAAAGCTCAGGGAGAAGAAGAAGTGAACAAATCAGTGAAATATGGTCACGGCTAATACACACAATGATTCAGTCCCACAAGGAGACAGGAAACACCCAACATCATCCTATTTTTCCACATCATCAAGAATTTAAAGTCTTAAATAGCTTTCTTATGTCATTTCTTCAGGAACTGACTTCATATCCTTGTTTCTGATCTGAAAGCGATAGAGCAAGACAGAGAGAGGCTGCCGTTTTCTTTTTTAAATTCGAAAGGAACGAAAGCTGGGAAAGACTAGTTGGAATGGGTTGTTCGAGCCCGTGAGGAAGACCAGGATCCATCTTTAAAACTTCCCATGCTCTTTGGGTCCTCAGCACTGTCCCACGCTTGTCCTACTGACATAGACAGAAATCTGACTTCCAGATAGTGCCCTTTCAGCAATCTTCTTGCTAGATTCCCTCTTGAAGGGCAGGAAGGCTACTGTCGAATGCATGTGACGCACAACTGTGCTACAAAATGAAGGTCTGTGGATCTAGCACTGTGCTCGCACCCCGCTGTCTTATTTTCACTTGTGCCTCCACTGTCTTCACATAGCTTCCTGGCAGTCCACTCGATTACAGTGTAGAAATACCTAGAGTCAAAGTCAGGCTTATGTTCTGATCTACTCGTGGAGGTTATTATTCCTCCCTCTGTATACTGCTCTGTTTTGACCTCTTTTAATGAAAAGAGCAGAATCTTTTGACTTCTCAATTCTAGATTCCACTCCTTCTTATTGTTAATATGTGGAATCGTCACAGCAAGGTTGCCTGGAAACGTGCTAAAAAACGTGTTGAGAAAACATGAAGAGAAAATACTGCGGGCTGGAGATACCCCTGGGCAGTCTGCCTCAGACATCCATCTGGAGATCTCAGGCCCGCCACCCAGAGCACGCAGAGCACTCACGGCTGCCGCCGCCATCACCTGTTAGCACTGAAGTGACGTTTCTTTGTAACCAATCTTCCCTGCTGCACTTCCATCTCCTCATACCCAACTGTCTCTGTCTTTGTAAACATGGCAGGGGCACCCGTTATGGGTACTGAAACCCCCTGCCCAGCTTATCTCACATGTCACTCTGGAAGGGATTATTTCCTGAGAACAGTTTCTTGGAGTGAGTGGGTATGCTCTCCTGAACCAGTTGTGGGAGAAAATGTTTGAGAAGTCACTAATAAGAGCAGCTGCCACTAACATCTGGAAACGCCTTGCCATTACAGAGTACCATTTCATAGAGCATGGCATTCTGAATCCTTACACAATCCCTCACAGGAAATGAGATTAGGAAGACGGTGTTATTGTCCCCACTTTAAAGAGAGAAGACACTTGAGATAAGTCACACAGCTAGTGAAGTCAGGACCGGAATGAAGTCTGGTACTGAGAGATATTGTGCTCTTGGCCATGCCATTCCATCTCATTTAGAATGGCGATTAGTGACCTTTCTGAGAGCATCTGTGCCTTTGAAAATCTGATAAAACCTAAGAACATTTCTGAGCAAATAGGCACATATAGTTCTACATACAACACTTTCATACAAGGTTGACCTGCTTATGGTCAACTGCACCCTATTTATGGGCCCTGATCTGGAGAAAGGCAGCCACATTTGGGGATAGAGAGGTAGACACAGCAATGGGACAACCCAGGCCACCAATAAGGCCTTCCAGGGCCAGGGAGCCCTGCCAAAATAAACCAACTGCTTATGTATTTCAAGAATGCTTTTGATTACGCAGTATTACTATTTCTATTAAGTGTTTATTTATGTCAGACGTTCTGCTAAGTGATTCCATCTCCTGTTCATCACAATTCTGTAAGTTAGGTGCCTTTGCTGTCCCATTTTTCAAAAAAGAAATGAGGTTTAAGCAATATACCCAGTGTCACAAAATCATTGAGCTTATCTGTGACTGAGCTGGAATTTGAACCCAGGTAGTTTGCCTCCAGATCCTACCTCCTTATCCACCAAACAAACCTTCTCTTTGAGTTATGATATGAAGCCAACCTGTCCTCATTATAATTTAAATGAAGGTATGCTGTGCAGTGAGCTCACTACCAGTCTTTTGCACACAGCACCTAAATTGAGGGCTCTGTTTTCTCTGCCTAAGAAATATTGCATTATTTTATTCTCTATGGCTTCCATCTTATGTCAGTGCTGTTCTTCCTTTGCCCTGATATTGTTTTATAGTGCTAATCTACTGTATTTTATGACCGGGATGATTTTTTCTTTTTAACTTAGACTGCAAGTCTCTTGGGTGGGAATCACGTCTCCATACATACTATATATTCTAGAGTTAGTGCTTCCCAAATTTCACCGTGTACAATAATCTCTCAGGGGTCTTGATGAAATGCAAATTCTGACTTAGTAGGTCTGGGTGGGGCCCAAGATCCTGCATTTCTAACAGCTCCCTGGTGAGAATGATCCCACTGGTCCATAGATCGCCATCTGAGTGGCAATGTTCTAGAGCATACAATGTTCACTGTTAAATTAGGCAAGGAGCAAAGAACACAGGAGACAGGGGCTATCTATATGCCAGAACCGGACTTATTTATTCAACAAACACTTACAGAGCTCCTACTCTGTGCCAGATATAAGAAACAATAGATTTTAACTCTGGTTCTCCCATCATCTAATTCAAGAATGACAGAACAAATAATCTTATCTCCATTTTATGAAGGAGTAAGGACATTTATCCCCAATTAGCTGGGAGCTAGCATGGTACACTGGAAGAGGAAGGCCTTGGAAGGCAGGTAGACTTGTGTTGTAATCCCTCCATACCCACGACTACATAGCCATATGACATTTATTTATTCCCAAGGGAGTCAATAAACTTTTATTGAACGCCTTCTAAGGACTAGGCATTAGGGTAACCCCTGGGTGTCTAAGGGCTTGTGGGCTGATTGCAGACACTGGAGGAAAGACACTCAAGCAAGTCAAGCAGTGCCCATGAGCATGATGAGTGCTGTGATACAGCCTGTTTAGAGAGAACACTAAAGAGCATCTAAATCAAATTATGTAGTAAGAAAGTTTGTTTGAGGTATGAATTAGCCAAACAGAAGGCAAAGCATGACATGATACAGGATGAAATGGACTTTGGAGGCAGGTCTCAGGGCGTTAGCCCTTAAATCAGCTCATGGCTATGAAAAATTGGGCAAATGTCTAAACTCTTTAAGTCTCAGTTTTCTTGTCTATAAAATAGTAATAATCATTGTAGCCTTTTCATGGGGATTATATGAGCAATTCACATTGAGCACTTGGCACAATGCCTAGCATATGTGAGAACTCATCAAACAGAGGCTTGGGTGGGAAGATGTAAGTGTGAAAGAGCATGTTGCATGTGCAGATCGGAAATTGCTTCCATCTGGCTGGGGTGAAGAGTGAGAGCAGAGAAAAGATAGGAGGTGATGGGAAGGAATGCACTGAGAAATCCTTTTTGTACTAAGATAAAGGGTTTGAGCAGAAAGACTGCTGTCCATGCTTCCCCTCTGACTATGAGAAAGAAATCTCTCCCTCTCTTGAGTTTCATTGTCTCTGCTCACTGAAAGGCTGGGTTTTCTTCTTCCCGACTTTCTCTATAAGAAGGTCAGTGAAAGTTACTGTTCCTAGTTGATTGCTGGAATCTTCATTGGAGTCATACCAGCCATAGACTTTCAAACTGAGCTTATGGGTTCAAAAAGGAAGAATATAGGCAAACCTAAGATGACTTAAATTAAACCTTAACATAGGAATGATTTTAGTGGTGGGGTCACTTAAAGTTTGCAGGACTTCTTTCTTTTTTGGGTTTGTAACGAGGTGTCCTGTCCTGTGTGGCTTTCTTCTCACTGATCTTACAAACCTTAAATGAGAAATTGAGACTGTTATGGTGAAAGATTCAGCTCCAATTATTTACATTTTACACTTTACATATTATTTTTTTTGAGTCCAATGTACATTAACAGCTTCTGAGACATACATGGTAGATAACTTTATGGCAAATGTAATGACATAATTCTATCTGCTACCTTTAAAAACTGGCATAGCTTCAGTACGTTTCTCCCTTCCCCATCCCACATTTTATTCATTTCCACCAGCCATTTCTTAAACTGGTGTTCTTTATTAGATAGAAAAAGAATAGTCCAAATTCCAATATTTGAAAATTCCCTACAAAAGCTCCATTAAAAATAAATTGTTAATAAGGAAAAGTATAAATTTTTTCTGCATTAACTTTCAGCACAGCTTGAGACTTTATTTTCCCCAAGATGCAAGGTCAGTTCATTTATCAGCACCTGACTGTTCACTGAGAGTGCCCCGGTGTGGTGTGTGTGTGTGTGTGTGTGTGTGTGTGTGTGTTATATGTATGTGCATGCATTTCAATGAGATAATGAATTTTAGTTCATTCTAGGAAAACAAGGATTCTCAACTCAAAATCAACCTACACTTTTTATGTTTAAATCATGGCACATAATCAAACCAAACCCTTTAAATCATTGTATGAAATTACTTAGCTTGATATTTGTGTGGCAAAAACTCTAGGGGTAATGTTTATCATTTGTTAATTTCATGTATGTAGAATCAAGAAATGGAGGTAAAAAGGACTCCGCTGTGGATCATGGATCCCACCCTGACCTGGAACAAAGGTCAGACTTTTGCATCTTTGTCTTTACTGTCTGAATGAGTCAATAAATATGTGCTCTTGGGAAAGATGGAGGGAGGAGAGAATCGTGTATAATTTTAATGCTTTCCCCTCCGTTTACCAAAATGTGTTTCAAAGTTTTCTGAAAAAGCATTTACTTTTCTGAATTGTAATTGCCAGTGCTTATGCAAATATTGCATAAGCCTTAATTTCTTTTTTGAATACTTTCCACATCTGGTCTTTGCCCTTCTTTTTATTATTTAACTTCACAAGGCTTAACCTTACTACAGACAATATTCTCCCCCAAAATTGCTGTGCTGAAGTAGACTGATTATCATTGCATAAATATCATCTCCAGATAAGATTTATTGACTGCCCACCCGTGGAAGGCACTGAACTAGGCCTCGCAATAAATGTTATTGAATAGCTTCCACCTCTGTTCATAAGACCTGTGCTGCTCAAAAAGTAAGGCAAAAATTACCTCATATCCTATTTCCCCCGCTGTACTCTGAATACAGATTTATAGTTGGATTTCTTCTTTCTACTTTGTGATCTGGAAACCCTCATTATGAAGTAGTTGTTCTTTCCATAAACTTTTTAGATCTCTATGAGCTCTCTTTTATTACTTTTTTATGCTGATATGCTCTGGCATCAAGGAGTCCTTACAAGGGATATCTACAGGCCTATTCCTTGGTCATTATAAAAAATAAGACTTTTTTTTTCATCAAATAAGAATCTGGTGCAAATGTGAATCATAAGTTTCCTTCATTCATCAGAAAGTTCATTGTGGTCCTTTCAGCTGGTAATGTTTCAGATACTTTTGATTTTAAAAATTATTATTACAAGTTTCCTCCATTTATCAGAAAGTTAATTGCTATCCATCTATCTGGTAATGTTTCAAATACTTTTGATTTAAAAAATTATTATTACATATGGATACAGGATTTAGATTCTTTGAAAGAGTAAAATAAGTTGGGTTTAAAAGAAAAAAATTAAAAGCATGAAATGCTTATTTGAGTTGAGCATCATTTAGGAGATAAAGGATTTGTATGAGAACATTTTGGATGTAGGTAAGTCATAAATATACCCATAAATTTATATCTTGGAAGAGGACACGGGGACATTGCCTCATTTGCGTTTTCGCTTTTAGAGGGTATTTTATTCAGTATCACACTCAGGACATGGCACTGAACAGACTAATTCAAATCGTGGTTTTGTCCTGCTTTATGGCATGACTTTGGACAATTCAACTTTTCTGACCCTCAATTTCTTTACCTCTAAAATTGGAGCAGTGGTATCTATTTAGCAGAGAGGTTGTTATGAATATTTATAGGTGGTGTAAAATGCCTCATACCTAGTCAGTCTTAGATATATTGGTAACTATTAGTATAGCTTTTAGCAGCCCTTGAAAATGTGTTTAAAAAATCATTTAGACCTCCAAAATTATATTTGATCTGTAAATTTTATTAAACCTATTGTGTTCAGAGTGATGTCCTTCTTGCTATTCTCTTAGTTTTCTTATTGCCGTATATTGCTTTCCCTAACCAATTAGTTTATAGAAAATATGCAGTGTGTAATCACAAATGAATTTTTTAAAAGCCTACATAGCAGGATTTAAACATCCAAATGAGTCCTTCAAAGTGCCCCACAGGGAAGCTCTGCGTTACACTAACATCACTACCATTGTTTCAGATCATTTTCAAGCCTCCCTTTGAAAAATGCCTTCAAAGTCAGTATGTAAGCCACCTAAGAAAATCGATGACATTGCTTTAGAGTCACTCCTTATTCGTATCAAAAAGAAAGTGTCACCTCGCTTGACTCTTCGCTTTATTAAGATAATGTTTACCCTCAATTATGTTTAGCTCTTCCCCTTTTCTTTCTTTTGTTTATTTTTTTCTTTTCTTCTTTTTGTATGTGCGGTAGTAAATAGTTAGACCAGCTCAAGTAGTAGAAGGCATCAAGCCCCTCAACAAGACAGATATCCAAACATTTGCCTGGATAACTTGACATGCAGCAGAGAATGTCAGAACCGCCAGAATAAGCCACAATTCGACCACCATTCCCGTTAGGCAACAGTGATACTGGGAAATCTCTGGAAATCTAGGCTTTGAAGTTTTAAGTAGCACATTTAATTTCTCTGGTCTTCACACATACGCTTGACCAGGCTATAGACATTCGACTTCTTCCTTTTTCCTCAGAGCAAGCTCTTGAGTGTGAGTGTGTTGATGCTCTTGGGGGCAATTTTGTAGGTAGAAAAGACCAGTCAGTAGTTAACATGCTTTTAAGGAATAGTGGTCAATCTATTCAAGTTTGAGATTTAGAAGCCTAGTTCTTCCTGAAGCTTTTAGGTTCATTTTATAAAACTGACTATATGTTTATATGTCTACAATAACTTTTAAGGACCTTTGAACAACATTTGGATCTGTTTGCAAGTGTGTACACCTTCGAATCCCTTAAACTGCATGGATAGTTCGAACATTTTCTTGTCTTTTCAGCTGTGTCGGTGATATGATTAAAGTCTCAAGAACTTAAAAATTTCTTATGAAATCTAATAAATTAAAAGCACAAATATGGAAAGCTTTAAGTCACTCTAAATGACTCAAGAACTTAAAAATTTCTTATGAAATCTAATAAATTAAAAGCACAAATATGGAAAGCTTTAAGTCACTCTAAATGGTCTGATATTATATAAAAGCCAAAATTTCCAGTTAAAATCATTTTATTTAAATGCTGCTTATACATTTTACCTCAGATTTAAAGGCTAATATGTTACTCTAAGAAACTAAATTCTCCTAAACTTAACATATATTTAAAATACTAATTGTTCACTGATGCACTAATAATGCAATGGGTGTGATACTAGCCCGATCTCTGCCCTATTTGCTAGACATCTCGAAATTCTCTTGAATTTTGAATTGAATATTGAATACATAACTCAAACTTACATTCAAAACTAAACTCTTGATCTTCTACCCTATGCATGCTCTAACTACAATCTTCTTGTACCTACAAATGGCAAATGTATTCTTATAGTTGCTCAAGCCCAAAACTTTGGAGTCCTTTTTTACACTTCACACTGACATCCAGTCCTGAAATTCTCCTGATTCCACCTATAAAATATGTCCATAATCCTACCATTCTCAGCACCTTCATTACTAGCCCTCTTGTCCAAACCATTATTATATTTTTAAGTATCTTTTTTCCTTCTTAAGATTTGTTTTTAAATTGAGGTGAAGTTCACATAACATAAAATTAACCATTTTAGAGTAAATTATTCAGTGGCATTGAGTACATTCCCAATGTTGTCAACCACCTTCTTTATCTAGTTCCAAAATATTTTCATCATCTCAAAGTAAAACCCTATACCCACTCACAAGTTACTTCCCAAATCTGCTTCCACCCAACCCGTAGAATCTAATCTGCTTTCTGTCTCTACGGATTCACTTATTTGGGGTATTTCTTATACACAAAATCATGCAACATGCAACCTTTGTGTCTGGCTTTTTTCATTTAACATAATATTTTTGAGGTTCATTTATGTTATCTCATGTAACAGTACTTCATGCCTTTTTATGGCTAAATAATATTTCATTGTATGTAAATACCACAATCTATTAATCCATTCATCTGTTGATGGACTGCCACATGCATTTTTGTAATAGATGTCCCTCTGATCTTCCTGTCTCTGTCTTTGACCTCTTGTATTCTTTTCTCAACACAGTAACTAAAGAGAAGCTTTTAAGATGTCAGACTATGTTACTCCTTTGCGTAAATTCTTCCATATCACTCTATCACTTAGGCTAGCATCCAAAGTCTTTTTAAGACCTTATAAAAACTTTAATGCCTCCCTACAACTGTTCTCTCTCTCACATCCTATTTTCTATGACTCTTTTCTTTACACACTCTATGACAGTTACAAGGTCTCCTCCAAAAGTCTTTTTTTTTTTTTTTCCTCCAAAAGTCTTGAAAGCACCGGACATACTCTACTTCAGGACCTCTACATTACCTTTCCTCTAGACATCCCCATGGTTTACCCCTTTATTGCCTTCAAGTCTCTGTTCAGATGCCCTCTACTGTACTGTACCTTACCGTCTAATCTAGATCCCTCTTAATGTGCTTTATGTTTTTATTTCTATTTTCTATATTTTTTTTATTTTCTATATTTTTGATAACATATCACCTTTTAATATACTATACAATTTACTTGTCTAGAATTAGACAAGTTCTTTCAGAAGCAAATCCTAAGACAAAATTTAAGTGCAATAATTTAACTTGGGAGATAACCTCAAGATAAAGATGTAGGGCAGTGCTGTAGTGAGTTAAGGAGAGATAGGTTATAAGCAGATTATCTCTGTGGACAATTGAGGCTCAATTGCTTCCCACCAAGAGATGAGGAAAGTGGGGTATGTACCTATCAGCACCCTTCCTGCCATTGGTCAAGGGCTGCTTTCAGGGCTTCAACACTCATTTCTGCCCTTCCTCTAGTGTGGGAAGAGTGTGTCTGGGACTCAGGCAGAAAGTTGTAGTTGTTCATTCATAGTTAATAGCCTTCAACTAATGAGTGTGGATGAAACATAAACAGGGCATTGGCATGATCAGTTATACTCATTTATTATGTTTATTGTATTTATTCCTTGACTAGAAGGCAAGGTTTGCAAAGGTAGAGACTTTTTCTGCTTTGCCCATGAATGTATCCACACTGCCCAGAATAGTACCTGCCACCTCACTCATAGTCAGTCAATAGACATTTTTGAAGAAAGGAAGGAAGGATGGAAGGAAGGAAGGAAACAAAGAAGGAGTGATCGTCTTAAATATCTTATATTTAATTCTAAATCTGCATGACTTGAACAATGTTTCTTCTGGGGGATACAATTTTGTTGTCTCAAACATTTTTTAAAGCGCATTTTTCAAGAGTGATGTTTCTGGTTATCTTCTCAGTTTGCGGAAGTTATAAACAATCAGAAGTTCTGGTCAGGAAACAACTGATTCTTTGTCTGTGATGTGGCTAAAATGGACTGGTCCCTATATATTGTATGTGACAAGGACTTCACAACTTTTTCTTTTTTATTGGAATAGAGTTGACACACAATGGTACATTAGTTTCAGGTGTACAACACAGTGATTTGACAAGTCTATACACTATTCTGTACTCACCTCAAGTGGAGCTACCATGTGTCACCATGCAAAGCTATTATAATACCATTGACTATACTCTCTATGCTGTAACTCTAATCCCCATGACTTATTCATTCCATAACTGGAAGCCCATATCTCCCACTTCCTTTCATCCATTTTGCCCACCTTCCCAGCCTCCTCTAGCAACCATCGGTTCTTTTATTTATTTATTTATCTATCTATTTATTTATTTATATTTTTAATTTTATTTTTAAGATTTTATTTATATATTTGAGAGAGAGAATGAGAGAGAGAGAGAGAGAGCATGAGAGGGGAGAGGTCAGAGGGAGATGCAGACTCCCTGCCAAGCAGGGAGCCCAATGCAGGACTCAATCTTGGGACTCCAGGATCATGACCTGAGCCAAAGGCAGTCACTTGACTAACTGAGCCACCCAGGTGCCCCAGTTCTTGTATTTATGGGTCTGTTTCTGTTTTTTATTTTTTCATTTTTGTGTGTGTTCTTTTGTTTTGTTTTTTAGAGTTCACATGTAAGTGAAATCATATGGAAGTTGTCTTTCTCTGCAGGACTTCGTAACTTAAAGCCACAGATAATCATATACTCCACAAGTCAGATTATTCTCTAATCCTCTCACAAGTGGTTAAACCTCTTGATTGGATTTTGTGTTGCTTTGACTCTTTAAAATATGCAGAATATTTTTCCTTCTAATATTAAAGACCCCTGAACTTGACAAAATTGTACATTTTTTCAAATACTTAAAAAATGTAATATTTCAACTCTCAGAGTTAATATATATACACACACACACACATATATACATATATATGTATACACATATATGAATATTAGATACCTCTTGTAGCTTCCAAGGTTATTCACTAAAAGAAATATTTTATCAAATAAAAGCTTATGTGGAAGCCCAATGCCCCAAACAAATAAACTCTGAGATTCTTTGATGGAAGAAATAGGGAGTTTGGAATCTTGTCCTCATGAAACTATATAACCAGTAAAGAAGTCATAGAAGCACAAAGCAAGTCCATAGGAATAGAATACTGAAAGAGACCCTTCCAATCCCAACTTCCAGATTTTCTGCGCAAGAATCTGCTGCCTTCTTTTGGACTCTTCTTTGGCTTTCTAATGCGCTTTAGACTTAATTAAATTATAAATATAATTTTAAAAGCTATCATTCGTGTGTATCTGCTATATGCAAGATGTCATAGTAATTTGATTTGATCTCTAACCTTCAAAGTCATCATGCAACATAAGTAAAATTAAACATGCACAAATAGGTGAAGAGTTATCAATTTATACAGCTAGAAAGTGGAAGAATCAATATTTGAACCAATCCTGTCTTTGCTAGGTATAATACTTTGCTAGGTATTAACAATGTTTTATCAATTAGTGGATATTCAATAAAGAACACTGAAGAAACAGCATTTTATGCAAACAGTGTTACTGTTCTTTGTTTTTTGTTTTTTTGAGAAGTCTCAGGATTTAGATTCCAGAGAAAGCATACTATTCTTGACTCTGGTGTCCAATTCATAAATTCACAGTATTAAATGTGAGAATTAAAGATCGCATTGGACAAAAGCTTTTAACCTCCAAAACAAGAGTTTTAGTGAGAAAACTCCTTGAGCAGAAAGAGAATGATCACTTATCTCTGCAATTTTATCCACAATGGGCAGATGAATGAGCCCATCATGAAAGAATATGATGTTATTCTAAATGTCCTTCAAGATGTTTATAGAGTGAGGAAAAACAGAATAATGGGGCAGGTGGGGAAACATCCCCAGTGGAATGGAGCTGCTGTGTACATGTTCCAAGTGGTAATGGACACGAGAGTTGAAAGAAGAAGCCCTCTATCAACTGTAAGAGCATTAATCTGGCCAGAAATGAAATATTCTTTCAATGATACCAATTCAGGGAAGGGAGAAAAAAAGAGAGAAACAGAATACCAAGGCATATTGAACTATCTGGAAGCTATATGGCAAGAGGAAATTATTTATAATCATTGGATTTTTATAAGCAGCAGCATGGATGCAATGTTGGTTTTGCAGCTAGAATTCTTTCGTATATCACAAATGTATCTTTGAATAATGTTTCTGAATTTAGTGTGCTTATCCTATAAATGATATAATTTAGGTAATTGTTATAACCATGACCATGTTCTAGATTGCTTTCTTATTCCCATTTCTAACTGCCGATTCTTTCAATGGGACCCAAGAGATGCAAAATCTGCGGATATGATTATGTACCCAGCTGCCTCTATTAATGAGATTAATCTATAGTAGACAGAAACTAAAAATTAAATTAATCTATATTAGACAGACATTAACTATTCCCTTAGAAGTCTCCTAGTGCGATATTTCCAAAGCAATGTTATGATTTATGTAAATCATACACTATAAAATAGTTTAGGAGGACTTAATGTAATACTCCACATCCAGAAAAAAATTTCACAGATAGTCACAAAAAGATGAAAACTAAACTATTTAGAATTTTGGAAAGTCTCTAGAGAGAATATTCCTTAGCCTTTTACAATGTGTGTGCTAATGTTAATTTCAGTCATTTAGCATAAAATTATCCTTATTTCTAATTATAATTTCTTTTCTGCATCTTAGGTTATTTCTTTAGTCACCAGCTGTTATTATCTATTAATACTATCATCCCAGCCCATCCTATTTAGTTCCTTCAGAGCCTGTGGTAAATTCCTAGGTTACTGAGGGGCAGTAAAATCTTCTAGGCCCTGCAACTAGACCGCCAGAGTTTGAAATCTGACCATTGAAACTTGTGGGCAAAATTACTTAATTGTCCTATACTTCAGATTCTCCTTTGTAAAATGGAGTTAGTATATAGCTCTTATGATTGTGTGGATCCTAAACGAGATATTTTTAAGTAAAAAATATAGCTCAGTGCTTGATATATGGTAAGTCCTCAATAAAATTAGCTAATATTGCCCCTACTTTTTCATTCTGAGATAACTGATTTTTTACAAAGTGGGGATTCATTGATCCCTAGAGTTTGTAATTTTAATCTGAATTTCTCCAGCTGTTTCTTTCAATTTTGCTCTTTTAGTAAGTAATCTGACTGGATGTCATAGTACATAGACCATAAAACAGCTGTGAATATTTGAAGGTATTGTCAGCCATGTGCTCATTAATCCAAATCACTTTTGAAAAGTTGAGTACACTAATTATTTTGAATCCTTCCAATGACTGGGAACCCAGACATACCTTTAAATCATTGCATGATTGGCTATGTGCTAGGGATTTTCTTTTCTGGTTAATGTAGATCATTATCTGAAACAACTAGAATCCATTTCTTGTTGGTTCTACCACTGTCTGATAAAAGGCAATGGGTCCCTGTCTTCTTTTTGGATCTTGTTCCCTTTATGTATTTGCTTTTACAGTAATTATGTCTTCCCTTATCTGGTTTTGGCTTTGTTTTTGACTAAACGTAGACTTAGTTCACCTTGATCTCTCAAAGCTAGTCTGTTGTTTTTTTTTTAACTTTGTGTTTTATAGTTTGTCAACCAGTCAATCAATCTATCAATGTATCTTAATGTGTTTATTTTTCTTTGTGTTTGCTTCTGTTCTCCTGCAAAATCTATACAACTTTTTGTTCAACATTTGGGCCCCAAAGTACAGGTGCTCTTCTAATTTTGGCCAAACCAATAGTGTTCAGCATTGCTGCTGCTGCTGCTGCTGCTGCTGCTGAAAAATCGCCCTGCTTGTTTTACATGATATGTCTATTAATGCAATCCAATACAGCATTTGCCTTTTGGTGACAGTGTTACACTGTTGAATCATATTCAATTTTTCATCCATTATTTCTTCCCTGGTGAATCACAGAACATTCATCTTTATTAGCTCTCATGGTATTGATTTCCGCCCTTCCCTTCTTCTATCGATATCAGAACACATTTTAATCATATCTTCCAAACTAGATTCTTGTGTCTTAACATAAAAAAATGTTCAAGTGGGAAACATTTCCTTAAATGGATTTAAGCAAGATACATTCCATTGCACGACATTGTGAAGTACTAGGTATTCAGAATCTTGGAGGACTGTAGGAAGTCTTCAAGAAATG
This sequence comes from Nasua narica, assembly GCA_028533885.1. Lineage (NCBI taxonomy): Eukaryota > Metazoa > Chordata > Mammalia > Carnivora > Procyonidae > Nasua > Nasua narica. The sequence continues at coordinate 40,782,512 of CM052810.1, forward strand.
ACTACGCTAATTTTCTTTTGCCCTGAAGAAGGCTTCATAGATGCAAATTGCCAATGGTAACTGTCTTAGGCTAATTTACCAAGGAAAAATCAGTTGAATTTTAGGTTTATGAAGTCTATAGGCTGGGCAGAATTGTGCTTATCAGCAGCCAACATTACTGAGTGTCGACTGTATGCAGGGCTTCACCCTCAAAGTAATATCGAATAGGATAGTTTTCTTTTTATAATGAATTTAAAACATACTTCCAGGTTATTTGAGTGTAATGGGGGCAATTTTGAGATTTATTTTTAGCCAATTAAATGTTAAAACTGTGCAACAGTTATAGAATGCTTTTTCAAAGCATTTGCAAAATGCTTTTCAAACATATGCTTTTTCAAAATATAAACAAAATTATGTTACGTTACGTACTCCACACCATTTTCCTTGAGTCTCTATATTTCAGAAAAGCATTCCTTTTCCATTTTTTTAATGAAATAGTTGGCTATTTATAGCTTGGCCATTAGAAACTTCCAAAATTTTTTCAATGAAAAAAAAAAACCCCATTATTATGAAAAAGTTCATTTGATATTAAATAACCGAGTAGAATCCAAATTACCAGCTAACAGTTCACATCTCAATAGAAACAAAACATTAGAAAGTTTCATGACAGAGTTACTACAAAGAATGATTAATTGGATTGGGTTTCTTTGACATATGACTACGCTTTCTTTATGGCCTCATTTATTTGTGGCCTCTAAAGGGGTGTTTCAGTCATAGTAGCTATAGGCAATTCATTATTCCTTTTAAGAAAAAAAAATCAAAATGACAACCTTTTATTTTTAAACGATCAGCTGCATTGTCCTTGCTATTTCTAATGATAGCTATTTGTTGAAAGTGACTGTAAAAGCTGGCAGAACCTGAAAAGACTATTGGTTGTATCTCTTCTGGCTGTGAAGAGTTTTCAAATAGGAAAAGCCTAATTTCATTTGGTTCTCCATTTTTTTTAAAAGATTTTATTTATTCATTTAACAGAGAGAGAACACAAGCAGGCAGAGAGGCAGGCAGAGGCAGAGAGAGGAGCAGGCTCCCTGCAGAGCAAGGAGCCCGATGCGGGACTCGATCCCAAGACGCCGGGATCATGACCTGAGCCAAAGGCAGCTGCTCAACCAACTGAGCCACCCAGGCGTCCCAGTTCTCCATTTTTGATATTAAATTCACAGAACTTGACAAGAGTCTCAGGTGGGCTCCATCAAGGTGCAGAGGCTGGTTGCCTCACGGTAAAGATCCAACACCACCTCACAGAGCTACAGCAGTGCAGCCAGCTCCTACCTCCCAGACAGAAAACAGGAGGCCAAAATCCCCGTCCCTGTTTCTTTTGAGTATAATTTACTGTGCAACTTAAACCCTGGACCTGTTTAATGGTCCTAACAGCAGAGTTTCTAGGCCAACGACTAAATCAGCGGCAGTGCTCTGCATTTGCAGACAAGCCTTATGATTTACAAAATTTAATAAGTTGGGCCCTCGTGACATTTCCCCCCAAGATTCTGCTTTTATGGTCACTGCCAAGAAAGCTGTCAAAAAGGCATATACCCATTGGCATAATGAAAGCTTACTTTTTTTTTTCCGCACAAAAGCATATAAATATACCCCTACTATTGATAATTCATTAACAATGAATAAATTCTAGAGCATTCCCCTTGCCGGATACGGTAATACATTAGTGACTTTTTTGCATTGCTTTATGGGAGTGATATTTCTTGGGTAGTATTTTTGCGAGTGTCTGCCAAATGGAGTACAGACGAAGGTCAGATGACTTAACAGTTTCTCATCTGCACACTGATCCTTTAAGTCAAGGTTTGCCGTAAGTCAAAGTCCCTTGTCACAACTTGGAAGTTCATCTTTTGTATTGAGGGAACATACGGAGTTTTGTTTGGATTTCTTCGTCTTTATTTTCTTAAAAGTTACAACTGTTTAGCAGCTTTGCCTAAGAGGCTTCTATTAAATCAGCTTGGATTGTGTTTCTTTGTTATATCGAGATGGCTCTTTGGGGTCAGCTTTGGTTTTTAAATATAAAACACCAAAATGCATTAGGATGATTCCATTTTATTAAAATAGGCACCACTCCCACCAATCATGCTTTGCTGGCCTTGGGTGCCCTGGTTTGTCCATCATGTGATATTGCCAAGTGAGAAGCTTGCAAAAATCACAGACTGATCCACTTGGAATTCCTGGCTCAGTTGCTAGTCTCTTGGTAACTGACACACCTGGTGGTGTTATTTTCTATTAAATAAAATTATGCAATTCATCAAACTTGAATTAGAAGTAGCCCTGAGGTTACTCTTTTGAAAGGATATTGTTCCTGTTGAGATTGCATACAAAAAATAATGTATCTTCCATTGTTTTAGGCTTAATCACCCTTCCTTTTAAAGATAGATTTCCTTATACCAAAATAGACACATACTCCAAATCTTTAAATCGCTTTGTCTTCTGTGTCCTGTTTCCTGTTTCCCATTGTTCTTGTCTCTTATTTCTCCCAATCAACGTCTTGTTTTCTCTGTTACATGATTCACATTCATGTAGATTAGTTCTGCAGCTTTTTTCCCCTCTATTCAACTCAGTCCTGGGGGAATTGTATTCCTATTACAAATGTATATGTTTTATACTGTTTGGGAAGCCTGGCTTACATATAATGATAAATGTGAGGAAAAATAGGTATATTCTATTATCATAACCTGCCTGCTCTATTTTCTTTCCACTACAGGGAATTTTTATGGGTGCATGGCAAAACAAATTGCAATCACCTGGGTGTTTTCCACTCTAGTTCTGTCATTCTGAATGATAAATGTATTTATTCTTTAGTTGAGAATCAATATATTTTTCTATCTATCTACCTATCTCTATGTACACACATTAATATCTTTGTATATGCATGGGCAAATGATGAGCAACAACTAAAGAGAACAATGAGAATATTTTTTTTCCCTAGGATCAATGAAAAAATGTTTTATGTTCACATTTAAACATTTAAGGCCTGGGGTAAGACAGCTTTTAAGGTCAACCAGACAGGAAGATTTTCCTCTCCTAAGCATCTATCAACAGTCCTTGAAAGTGCAGTCAGCACTAGCATAATTTAATATGCCTTCTCCGTGAAAAGGATGCCTCTTTGACATCATGTCACAACTTGTGCTTCAACTGAAGATTTTCAGGTGGTCTATGTTTTGCTGCATTGATTTCCTTTTATCATTTTAGTCACAAACAGTTTCAAATCCCTTTTTTTCATATGTGTTCTAGAAACCAGGAAAATAAAGACTTATAAAAATTATGCATTCCTCTGGTGTCCCCTTTCTACGCTGAAAACAAGAAACAGTTGCTACCCTGCAGATGGTAGGCAGCCCTGTTCCAGGATCTGCTGAACCTGCAGGTCATTTGTGGCTAGACTGTGGATTGGTTTGGGATTAAGGACCAGGCTTGACAAGCGCAGCTGGGAAGGGACAGATAAATAGGATGATATCTTTTACCAGCAGGGGGCGCTGCAGAGCAAGAATAGTTGGGGATGTTCAGCAGGTTGATCCAAAATAAAACGTGTAAGAATGTTTCTTCTGTTGGGGCAGGAGATGTGGGAGAGGGAAAAAGACAGAAGATGATGAATACTCTTGAAACCGATCAGGGAAGTAAAGTGTGTGTTTGTGTGTGTGTTTATCTAGCAATATATAATATAAAATTCTTGGGAAAATAATGAAGCAATATCAGGAGAATTCAAAAGCCATACATGGCAAACAAAACTTTTTTTAAATTTAAGAATCATAAGCATTTTTGTAAATGTAACTAAAGATTCGATTTAAGACTGCTGGAAAATGACCTTCCCCTCACCCCCATCCTCCTCCTCCAAAGACAAACCATATGCCTTGAAGATATTGCAATACATTTTCTTCTGGGGAGGTAGGTACTCAGAGAAATAAATCAAACATTTGTATACTTTTCCCATTGTTTGTTTCTATAAGACAGTTTTCTGTGAATTGTGGTGCTTTAAAAATACATGACCGTTGCATAGAGGGATAACACAAGTTATATATTTACTGAAGAAAGTTATCTGGAATATATGGACTTATACAGGTATGTCATATTTGGAAGGGGAAATTTAAGCTATATTTTCTTACAGCAGGATTTTCCTCTTTGTTTGGAATATTGAGAGTTGTGAATATAAAGACATGTTCCTGGAATATCTTTTTTCCCCAGCAGAACCTCAGAGCTGAGTGAGGGTATAGGAAAACAAACAAACAAACAAACAAACACCTTACCAGGATATTATCTGACCACACATCATACAATGCTGGGGAGCTGTTAAATTTTCAGACCTTAAATTTTCAGTCTGCAAGTAATCTAGAAGAACCTCATCTTTTAAATTTTATTTATTTATTTATTTTTAAAGATTTTATTTATTTATTTATTTGAGAGAGAGAGTGAGAGAGAGCGCTAGAGGGAAGAAGGTCAGAGGGAGAAGCAGGCTCCCCATGGAGCTGGGAGCCCGATGCGGGACTGGATCACAGGACTTCAGGATCACGACCTGAGCCGAAGGCAGTCGCTCAACGAACTGAGCCACCCAGGTGCCCAGAGCCTTATTTTTTTTAATAGGTCCAGTCTTTAGAGCAATCACAGTAAATTCTTTAATAAAGAATTCTAATTCTAGTAAAAAAGCAAGTAAAGGGAAAATGTAGATAGAATGAGGAAGTTAGAACACCTGTTGGCAGAATCTCATGGTGGAATACTGGCTGTAATAGAAAAGCATTTGCTTTACCTAGCAGTTCAGGAATATCAGCTAAAATGTCATGCTAAATGGAGGGAAGGAAATGGAAGAAACTGTTGAGTTTAGCTTTATATAAATACTGCAAACACTTATTTATGCATTGGATTTTCTGATATCTAATTTAAACTAGTATTGATCAGAATTCTTTTAAAATGACATTTGGTACCTTGAAAATGGTCCAGAAAGTCTTTATGAAATGATATGTTATCATTCCTTCCAGGTATGGACAGGGATTAGCTGAAAACTGGCCGAAAGCTAATGCATGAGTGAATCAGGTTATAAAATTGATACCATCTATGAAAGTCTTCAAGAATTCAGTTCACTTCAGCAAAAACTTATTTAGCATCTACTAAGTTCCAGATACTATGTTAGGAATTAGAGACCATTAGAAGAATAAGACAATTTCATTGGCCTAAAGGACCTTAAAGAGTGGTGGGAAAGACATCAGTGAATTTCAAAACAGTAGGACAAAGTGTGGTTTGAGATAATTCTACAGTGCAGCAGAAGTTCAAGGGATGGTATTTTGTTTGTATTGGGGGTGTGATGAGTACTTAATCCAGGTGGAGGAACCATGACCAGCTTTCTGGAGGAGATGATGCCCAAGGTGGTTTTAAGGATTCAGTTAGAGGGTGACAAGAATTGCTATTGCAATTAACTAGGGACATAGGTCTTGACGTTATCTTAAAGGGATCATTTGTGTGTTTCTCCATCTTAATTTTAAAAAAATACTTCAAATATGTGACTCTGTCTTATTTTTACAATAGTTCTGTGAGATGGTAGACTTTCTTTCCTTCCTTTCTTTGAGGCAGACTGTCTCACTTGCACATCTGTGAAACAGTAAATGTGAGGTACAGAACCCCAGGACTACCTCTGCTCTAATTTGACCCCAACATGATCCTGAAATTTGATTTTTAGAACTGCAGTCTCTTGGTCCAATTTAACAGATCAAATGCAATAAATAATTGTTGTTACTATGGGCCAAGGCCTGTTTAATATTAGGAATACTATCTCAGGGAGCTTATAGTATAACTAGAGAGGCAAAGAGTCATATAATCTCAAATAAATGTATAATTACACACTGATAAAACTGTAAAAGAAGGTCACATTGTGCTATTAGGAAGTATAATGGGGTAAGGGAAGGACAAAGGGATGTATGTTAGTCAAGGTTTCTGGTAAGAATTTGTTTGTATGGGTGTTCAGGTAGAGTGTGTTGGAGTCAACAAAGAGAAGGGATGTACATGGTATGTGTGTGTGTGAGAGAGAGAGACAGACAGAGAGAGACAGAGATACAGAGAGGTGGGGGAGGGGGGAAGGAATCCAGGAAGAGATAAAGAGTGTGAGTAAAACTATAGAGGCATGTTGGATTATACAAATGACATTCACTGGAAGAAAGGACTGTGTAAGAAAACCAGGTTTGGAATGGGACAAGGTCTTGAGTTCATTTTGGGGTGTGGTGAGCTTGAAGAGTCTTTATACTAACAGAGATTTTTAAGTAGGAAGTTGGGTATCTAGGACTAGAGGTCAGAGGGAGCACTGGAGTGAGTATATACAACTGGAATCATTAATATACAGATGTCATTGAAACTATAGTCATGCAAAAGATCACTTGGAGAAAAAGAGAAAAGGGCATGGAAATGATGCTCCCAGTAGCAAAATATTAATAGCTAAGAAAAGGAAGATTATCAACAAGGAAGACTGAGAAAAAAGAAACAAAACAAAACAAAAATGAAACAGAAGACTGTGGATATTGTCATTCAGGCTAGGGGAAGTGAGTTTCTAGAGTGAGGGGGTGATCAATGGTATCGAATATTTCTAAGAGGTCAAATAGGATGAAATATGAAAATGCTAGTTGAATCTGGCCCAGGATAGGTTGATCATAATGAAAACCATTTCAGTGGGGCAATGGCGATGGACTGGGAGCCAGTGGAGAGAGTTAGAGAAGCTGATGACAACAGAGGGCCAACGCGGTCACACCTCTCAACTGATAAATCTGGCTTTGAAGGAAAGTGAGAGATCGGTAGTAACCTGCGGGGGATGTAGGCCTACGGAGGGTTTCTAAAATGGAATGAGAATATTGGGCATTTTTAAGAATAAAAAGGATCCAGTTGAGAGGGCAAAATGAAGATACAAGGAAGAGAGGGGATAATCAACAGGTTATGGTAGAAGAAAGAAAAGATTCCTAAGAAGGCAGCATGGATAGAATCCAAAGTGCAGGGTAAAATGATTGACCTAAGATAGGAAAAAGGACCCTCTCATATAATAAGAGGAGGGAAGTGGGGAGGAAAATGGGTGTAGTGTGGGCAGGTTTAAGAGTCTGACAGTGGAAGTGATGGCATTCCCCTGTGGTGTTTTTTATTTTCTTTGTTAAGTGGGAGTGGAGGCCATTAGCTAAAATTGAGCCAGTGGTTGATGCTGGTATATGGCCTTTATGCTGTTTGAATCTTAGTCTCCCTATGGAGTTTGACTTGGTTTGTCCCTCTTTCTCTAAACATTGCATGCTACTTTCCCCTATCGAAATCTGGCCTTGGATGTTGGGGTGGCCACATAGCAAGAGGATCCAGAAATATCCTATTCCAGACCAAAGTCAACTTTCTCAATGAGAGAGATATGCAATAAGAAGTTATGAAAAGGGGAAAAAAGTAACATATTGCCAACTTGACTTGGGTCAGATCTTAACTTAAAAGATTCTGGAAGGTTAGACTGGAGCACATGGCCCAGAGGCCAAGCCCTACTCTGTCCAGCCTTCCGTTGCCATCATCAAAACAAACAGCACACTAGAATTTCAGATTTTCTCTCATTCCAGCTGATCACATATAAATGAGAAGGCTGTATGAGGGTATATGTGTCCTGAGTACCTTGGACAAGCTGGCTGCAAGCCCAACATGGGACCAAAGTCTTGGCTTAGCTGTTACAGCAAGAAGAATATGAGCTCTTTTATTTCAAGATGGCCCCATGTATCGGGGCAGCTTCCAGGGAGTGGAGCCCTGATAAGAAGTTCTGGAGAGGTATCATAGTCTTTTCTATTTGGGACATATACCCTGACTTTTCTCCTGCAGATGTATACTTCTCTGAATCACAAAAACAAAAGCTATCCATGAATCTTAAGTTTGGTGGTCATTTCTGGGTTTGGGTAAATTGTTTTATAGTTAAAATAAATTATTATGCTTCCCCACTTAGTGTTAGCAAAATACTCAGAAGACAGTAGCACTTAAAACACCTTCCATTGCCCTTATTGATCCAGGTGCTATCACCTTTTCTCCCTTTTCTTTCATAGTTGAAATTCTCTGAGCCCTAGATCTGGTTCCTTCCTTTTCTTACTGACTTTATCAACTCCTATTATCTGCTTTCTATCCCAGAAAATACTCTCAGGATTTACCTGCAACTTTTCAATTATTAAATTCAATTTTTTTCTTAGTGCATATTACCTCTGATGATTATAGAATTGAACTTCACTCATTTGCCTTCTGTGACAGTTTATCTTCCTGGTTCTACTTTAAATACACTTGTTATGTCTACCTGTTCCTTCTTCCTCCCATTCCACCTCTGTGGATATCTGCCCTCAGCCTCCCATCCTCCCTCTATTTCTTCCTGGAACATATTTCATAACTCCAACTATCACCTACATGCAAATAAATCCAAAATTCATTTCTCTACTTATAACATTTCTTCCCAGGTGTGGTCTCCTATCTCCAGCTAAATCATGCAGAGATCCTACTAGGTGTTCTTCCACTATCTCGAATTTAATAGATCAAATGCTGAAGTAATTATCCCTTGGACTTAGTTTCTTTTTCAGTAACCAGAAGATCATCTGGATGACAGTAGAGTTTCCCACACCTGACTAATAATCAGAATCTTTCTGATGTGTGATGCTGGACTCTGTGTTCTAAAGAGCTCTGTAGATGTTTCCAGTGATCGACCAAATTGTTCGAGGGAGAAGATCATCAAAGTAACTGATGTTAGGTCCTAGGATGTCATAAATTTATTCTATACTCTCTCTTCCCTCAAATTAGCACTGATATTTAATAGCAACATGATACTGAAAGAGCTATTTTATTTCCATGAGCCTCAGTTCTCTCATCTATAAAATGAATATCAAAATATCTACAGCAGATTATTGTCATGATGAGAAAGTGAGGTTAGATGTGTAAATTTTGCAGTATCGTGGCTTGTATACAACAGGGACTTTCTGATTTGCTTGCTCCACCTCTATTTTTTTCTAGCTCATTCTCTACACTACTAGCAAATTGATTTTCTGTAAGAGTCACTTTTATTTTGTCACTCTTCCTCATGACCTCTGTGGTTTCCCATTACTTTCAGCAATAATACTCAGACCCCTGCTCCAAAGGCAAATATGTTTCTTCAAGAGTAGTTTTGTGGTGTTTAACCACCTTTAATTTCTGATTTGTTATCCATGTAATGCAAAACTTAGAAACAGATTGGTTTTTTTATAAGTATGAATGACTGTAATTTGGAAATTTGAGTCACACCCCCCCCATTGAACAATATAAGAAATAATCATTATCTTGTCATGTAATCCACAGAAATACAATTGACCCTTTGTAGCAAAAAACCATAACCTTGTCATAAAAATATTAAAAATAGAGGAAATAGCAAAAAGCAGTTCCACTGCATGTGTGTATTAAATACTTGAGCTACATGTACTTCTCCCAGCTCAGGAACTTCTGGGGATGGGCCCTGAGCAACAAGGTAGCCAGGTCTACCTTGGCTCCGAAGCACATTGCCACTAAGCTGCAAATAAATGATTGATTTCAGAGCAGCCTGAGCTGATAGCAGAAAGGAGAGAGAGCGTGAAAATGTGTGCTGCCTGGATGGAATGAAAGGTAGCCACAAAAATAAATGTCTTATTAGCCTGGCTTTACTTGGTTGGCCTCCTTTAATCCATGCAGGCCATTTACGTTTTATATGGTCTAGTGTGTCACTTTATTTCTTCCAGTTCCCCTTAATGATTAGAGTTGCAGAATGGCAGTAGTAGCTGTTTGGGGTCTAAGGCTTTTCCCAGAACCACCCAAAAAGCTTGCTGACCCCTCTGGTTAGAATGGTCTTTCCCAAACCCTGGAAAAGAAGCCTGTTTTCTCTCTCCCAGCACAGTGGGTGTGCCCACTGCACACTGAGGCCACGTTACCCAATAAATTTGCTTCAAAAGGAGTGTTTACCTTGAAATTTGCTTTTGTAAAGATGTGATTAGTGGAGCCTCAGGCTTTCCAAGCTACTCACTTCTTTGAAAGTCTCCTTCTTTGTTATTCTCTCGCCTCAGCTCTGAGAAAGACCTGGCGGAGGAGGAAATGGGGAGTTACTAATCAAAGGGTATAAGGTTTTAGTTAAGCAAGATGAATAAGCTCTAGAGATCTACTCTACAATATTGTGCCTATAGTCAACAATAATGTATTGTACACTCCCAATTTGTTACGAGGGCAAATCTCATGTTAAGTGTTCTTACCACAATAAATACAATAAATTTAAATAAATAAGTAAAAATGCTATTGAAAAAAAGAACCAATGTGAATAGAGAAAACTGGCTAAGAAACCCAGGCTGCAACTAAGGAATTGTGCTGACCTGAGCAAAGGAGGTCATTGTTCAGAGCCTCGATTTCCCTACCTGTAAACTCATGAGGGGGAAGAATCCCCCTTGAACAAGGTTATTGAAGGGTTCAGATGAGAGAGTCTATGAAATCATAATGGTATTTATCTGTTATCTAAGACTCCTGCTTTGGCTCCTGGTGCATACTAGGTACTGGGACAAGTTTTGGTGATTTTTTAACCAGTACAGGCATTATTGATACCAAATTGCTTTCCCTTTTGATATAACACATGCTGCTGAAGAAGGGGACAAAGGAAGCAGGAGTAAATAGCAGAGATTATTGATGATTTCTCCTAATTCCCTGAGGTCTGCTTTCAAGTCTCTCTCCTTTGTTTAGGGCTCTCTTATACTTTTAACCTGCAGGCAAGGCAAATAAATGCTGTTTACAGGATATTTGAGTTCCTCCATTCCCTGACAACATTTCGTTTTACCTCCTCTCCATCAGAAAGGCCAGAGCATGACCACAGCTGCTTGCACAAAAGGAGGCTGTCAGTGGAGAGGCGCCTGTCCATTAACTCACCCAGAAAGGATTCTGATTCAAGGTAGTATTCTTTATGAGGACGTGAGGAGTTACTAATTTTATTTTGGTTTTCTCTGATTTTGATCTGATTTTATCTGATCCTAACGTAAACATAAAATTTCTCCTAAAGTGAAAATGTCCCCATTATTTTTTTTCTCATATACATAAGCATGTTCTTTGAAAAAATTGAGAAATGAGGATAAAGTATAGGAAAGAACTAGAAACATCCCACTAGAGTATCACCTAGAGATTCTTTTAATTAACAGGAAGTATTTCACTCTCTGAGTCTACTATGACATTTCTTGCCAGACTCCCACGGATGAATATTTAAGTTGTTTACGGTTCTTAAAGATAAAAACCTGTACATCCATGTCTATAGCAGTATTGTTCACGATATCCAAAAAGTGAAAACAGCTCCAATGCACATCAATAGTTTAATGGATAAACATTATGTGATATATTCATGCAATGGAATATTATTCAGCCGTAAAGTTCTGATACACGCTCCAACAGCATGAACCTTCAAAATATACTAAGTGAAGGAAGTCAAACACAAAAGACCACATACTGTATGATTCCATTTGTATGAAATGAACAGAATCAGCAACTCCACAGAGACAGAAAACAGATTAATGTTTCCCAGTGGAGGAGAAAACAGTGAGTGACTGCTAATGGCCACAGGGTTTCTTTTGGCAGGTGGGGGGAGAGTGATTAAATATTCTGAAATTAGATAACAGTGAATGATGCAAAACTTTGTGAATCTACTAAAAACCGTCGAATGGGCTCTTCAAAAGGGTGAACTTTATGGTATGTGAATTACATCTTAATAAAACTGTTATTTAAAAAAAAAAACTCGGGGCGCCTGGGTGGCTCAGTGGGTTGAGGCCTCTGCCTCCGGCTCAGGTCGTGGTCTCGGCATCCTGGGATCGAGCCCCGCATCGGGCTCTCTGTTCAGCGGGGAGCCTGCTTCCTCCTCTCTCTCTGCCTGCCTCTCTGCCTGCTTGTGATCTCTCTCTCTCTGTCAAATAGATAAATAAAATCTTAAAAAAAAGAGAAAAACTCAAGGGAAGAAAGCATTTAAGAAAAATATCTGGAGGTCAAAATGTCAATTGCTGCCAAAATGCCAAGCTTCTGTTGTAACAAGTAACATTGGCAAGAGCGGTTTGAATTGTCTAGTTAGGCTGAATATCATATCGAAGAGTAAATGAGAGGTGACAAAATATAGACTGAGTCTAGACAACTCTTTCAAGAACTTTGCATGGGAGAGGAGGAGAGAACTAGGGCAGTAACCGGAGAGGAAGTGAAGAGGAAAGATACATTTAACTTTGAGTTCTAGTTTTGCTTTCATTTGGGCAGGAGAGAGACTCATGCATGAGTCAGTGCTGATGGAAAAGGTCCAGTAGAGTAGGACAGTGGAGTGAGGAAAATATATAAATGGCAATTCTTGAGAAAGCAGGAGGTAGGGCTTGGAATTTGATTATGATAGAGGGCTTGAAAGAATTGCTTTGAGAAAAAAGAGAGAGCTGACTAGGACACTAGGAAATAAAACTTTGAGGCAGCTCTGAGAGTCCCATCAAGGCCTTGAATTTACGGTAACATTCATTCATTCATTCACAATGCTATTCACCTATGCTATCCTAAGGACAGCAAACCAAGTCATGCCTTTCTGGCATGTGTGGTGATCTAGGGCTGGGGTTTTGCAGGGAGAATGCAGTGGAAGCACAGTGGAGGAAAAGAACTGAGGATGTTGGCAGCAGAGTGACCACAGTGAAAGATCACACCAGTTAAGACAGAGGGGGAGGAAAGTGCATTTAGATATGGGTAAATATAGAAGAAGGGAGAAGAGCGAGTGGTTAGAGGTCTTGGTAAGGTCAAATAATAATAAAAAGGACTGATTTATTGCATGCTTTCTCAGTAGCATCATGCTAAATGTTATGGGGTATATTATTGATTCAGCGACAACTGTTATTTTCATTAAAAACAAAACAAAATAAAAACAGAGGCTTAGAGAGATTAAGAAACTTGCTCAAGTTCATACATCTTGAACATGGCAATAATTGCTACTCAGCCTAGGGCATCTGACTCCAGAGCACTTACCCTAATTGTTGGGCTACTTCACAGCTACAGGTATTACATAAGTTGGTGAGTCAGAGAATTGGAAGGACAGGAGTTGTGCTTGCTAAATGGTGATGTTGACATTTAGGAAATCGGACATGAACGTTTCAAATGCTGACAGAGGAACAGGGCCTATCCATGGGATGTGGGCAGCAGAAATAGAATGGGAGGGAAGACTACTGAAATTATGGAAATAAAGGGAGGTTTGAGACCAGCTTTTGGATATATTGTCCATCTGTAGGCTCAGCTCTCTTGGAATGTTAGCAGAACTTGGAATGGAGAAGAAGACTGTGAATTGGCTTCTAAAGTCTACAGTAATGAAAAGGAAGGGCAATGAAAAGGAAGTTGGTAGAGGGTAGTGATGCCAGAAGGGTAAACATGCTACGGGACGAGGGGTGAGAAATGGTTTGGAAGTGTCAATGGGGACCTTATCCCAATGCTGGGGCTTGTGAAGTTTGAGAAAATTAACTGACTTTACTGGAAAGAGCAGAAGCACTATTCTCAGAACAGAGCTAGAGTTCAATTTCAGGCAGTAAGTAGGCGTTGACTTTTTTTTGGATTCCTTTGAAAGGCACTTGAGAATTTGATGGAAGCCTCAGACTTGTTCCCGGGAAACTGCATGTAAACACATATATACACAAAAGTTGTATACAATGTATTCTATTGGATGGAAAATTGATTTCTTTTCAGAGACAGAATGTGAAATCAATCTCTGCAAATAATTGCATCATTTAATCTTTCTTTCTCATACAAACAACGAATGGTCATTTCCTAAAAAATTAACATAATTCCAAAAAAAAAAATTAACATAATTCCAAACTATGAAAATTTTTATTTTTTTAAGGGATTCTTTTTTTTAAAAAAAAGATTTTATTTATGGGGTTTTATTTATTTATTTATTTATTTAAAAAGGATTTATTTATTTATTTGGCAGAGAGAGAGAGATCACAAATAGGCAGAGAGGCAGGCAGAGAGAGAGGACGAAGCAGGCTCCCTGCTGAGCAGAGAGCGTGATGCAGGGCTTGATCCCAGAACCCTGAGATCATGACCTGAGCCAAAGGCAGAGACTTTAACCCACTGAGCCACCCAGGTACCCCCAAACTATGAAAATTTTTAAAGTAAATTTTTATGTGCTTTAAAGCAAACCTTAATGAGAAAGCTCAGGTTTATTCACAAAAAAGAAGAGAGTTAAAGGAAGGATGGAAGGAAGGAAGGAAGGAAGGAAGGAAGGAAGGAAGGAAGGAAGGAAGGACGATAGGAAGGAAGGGAGGGAAGGAGGGGAGAGACAAATGTTGCAGGACTTTGATACAGAAATACCCTTGTCCATGGATTTATTGGACATTTATCTTTATTTTGATGCCAAGAAATACAGAACACTCTGACTTTAAAAGGTTTGAGGAAGGAAGTGGAACCAACCCTTTCATAGTTCACTTTACCAGATGAGGGTAGACTTAGGTAGGGAATTCCAGAAGCCAATCAACCTTCCCTGTTGAGTAGCTGAATTCATGTAACATCATTTCCTTTGTCCTCAAACCAACAAAGCTACCTTTGAGAAGGATGATGACGTGAATGTTGCCAGTGTCAGTGAGAAAATTATAATGAATTCATGTTTTGATTTCAAAGTCGCCCGAGTAGAAGTAACCTCAAAATTTTTTTTGTTTTATTTTTTTAATTTCCAAGTATATCTGCTACTTTCTGCTTACAGAGACATTAAATCTTTGCCATTCTTCATTCCAGGCTGTAGAAACACTTCATTACCATGACATACATATGGTTCTCTCTCCCGAGTCTTCTCTGAATGCACATATTCTTGCAATAGACTCCCTGGTAATGAGAAAAGACCTTGAGTAAAATGAAGTGCCACATGCATGTGCTAAACATGGCTTCCAAATAATGCAAGTCAGTAATGGACTCTGTTCTGAAAAACCGTTCTTGGAATTGTCTTTCCTTTTCTCTCTCAAAAAAAAAAAAAGAGAGAGAGAGAGAGAGAAATATCTGCATGGAGATTAATCAGACACTTCAAGATTTGCCCTGTGGAAAATCAGAAACCTCTGGTATGCAGGTAAAGAATTGCACATTCCGCTTCCATTTCTTGATGAAACTTTGGGATAAGCTGGCCAATCGTGTTCTGTTTCTGATGAAGTTAATGAGTTTCTCAGTGGAAAACAAGATTCGGTGCCAATATATACTGATGGAGGTAGCAGTGAGTCACATGGACATATGGAGCTTCTTTCTTTACTTAGCTATCAAAAATATCAGGCACACTCCAGTCTCAAGTCTTTTCTACTTGTTCCTTTTGCCTAGAACATTCTTCTTGCAGACATCTGTAGAGATCACTCATAACTTCCTTCAGATCTCTATCAAATGTCATTTTCCTAGAGAGGTCTGCCTAATCTCCTTTTATAAAATGGCATGGAGCCCTCCCCCCCCAGCAGATGCTACCCCTTATACCATGTTCTGTTTTCTCCATGGCTCTTATTACCATATGACATCATTTATGCTTGTTTGTTTATTATCTGTTTCTTCCGCAGGCATCTGTGCTCCACAAAGCCTGAGCCATGGTAGTTTTGTTTGTGCCTGTTATCCTCGGCACCTAGAATGGTGTTACAGACAGTATAAATTTGTTGAACACATGTTTCATCTGTTTAAAGTACAAATTTTTGTCTGAAGATCTCGACAAAAAGGAAGGTTTCTGTTTTTTCCAGTTGTTGCCCTTCACTGTTCATTCCTTACTCCTGCTTGAGGCTTCTCACTAAGCCTTCTGGGCTTTCCATCACGGCTCTGCAAGCCGCTGTCCTCTCCCCATGCTGTTCTGCCTCAAGCATAAATAGAGCCTATTTATTTCCTTCTCCAAGGCTATACTAACATGTTTTACTAAATATGTGAGGCTTTCGTAAGAGGATTACAGAGGAGAAAAAGAAAACTTGGAAGTCAGTTCATTGGTCATTGTCTGTCATAAAGAGTTTCTTGCTGACTTCTTCTCTCGGCTCTAGCCATCCCACAGGTCAATGCAATCCGTGATCTGTTCTTTGACAACACACCCTTTTTCTCCCACCTCCTCCCATTCCTGAGACTCACCTACCCATGAATCTCAATCCCAAAGGAAACAAAGAAAGCACATCTTTCTCTGGCGGCACAGGTGACAAATGAACATAGCCTAGCCTTAAAAATAAGAAAAGAAACAAAAAAACAAAAAGCCAAGTCACTGCCATGATCCAGACCTTCCTCAAGGTGAAATACAATCCTCCACCTTGCCTAGGATCATGAAGCTCTCAACATCACCATACATCATATACATATTTGCAGATGAAACTCTGACTCTGTACATGAAAGTCACATCACTTTTTCCATACGTCTCATAATGGCAAGAAGTTTTTTTAATAACGGTCACATAGTTATCTTTTTTACCTCTATTCAGATCCCAGGAAAACTGCTCATCTTTCATATCACCACATATAAAGTGTGTGGTCCAGGGGCAACTGGGGGGCTCAGTGAGTTAAGCATTTGCCTTAAGCTCAGGTCATGATCCTGGGGTCCTGGGATTGAGCCCTGTGTTGGGCTCCCCACTAAGTGGAGAGTCTGCTTCTCCTCTGCCCCTACTCCTGCTCATGAGTGCTCTTTCTCTCTCAGATAAATAAAGTCTTTAAACAACAACAACAACAACAACAACGAGTGTGCCAGTCAAAATGCAGCAGTAACCAGATCATTCCATGAGTCAGGGAGCTGATAAATGAGGGGTCAAGAGTGAAAGACACTGAAAGTCAAGGATGAATCTTGGTTCCTGGCTTGGCAAATTTTTGTAATGTTTTAATTATTCCAATGCAGTGTTTTCATAAAAAAAAACCCCAAAATCAAAAACCAAAAACAGTCCACAAATTCAAGGTAAACATTTATATTTGCTAGATTCATGCTTCCTTTCATACAAACCTTTCAGCACAAAAAATATTGTGGCTTCTATGTCCCACTTCAAAGATAAAAGTAAAACCAAAGGATATGGAAGTGTCCTTATAATTTATTTCCCTTGAAGTTTTCTGTAACTTTATGCCTACAGTAAGCAATGATAGATCTCTTTAATCATAAGGCAGAGACATTTATTTAATTTTTGTCAATAGGAAACAATTCTAGACATTGTAATATGGTTTTAATGATGACCTTATGTTACTTGATTATATGCACAAAGAAACTAGACCTTTTTCAGTACAACAATATCCTTATGGCAACTTTTTTTCCCCACAAAGTCATATTTCAAAATAGCAGGAAGAATACTTAAAAAAATTAATCTTTTTAAGCATGTTACTGAGCCCATGAAGTGTAGTTCACAGACCTCACTTCAAAACCTTTGAGTCTAACCAAAGTAGAAGATAGATTTTTCAGGAGGAGTTTGAAGATGTAATGGCTAATCCGATTGGTGTTCTAGAGAAAACAGTTGAAAGATTTGGGAGGGAGAGGGAACTGTAGTGCATGGGTTGGTGAAAACAAATACCAAACAGTTTGGGGGTTAGAGGACTGGATGAATAAGAAGCCTGGGTATGTCAATTAACAGTGTGAAGTAGCTGATTTGAAGATTGACACACAATTCATTTTAGCCATTTTCTCACTGATGGGAAAATGCATGTGTCTCAGAAATTACCAAGGACTTGATTTGGTTGCAGCCAAAGAAATCTTAGTTTGTCAGGATGGGAAACTTTGCCTTGTAAAAGGAGTAAGTAGGGCTCCATATTGATAATTTAGAGTCTTGGGAGCAGCTAACATATCTTGAAAGCATTTCAGAATTATTTAATACTTCTTTTAATGTTTCACCTTGGCTTAAGTAGTCTCTTAAAAGGACATGAAAAGGAAGCACACTGCTCCTCGTTTTCATTAATTTAGAAATAAGAAACATGGATTCCTTAAAAAAAAATCCACCCAATTTTCCTTTCATATCTGTTACCAAACTGCCTTACAGAGTGCATATCTCTTTTGAGACTCTCTTTTCATTCCAAGGTTCTTGAAGTGATAGTACCTGACTTATTGAAAGGATCCAGGTGTTTCCTCATGTCTTTCATACAAATGACATGCATTTGTTATGTCATTTCATATAACAACACTT
Organism: Nasua narica; assembly: GCA_028533885.1. Taxonomy (NCBI): domain Eukaryota; kingdom Metazoa; phylum Chordata; class Mammalia; order Carnivora; family Procyonidae; genus Nasua; species Nasua narica. Next base: position 40,800,618 of record CM052810.1, read on the forward strand.
GATTATGTTGTTCCTGTTTTTCTCTGCCATGTTTCCTTCCTCCTTTCCTCCCTATACTTACCATAATTTAACAAATCAATATTGCAAATTTGACTAATATCTATCTCTCACTAGACTATAGATGTCAAGGGAGCAGGAATGTTTGTTCTAGTTCCTCTTGTATCCCCAGTACCTAACCCAGTGCCCAGTGTGGGTAATTGCATAAGATAAACTTTCTTGATTGAATAAATATATGCTCAAAGACATATTTTGCCCCTTTTCTTTTCTTTTTTTGCATAATGTCTAGGAAGAAAACATTTTAGCCTCACTGTGACAGAATATTTTCTCACTTGATGGGGGAATCTGACCATGTTTACAAGGAACAAATTGTGTGAGATGGTTATCAGTACATGTGTAAATAATAAATTTAAAAAATATTTTGGTGTTCATTATTTAAGTCAGATATTTGCATTGTCAAATTCTCATTGATATGGCTTGATTTTCTCTTTGATGGGATAACTGAACTTCTATTTGTTGCTGAAAAGAGAAAAGAGTCAGGTATCATTAGATCTTGATTTCATTTCTGGCTTTATATATGACTTGGGAGCCTAAGCCTTGTCAGCTATAGAAGAGGGAAAAACTCACATGACTATATTTTTTTCCTTGCAGAATACTGTCAAGAAAAAATGAGAATTACACATGAATATTTTGTTGGTAAAAGTATAATTTATATATCTGTATACATCACCCAATATATATCCCCTCATATATATGAATATATATATAAATATTAACAACTTTTACCAATAAAATATCCATGTATAAATATACACACATGTAAATAATTATTTCTCTTGGGTCTGGCTATACATACAGTTAATATTCAAATGATAGAGGATGACTACATAACAATGATATAAATAATGATGATAACTATTTATTGGCATTTGGTAATATGTCAAGCATTGGGCTAAATGCCTCACATTTATTTTATTATTTAATTCTCACAAAAAAAGTTTATCATTTTTTCCCTTCCCACTTTACTCCTCTTATTCTCTCTTGCACTCATTCCATGAAATTAATTTTATCCATCAATCCACTGAATCTTTTCTTCTCAAGGTCACTAGTGTCGTCTATGTTGACATTGTCAATGGTCAATTCTGCTCCCCTCTCACTCAATCCTTCTGCAGCCCATGAACAGTAGATCATTCTGTTTTGTGCAACACTTTGTTTTCTTGGCTGTGTGACACTACCTTTCCATGATTTTCATCATCCTGACCTCCGAATATTTGAAATCCTTAGAGGTCAGAGCCAGGACCTCTTTTCTTTTCTATTTTAGCACATTCCTACTGGGATCTCACTCAGTCCCAATAGCTTAACTATATCTATACCCTAACAATGCCCAAATTTCAAGATACATTCTTGACCTTTTTCCTAAGTGTATACTTACATATCCAATGGCCTACCGAATATTCCCACATGGACAACTAATGAGTATCCCTTAACTAAGCTCTTTTTTTTTTTTTATAGTTTCCTTCCTTTGTACCTATTTCTTTAGTCTCCATTCACTCAAATGCTTAGGCCCAGAACTTTGGGATCATTCTCATTTTCTTTTTCATAACTCACATTAACTCTCTTAGAAGTTATATTCAATACATCTACCTTCAAATGCACCATGAATCTAACCAATCTTAGCAGCTGCCAAATGCCATTTTGCTATTTGAAGCTACCACTGCCCCTTGCCTGCACTATTGCAATTACCTTTACTTGGTCATCCTGTATCTATTTCTAGTTTTCCAGAGTCTATTCTCCACATAAGAGCCAAAGTTAGTTTTTCAAAACATAAATTGGATCATGATACAGAGATCAAAAATGTTCAATGGCTTCCCATCGCAAAGTAAAATCCAAAACACTACAATGGCACATACGTTTCTAGGAGTTATTCCTTGGATATCTTTTCCATTCAATTCATAAGTCACTGAGCACCAGTTTCACAGATCTTGTTTTTTCTCAAAATTGCAGAAGTATTCCAGACTGAGGATGTTTGTTTTTATTCTTTCTTCTGCATGGAAAACTCTTCTCCACGTATTTACATGGATCACTGGCTCACGTCTTTCAGGTCTCTATTGAAATGGTACCACGGCTGAGTCCTTGTCAGCTCCTGCTCTTGTCAGACTACTATCAGATTATCCAGAACTATTTTCTTTGGAACAATTACTGCTACTTGAGATGATATTTCATTTTAACTCTTCTAATAATAAGGTGCATGAGAGTAGTTCACTGTAGTATCCTTACTAACTAAAACAGTGCTTGGAATATGGCAGTGTAAAATAAAAAGAAACATTTTCTTTTTGGAGAACCCTATATGGTCAATCTGATTTGCATTTTTTTTTTAATAGGAAAGGTAATTGAGACTCAGAATAGTCACATCACTTTGTCAAGATCCCATCATTAATAAATGGTACAGTCAGGATTTGAATACTGATCTTGCACTTTAAGCCATTATGCCATACTGTACTATACTGTCTTCACTCGCTATGCAATTATCTTAAAAATTCAGGAACCTCAAATTTCCATAAACATTTTGTCAAAATACTTGTGTGTGTGCTCACATTTCAAGCATCTCGTTGCCTTCCTAGGGTGTTTTGAAGGTCTACACACATCCGCACTTGACAGCTTATGTTTCACAGTCCCTGAAGGGAGATTTAAAGAACAGAAAACCACCTTCTGAAACACGTCGATGCAAAGATTGTTAGAAACAATCAATGACACTTCCCTGACAATTGAATAAATGTACAGATGCTAAGAATTTCGGACTATAAAATGAAAGTGATATAGTCAGGTGACTTATCTCTCTGATCCCATGTTTGAGCTTTGCAGAGGCCCGAAGCGGTACTTAAACTCTAACACCGTTACAGGAAAAGCCATTGACTTCAGCATTAGACAAGACCCAAGGCCAGTTCCTGAAGTCAGGTTTTACCGATTTTTAACACTAAAAAGATTTCTCTAAAAGCATATCTGGCAATTGTCTTTTTAAGGTGCTCTTAAGAAATGCTAAGTTTTCTTCTCTTTCAACCATTATGCCGTTTTCATTTTGTGTTCATTTAAAGAAAACTTTGCATCTGGAAGTCAAAGCATACAACATATCAGTTTTATCTAGATTTATGTCAATGATTGGATGAAAGTAGAAAAAAACAATTTTTTGGTTATGTGATGCCAACAGTTGGATATTTGAAAATAACTGAATATTATTTGAATAATTTTTCACTTGTCCATGAAACACAGTAATCGTTAACATTGAGTGTGTTATGCTAAATGAAGTAAGTCAGAGAAAGACAAACACCATACGATTTCACCCATATGTGGAATTTAAGAAACAAAACAGATGAACATAGGAAAAGGGAAAGAAAAATAAGATAAAGGCAGAGAGGAAGGCAAACCAGAAGAGACTCTTAAATAGAGGGAACAAACAGAGGGTGGCTGGAGGGGAGATGAGTGGGGGAATGGGGTAACTGGGTAATGGGCATTGAGGAGGGCACTTGCTGGAATGAGTACTGGGTGTTAATATGCACCTGATGAATCACTAAATTCCACTCCAGAAACAAAAAACAAAAAACAAAAACAAAACCCAATCATTAACATTTATGGAATCCTGGTTCTACCACTGCTAGTTGTGTGGCCTTGTGTATTTAACTTCTTTTTTGCATGTCAGTTTCCTAATTTGTAGACTGGGGATAATACTAGTGCCAATCTCCTGGGATTTTGGTGAGGGTCAGATGAGACAAATGTTAAGCACTTAGAGTCTAGCAGGGTGTGAGGGTTCCAGAAACACCAGCTATTGTAATATATACATGTGGCTACTAGATCAGGGTTTCTTATCCTTGGAGTGGTTGACATTTTGGATTAGATAATTCATTGTTGTATGGTGCTGTACTCTGTCTTCTAGAGTGTCTAGCAGCATCTCTGGCCTCTACAAATAGATTTCAGTAACAGCCACCCCCTCCCAGCTGTGACAACCAAAAATGTCTCCAGACATTGCCAGATGTCCCCTGGAGGACAAATCACTCCATGATGAGGACAACTACTAGACTAATGCTTTATATATAGTATCTCATTAGATTTTTTTGTAACAAATTTAAGGGGTAATTAATAATTTCATCCCATTTTAATAAATAAGGAAAGTAGAATTTAGGAACATCAATTATTTGCCCTAAGATACACAAGACATACTTGGGAAGATTGAGTCGTTACTAGAATCTGACTGCCTGCCAACAAAGCTGCGATGGTGTGTTAGGTATGTCTCCAGTTGTTGGGCTGTTCTCGTGCACAACTCCAAGAAGTCAACATTCTATTGTGTTTCCACTTTCCCTTGCTCAGGACCTTGCTGACACTTGCTCTATGTGGCTTTACAGCTCAGTGTCCTCCTTTACGACCTGCTGTTCTTCTCTGTGTTGTAGAACACTATACTTCTCTATTAGGATCAGCTGATTGAGGCTTCTCTCTTGGGCGCTTTCTCAGCTTACTGTCGAAGCAGAAGTTTCCACCCTTAACTGCCAGTAGATAAAATCTGCACTCCTGATAACTTTTCAATGAGAGCTAACAGTGAACTGACTTTTGCTTAACATTTATTGCAAACTTAATTGAAAAGAATGAATTCAGGAATTTTATCTAAAGAATTTGTGGTGCTTTGAGGACAAAGTAGAGAATAAACAAATTAACAAAATAAACTGATAAGGCTTCCCTTGCTTAAAAATTAACAAGAGACCACTCCTAAGTAATCTGTGAGTGTGCTGACCTTGGCCTTTCCTAGATGTTTCCCGGGCTTAGGTTTCTAAGTTCTTTCTATTTTTAATGATGTAGATTTGTTTTCAGGTAAGAGGAGGGAGAGTGGGAAAGGAATTTCATTTTTCATCTTCATCTTACTGGATTCATCTGCTACATTTTTCACTTTTGTGGATCCCATAGTATTATTTTGTTATGGCTTCTCTTACCTCTGGTCAACTCCTCACTGTTTCCTTTCTAGGCCACTTTTGTTTTGGCAATCTCTTAAATTATTGAACCCCAGGGTGGGGTCCTTAATCTATAACTCATCTCATTTTCTATATTCTTTGGGCAATCTTATCCAGCCACATGGTTTCAGATATAATTATTCTCTAGCGGATTCCAAGTCTGTGTCCTTAATTTGGGCATGTGCCCTGAGCTTCAGACTCATCTATCCAATTACTAGCTGGGCATCTCCATAGGAATGTTCCATAGACACTTGTTGCAACACATTCCCCCCAAAAGGATCCTTTCCCTCAGTTGGTGACACCACCATCCACCCAGTTGCTCAAGGCAGAACTGCAATCTCTCATCTCTCTGTGAGACCATCAATCACCAAGTTCTGATTATTCTACTTCCTCTATATAGATTTGATTCATCTTCTTCTTGCACATTTACCGTCACCGTCATTATCTTCCATTGGAATCACTGCCTTCACCTCCCAAGAGGGCCTTGAGGACAAGTGAGCATGCAGTTTAATAGTGACTGTGAGCCCTCCTTGTTGAGGCTTCTGCCTGTCTCTCTGTCACTCTGTTTCCCAGGCATGCCTTATACTGGGCACTCAGGCAACACTGAGCAGTTTGTGGTTGTCTCTGCCTAATGGATTGACTTTCACTTCCAGCTTCTGTTCGGCTGTCCCCTTTGTGTGGAATGCTCTTTCCCTAATTATCTCATTCAGAAGGCTTTTTTTTTTTTTTTTAAAGATTTTATTTATTCATTTAACAGAGAGAGAACACAAGCAGGCAGAGAAGCAGGCAGAAGCAGAGAGAGGAGCAGGCTCCCTGCGGAGTAAGGAGCCCGATGCGGGACTCGATCCCAAGATGCCGGGATCATGACCTGAGCCAAAGGCAGTTGCCCAACCAACTGCGCCACCCAGGCGTCCCTCAAAAGGCTTTTGTTCTTACTTAACTATTCTCTGTCCAATAACCCCTTCCTCCAATCCTCCATTACAATTATTTTGGTTGCCTTTTTATAGTTATCTGGCATATTGTTTTATAATCATTGGATTCTCTATCTCTATTTCTATATATCTTCTGTACACACACTCAACTTTTGGGGGGCAAAACTTTAAGCAAATACACCTAAATGTTTGTTGAGTGAATGACTGCACCAGCTATCTCGCTGAAATGGTAGCAATCTATTTTACCGAAAAAGCTTTTTAAATAATGATCTCTCCATGCTGTTAAAATTTTATGTGATTTATACATGGGGGTTTGCCCTGATTCGTAAACTAAGTAGAGGACTATTACTTCTGTTCACCTACACATCCTCCAGTAAATGTTTTCTCGGCTTGTGGCAGAGATTCTCAGCTATCGAACTGGAAGTTGGTATAAACCTTTTGTGCCACAGGGAGCGATGTGTGGCCAACAGAATTAGATTTTCTGTAAGAAAGTGGGAGGTGGATCCTGGGCCAGCACTCTTGATCAAATCTCTTTGCATCAACATGCTGCTCTTGAAGCTATACCTCTCAGTATCACCTCCCACCGAAAGAGTGGGGAAAAAATGCCAACAACAAAAACATGCACCTGCTTTAAACTTTTTATATTAAATACACCATTTTAAAACCATAGGTATAAAAATTATAAGTTGTAAAACATATATAAAGAGAATAGTTTTTCATATCACAAACATATTTCTGGTTTTACTAAATGGATCATTGCAAAATTTATTTAAGCAGTGAGGTCGTAGTAAATTAAGAAACTGTGATTAAAAAATATTGCACCCAACCTTTTAGCAACAGATTGGAAATATTGGAAGACACGTACTCTTTAGATTCATTAATAGATATTTTCTTATCAGTGCTTATATTGTTATACGACTATGCATTCAATATCCACGTTTAAATGAGACCACATTTATGTATTTGTATATTATGTTCATACACAAAGTAGTAAGCCTTTTTAAACATCATTGTCCTGAATATTTATAAAATGTCCTGTCAGTGTTCAAAAGAATTTTATGTAATAGATAGGCTGTGTTATATGCAATATATGGGATAGTTGCTGAGCACATCACTTAATGTATATGATGAAATAAAGATTATTGGAGTTTATAGTATGTTTTGCTTTGGACCAGTTTTACCCCAAGGCTCAAAAAGTTTCATGATCATTTTCTTTGTCAAAAATCTTTCTCACTAATGCCTGAAAGACATCGATACAGTTGTAAATAGTGTCACAAGGATGTCAAACTTGACTCAGGTGGATCAACAAGCCATTATGCCTCTCATTTGTACTCATTTTTAATGATCAGCAACTGAGCCTGACCGTATTTTTGTGACACTTTCAATCTACAGGACTGAGAGAGCTGCTGTTTATCCCTATCTCACCGGAGACATTAGCATTAACAAGCTGACTCCTGCACTGCCTGGTGCCAGCCACAGGTCACATCGGTGTGAAGGCAGCTGTGTCTTGGCTGGGCCATGCCATCTCTATTTTCCGGACAACAGCTGGCTGAGGGATCTCACACTATTAACATCCATGTGAACTGAATGCCAGCTACCTACATTCCAACGTTCGGTACAGGAAGGGAGGCATGGTACTGCTAGCAGAACCCACCCACGTTGCCCATAAGAAGCAGGAGTTACATATGGCAGGGGAACAAAAGAAGTCATTGGACTTCCCCTTGTCCAGTCAACTGACACTCTTGCCCCTGCTGTTTTAAATCAAGATGAACAAATTCAGGGCTGCCAACACATTGATTTTAGAGTGGTATGGTTTCCTTTTCTGATAGTTTATAGATACCTTCTGCCATACAACTAGTTTATTCATTAAAACAATTACTTTGATTTCCAATCATGTACATTCTTTGAGATCCACTAATATTAAAAATATTTTTTTGTGCTTTGGTGTTAAAGAGGAAGGAAAAGAAAATTACCATATTCTTTTCAATATGAGAATTCTCTCTGTTCCGGATAGAGAAATTAAGCTCTCAGAGCAAATATGACCCTGAAGAACAGTTCTTAACAGAAAAGTATATTATTGCATTACTATTTATTGAAATTTTCAAAAAGTAGTTCTGATTGGCAGATCTTTGCATAATAAGTGTTAAATTTAATTTCCTTTTTTACTGCTCGCGAATCTCATGGTCCTTTGCACTTTCAGTCTTAGATTAATATCTGATTGGTTTGCTAATTATCGGCAGTCTAGGGCATCTCCCTAAAATTTCTTCCTGCTTCAAGCAAAGGATGAATAATGTTGGAAAAGAGTGTGAATGTTCTTTAAATTCGTGGCTACACAATGCCGTAACAGAACAGTTGAAGGTTGAAAACTGGTTATTTGCCTTGTTTTAGGTGAAAAGAAAGACAAGGGGAAAAAATCCATTATTTGAACTTAATTTTTAAAATGCACTAAATTAGTTACTTTTTGCGATACAAACTTATGCTAGATTAGAAATACATGTTTTGAGGGGCCATTTTTCTGACTTCACACTTTAATGGTTGCATATCAAATTTTTTCTGGTAGAAGAGAAGAGGTTTTTTTTTTTTGCTGTTTTCATCATTTGGAAAACAAAACCATCAGAATTACTTGTTTATTTTTTTATCCCCAAGGAAATAGTAGTGTTATCATCAAATTCAGGAAGTAGATAAATGCTGGAATAACATAAACAGAAACCATTGTATATAAATAAGCCAATTTAAAGTAATTTAGTCAGGGAAAGGCTCTACTGCTTTCTTAATTTTTTCTTAAACACTTTGTCTCATTGTAACATGAACGGGGCCTACATGTTCTAATGTTCTTTTTCTCTTTACGTCCCCCTCTGGGGTTTCAGTCCAGTAAATTCAAAAACCATTGCCTTTGGGGGATTTATTGGTATTTAAAAGCAGATCTCAACATCATACAAATCACAGTTGTAGTCTGTGTAAGGTAATGGTCAATAAATAAGCGAGAATAAGAACACTAAAGCTAGATTGTGAGGAAAGAAAGGGAAAAAAAAAGCTTACTACATTCTTTCTAAACAAACAAAAAGGCGTAATTGGAAAAATTCATTTTTATGTTTCCTTACATTAGATGGGGACCACTGAGTGAAACATTCACTGATGAATTACTCCTGTAATCTGTGTAGGAAAAACAGCTACTGGCAAATTAAAGAGTCCTGGAACAGAGCCATGAGAACTAAATGGCTAAAAATGAAAACAGGCAAACATTTGAGAGTATTCTACAGAATACAGATCTTTCAACACCTCCCCCTTTTCACTGGTTAATTCATCGTCATGGAAACAGAATTTATCAAAATGTTCTTGCTCACTCCTAGTGACCCAGTGAGAAGACTTACAGAGCTGGTGAAAGGTAACTCAGGCTGAAGCAATTTTTACAAATGATATGCTGCAGTTCATAAATTGGTGAATTTTGAATGGTGCCATTGTGTCAGTGGAACAGGTTTCCAAGTCTCAAGGGGTGCACTTTTTTGTTTGTTTTTTTTTAAATCTGCCAGGCAGAGAAACCAGAAACCTTTCCTAGTGATTGAGCACGGATGACTAACCCTGAGGAAAGTGCCCAATTTTAGGTTTTAACTCAACTTTTCCCCCCTCAGTTTTTTTCCCCCCTTGTCTGAAGGATGTTCAAACGCGGTATTTGATAGCATTTCTTTGGTTTGTTCATCTGCCCCAGCAGCAGTCTCTGCTGTTCTATAACTCAAAGATGCAAAAATCCTTCACTCCTCATCATAACTGTCTTCCTTTATCTCTAGCAGAAGCTAGGTGTTGGCAATCACAGACTAACAGATTTGGATAGCTTTAAGCTGACACCTTCCGCAGACCAGAGTTAACCCCACGATGGAGTGGCTTCTTGGTTTTGGGAAAACGACTTGAGGAATTCCCTAAGGAAAACTGCCATTTTTACTATTTAAAAAAAAAAAAGACATCCATGCAGCTGCCAAATGCAGGGAAGGTTGATTTTTTACTTTATTTTATATTCGCAATTAGTGGCTTGTTGTCATGGAAACCACGCTTCAGATGATTCTTGAACTTAAATGACTGGATGTGATCAGGCAGAAGCCCTCCCCCCTTTATAGGCTCAGTTGTCAATGTCTCTCTCTTTGGTTATTCCGATAACAGAATCACATAAAACATCCATAAACATGCAAAATAACAGCACAGGGCAACATCAATTAAAACTGAATATTCAATAATTCATTCTTTAATTAAGGCTCTTTCCTTTTTTCCTGAAGCTGTAACCTTTCAAGTGTTAAAACAGACATAAGAACTAAATCATTTAGTAAAAGAAATCTTTTCTAATTAGCAGTTTGTGATACACTAATAAAAAAAACTCAAGATTTGAAATTCCTTTTTGGTTTTTAATGTTTAATATAGAAAGCAAAATGAAAGGGCTTCATTTGGAAAGTCTATTCAAGGTGAAATAACTATGGATTGAGTAGCTAGCCTTTTAAGGGTGAGTGTGTGTGTGTGTGTGTGTGTGTGTGTGTGTTTCTTTTGTCTCTTGAGTACAGAGGGTTGGGGTTTATCAGGGAAGCGGCATAGCCCACTCGAGGTTCTGGGCAGGCAGAAATAATTAATCTATATTGAGACTGCAGGCATAGTGTCCGTGTTTGCATATGTGACTACCCTGTATCGGAGCTGGGAAATGAAAACCTCCAACCAAAAGAGAAGCTCATCTTTAAAAAGGAAAAATCAAACACTCAGACACTCTGGATTTATTTGCTGACCTCTCTTTGAATACAGAATTCACTACTTTTCAGAAATACTATTATGCAGCATGTACACTAAGCTCTCTATATGTGTCCGAGTTTCTTCACTCTCTAGGTAATGGGGAATTCACTTCCCTCACTACCTCTATTAATGCCAATTCGAGGACACGAGGCCCACAGGAGAGAGAGCAAAGTAAGCCTGGTCAGTTTTCTTTTTTTAATTTAAAGGACATACTGGTTTTTGTTTTGTTTTTTGCTATTGGAAGATAAAGTTGACTTCAAACATCTTTTCAATTAATTAAAACCAAGTGTAAATTCACACTAAATTTTCCGTAGCTCGAAGGAAAAACAAACAACTACATTATGTTACATGAAATATAGCACATGTGACATTCATGTTGCGTGATACACCTATATCACGGGTCCTGAAGTATGGTAATATTTGTAGCTGCTGTGTGAAAAGGTAAGTGAAAATATTTGGCTGACAACCAGGGAACCAGATTCCTTGTTATTGTAATGATATTCCATTTCTTAGTTTAGATAGATCATCTGACCTCTCTGCGACTTGGTTTCTTCAACTTTAAAATGGGAAACCTACCTGCCCATTTTTTAAGTGCCCACAGACATGTATTAAGGCCACTGGTGTCTAAGCACTCAATACATTTTGACGAATGAATGACTTTGGTATTTTCTTTTGCAAATTGAACAGTGACAACTCCAACAGCTTTTTTTTTTTTTTTTAAGACAAAGGTGTTTGCCTTCTCTCTCCTAAAAAAAATCTGTCCTAAGAAAGAGCTTAGGATGAAACACATTGTCTGAAGTGGGGTAGCCATCAGGTGATAAAGTATGCAGGGCCAGAGAAGACTACTGAAATGGAAACACAGGACTGCTGCACATTTTGTGTCTCTTTCTTAAATACAGATCTCTATTGAAAAGCAGAAGGTTTCACTGTTTCTCGCCCAGGAACAGTATGCACAGCGGCCAAAGATAATAGAAAAGATGTGATGCATGAGGGCACCTCTTTTGATTGTGAGGCCAGAGAGAGTTAGTTAAATAGGAACAGGGTTCTTATCTTCTATCTTGTAGTCTTTACTCATACCCTGCCCTCTGCGTGGAGGTAGAGCAAAGCACGCTTTTCCTCTCTTAGGAAGAGAGGAAGCACGCTTTTCACCTCTTAGAGAGGTGCCCCTGAAGGTCAAACACAGTCAAGAACTAAGAAGAATGATGCTGGTGCCTGGTGCCTCTCCCTCACTGCTGTGTGTCATCTGTGCAGAGAGAAGTTAGCTGAGTATGATCCCTTGAAAACTAGTGAGGAGGAAGCATGTTCATACTTGAATTCAAGTGAAAAGTAAGCACTAAGAATACTGTGCTTTCTTCCTACGTTGATTTTATCTGCTTCAGAAAATTAGTAGCCTACATTTAAATCAGGTAGATGAAAAATATATTTGTTCAAACATATTGTGCTCTGGAAGAAAAATTCACACACACACACACACACAGAGGTACACATACACACCCCTATGTTTTAGCATATGCCCCTTTTCCTTACTTCCTTTTCCAGCCACAAGTTTAGTAGAGGAGATTCAAAAATATTTTGGGACAGGAGACACAACAAAATAACTAAGAGAATGAGACCATCGAGGAAAGGGGATAGTACATCTATCTTTGTACTCTTTGCAGCTGTCTGCTCTGACTTTGGGTGATATGAGCAGCCTGGTCCCACTTTGATGACTCTCAAGAGTATACCTTGGGGTGGTCATCAGTGTTGTTAAATTGTTTACTTCTGTCCCCCCATCCCTGTCCATTGGTGGTGGTGGTGGGGGGGTGATATATAAACCGGAAATGATATAAACCAGAAATGAAACTCGAGGAGATAAATGATACGTTAAATCAAAGTTCCCATCTTCTTCGGGAACTAAGTTTGTTCTTTGAAACCTGCTACCAAAATGCTTGGGAATTCAGATAAATTCATAATATGCTAAGAGACTACCTTGCTAATAGTAAACCTTCTAAACATGAAGTAGGAAGCAACTTCTTGTTCTTAATTCATTTTATCACATGATCTGTTGCTTACCTCAGAGGTGACTAGATCAAGAATTAGCACCTGACGCAAATACAACCAGCATATGGGTTGGCCAGCTGTCTGTCAGGTGGTTTGATGACGTAATCTGATTCTGTTCATTGCGGATGCTGATGCTGGAGGGTGAGGAACCAAGCTGGATTCTAGTAGAATAGGGTCCTGTAGAGAGGGACACAGATAATCAACTGATCAAAGGCTAAGAGACACACAGAAAAAAGGCAGTCATGAGGTAGTAAAAGCCATGCAGACAAAGAACATGAGATAGAGAAGAAAGAAAATACAGTTAACCCTTGAACAACACAAGGCTTGGGGCTTCCACACCCCGCACAGTTGAAAATCTGTGGATAACTTTTAACACTTGAAAAACTTAATGACTAATAGCCTACCGTTGACCAGAAGACTTACCGATAACTTAAACAATTAACACACATTCTGTATATTTATTATATACTGTATTCTTCCAGTGAAGTAGGCTAGAGAAAAGAAAATGTTACTAAAGAATTACTAAGAAATCATAAGGAAGAAAGAATACATTTACAGTACTGTACTGCTTTTATTGAAAAAAAAAATCCACGTATAAGTGGATGTGTGCAGTTCAAACCCATGTTGTTTAAGGGTCAACTGCAGCCAGAAAACAGACCGGACCCACACATAGTAGAAAAGTGGTCTGTGTGGGGCACCTGGGTGGCTCAGTCAGTTAAGCATCTGCAATTGGCTCAGTCATGATCTTGGAGTCCTGGGATTGAGCCTCACATTGAGCTCCCTGCTCAGCAGGGAGTCTGCTTCTCCTTCTCCCTCTGCTCCCCACCCCCCAGCTTGTGCGTGCTCTCTCTCTCTCTCTCTCAAATGAATAAATAAAATCTTAAAAAGCAAAACAAAACACGAAAAGTGATCTGTGAGAATAGCGGTGGCTAGATTACAGTGGCTATCTAGCAGTGGCTAGATAACCAGTAGATTATGTATGCTATGACGGGACGAAGGGCATCTTAATCCTCCATAAAACTGGTTCCGTTGATGGCTGAGAAGTTTTACTGCACTCCTCATTTACCCTTGTGTCCTCACAGCACATCTCCATAACTTGAAAATTCTCACCTATTCATATTTCAAATATTTATTCTGTTCCTCTCTTTCTTCTCCTTCTGGTATTCCTAGTATGCATATATTATATTTTTGTATTTGTCCCACAGTGTTTGGATATTGTGTTCTCTTTCTTGTTTCCGGTTTTTAAAGATCTCTTTGCTTTTCAATTTGAGAAGTTTCTATTGACATATCTTCAAGTTCTCAAGTTCTTTCTTTGGCTGGGTACAGTCTACTGAGGATCCCATCAAAGGCATTTTTTCATTTCCGTGACAGGATTTTTGATTTCTAGTCTTTCCTTTTGACTTTTTCCTGGAGTTTCCATCTCTCAGCTTACATTACTCTCCTGTTCTTACACATTGTCTCTTTGTTCCATGAGAGACCTTAACATACAAATTATAGTTAAATTTCAGGTCCAATCATTCCCAATATCTGCCATATCTGTGTCTGGTTCTGATGCTTGCCTTGTCTCTTCAGACTGTGTCTTTTTTGCCTTTTTTACCAATTACAAAGCTTTGTAATTTTTGGTTGAAAGCCAGATATGATGTCTTGGGTAGAAGAACTGAGCTAATCTGACCTTTAGTGTGAGATTTTCTAATTATGTGGCTAAGTGTTGGCTACGTTTACTGTTGGCTATAGCTGTGGATGTCAGAGACTGAAATTTCTTGTGGTGTCCTTGCTTTTGTCATCTCTGTTGTCTTAGAGTTTTCCTGAAGCCTCCTTTGTAAATAAGGTCTGAGCCATGCAGATTTTTTTTAGTTGTACTCCTCTGTTATTACTTAGGGGCCCTATTCATGTGGTGCAGGATGCCCATGTACGGGTGGGGAAATCATTTTTGTGCCCATGATTATGTCTAAGTCTCAATTGTATTTTGTTTTTCCCCCCTCAGGTGAGACCAAAATGCTAGAGGGTGCTGAAGTTGGGTATTTCCCTTCCTCCACATCTGTTAGACTCTGATAAAACCCAATTCAGTTTAGCTTTTCCCTTAAGAAAAGATTTTGATAAGTAGAACAAAATGCTCTAGGTATATTTCAGAATGGCTACTTCTCTCTTCTCCTTCTGGGAGCATGAGGAGAATTTTCTTCAGTTTTTCAGTAAGAATTTGGTTGGGCTCCTGGAACTAAAACTTGTAAAAAGTGTGGGGGACACCCCAAAGGCTGGATCTCCAGGGGTTTTTATTTCTTATGCTTGTCTAAGCTCATTCTTCAGCAATTAGTCAGTTCTCCTTAAAGTATCCGTAATGGATGCTGGCTCTAGCTGTTTCGCCTCAGTATCCAGCGAGCTGTGGTTCCCTGTATCTGCTTTTCTTTCCAGGGTTTAGGGTAGCATTTGCTCCATGATTTCAACACTCCAGTTGATTTGAGAAAAGTTGCTGGTTTTCAGTTTGTTCACCTGTTTATTTATTGTGAGGATGGGAGTGATAACTTCCAAACTCATTACATGCTGAACTAGAAACAGGAAGTGAACCCTGTCACAAGGGGAAATAACCTAAATTCCCCTCTGTCCTTTGCAACCAATAAAAGTATAAAGAACAAATATTGTTTTAAAGCCACTGGTTGAACCTTGTTTGTTTGTTCGTTTCTTTCTTTAAGTTGACCTGATATGATCCCTCTTGTCATATTTGAAAATTATCTTACTAGATGTTTAAAAACTTGTCTTTATTCAGTATGAGCTGAGGCAAGTAATTTGACTCATTTTCTCAACTTCTTCACTGGAAAGAGCAACAGAGACAGAGAGAAAGATTGATCTAATACATAATCAAGAAACCACAGAAGAACCCTACTGATAATTCATGCAGAGATGGTATTTGAAAAAGGTGGGGTGCTATATAAATTTATATAATGTAATCTTGCATGCCGTTTTTGGACTATTTTGAATGAAGCACTTTTATGCAAAGTATTAAAAAAATTTAAGGTGATATATTTTAGTGTCATTTTTTTTCCCTTAAACTCCTCTGCCCACCTCTCAGTTTTAGATAGTTCATTATTCCAGAAAACTCTCATGTCTATAATTTTATAGGAATAATATATGGGCAGGTATACTCTTGAGAAAGTATTTTCTTATCACTTTTGACAATAGACCTCTTCTATAAAGGGAGTCTTTGAAATATAAGCTATAGTATCAATCATCATTTTAACAATGTAATTTATATACTACAATAAGGACTCTATCACTTTCTCTGCATTTTGGTTTGTTTCATACATTTTCAGTGCCAATACTTATTAATACCTCTTACTTGTACTAAAGTGATTGTTTTCACGAACTTATCAAATTGTATCTCTTTGTGCACTAAAAACATGCTGGTGAAGAGGATCAACTTACTAATTCAAGTTTATAAAGGATGAAGCACTTGCCCTTTAATTTATATTATCGTGATTGCTTTGCAGTGTCTTCAAAGAGGGGGAAAAACGTCCTTCAGAATAGCACTGTTTCTGTGTTTCTTTTTATTTATTTAGCCACAAAGTAGCCTTGAAAGATCAGCTATCACACAGTCCTGGAGATACTTTTATTGTTTATTTCTTTATTTTATACTAGGGAGGAGGGAAGGATGTGTATAAAGAAAAATAATGAGGTATGACAGGTTATTTGACAGTTTGCTAACACAAATTAACCTTCTTTAAAGATTGGCTTCATGTGAACATCCAGTTTCACTACAGCTTGACAGCATAGCCTCTGTTCGTGGGACTGTCCTAAAAGAAGGTAAAGTTTGGAAGGTGGCCGTGGCAGAGAGCGATGACATTTCTCCCCTATTTTGAGTGCTGTGAAGCTTTCCATGAACAATACGATATTTTTGCTTGGTTTGGGATCTGTCTATTGATGTGTTCATATCAGAGCCATCTCCAGAGGATAGGAGTACTTTGGGCAAGAATGCCGTTTTTCCTTTCTTATTTAATGGTTGAAGAAACTAATGCACAGTGAAATGATGTGGCTAAGGCAGGGCAGTAAAATTGAGATCTGCACTCACTGTGGTCATGTTTGAATCCTGTAGTTTCACCATTAGCCACTGTCTTTGTCCATTCCCAGAAGCTCAGGCTGCTGAAACAAAACACTATGGGCTAGATGGTTTATAAACAACCATGATTTACTCTTCACAGTTTGGGATACTGGAAAAATCCAAGATCAAGGAGCTAGGATGGTCCTCTTCTGGTGAGGTCCCTCTTTCTGGTTCATAGCCCATGCCTTCTCACTCTGTCCTCACGAAGTGCAAGCAATTAGGGATCTCTCTGGAGCCTCTTTTATAAGGGCACTAATCCCATCTGTTAGGGCTCTCCACCCTCATGACCTAAGCACCTCCCAAAGGCCCCCCACCTTTCAATATCATCACATTGGGCATTAGGATTTCAACATATGAATTTTGGGGAGACATAAACATTCATATCACAGTAGCCATTTTGCTTTTGATGTTCTTGAGTTCAGAAATAATCTCTCCTTTCTCTAAACCTCTGGAATCTTTATATTTCTCCTAAGGCACACACCACACTATAGATTATGTATTAGGTATTCATGTATGTCTTATCTTCTCTCAAAGTCTGGAATCTTTGAAGACAGAAGGAACATATCCTTATTCTTGTACATGAAATGTCAATGACCCACAAAGCTAATAATAAAAATAAGTTATTTTCCATATAATAGTGGCACAATTTAAGCAATTATTTCTTAAACGCCATGTGAATGAGAATTCTAAGTAGTATCTTACTAACATGTTCTAACATGTCTTTTTCCGGTCTTTTTTTTTTTTTTTTAAACATGAGAAGAAAAAGTGGATCAATGATAAAGTGAAAGCCAGTGATGGACATGAGAAACTTATAGACCAAACTCATCCTTCCCTCCTATGCCTTGGACAGCAAACTTCTGGGATCCTAAGAAATGACTTTTTCAGGATGCATATGACTCAAAAACAGTTTCTTATAGCATTTAGCAGGGGAGATAATGAGCCCCAGAGCTTGCGGAGGCTTTATCTCAGTTCTGAGTGTGCATTGCCTCGTCTTCTATGTACCTAACCCTCTCTAGGAACACTTGTCTCTAACATCAACAGCATAAACCTCAAATAACCCAACTCTCAACTTCTCCTGACCCCATCCCAATTCATACTTATCAAGTGAAAAACTGATATCACCACTGTGGTCATCGTCAGCTTTCCTTTTTTCCAGCATGTCAGCATCTGACCTCTCCCCTTCCTGACAGCTTGGTTTGAGGGATTTGAAGTTTAAACTATATTTTATCTCTGTATCTTCCTGATATTGGTAATAAAATAGGTTGGATGGAAGACAGATTGTGAATAGAAAACGATGTTTCTCTTAAACTGTGAACCGAGCTTTATGCTCTTAAAAATCTAGCCTGAAAAATGACTTCTGCTCTCCTGGTAAAGGGTAACTGCAGTTCCTGACCATTTTCATCTTGCCTGTTTGACATAATACTAGTGGTAGAAGCAGAGAAAAGTGGCAGAAGTTCCCTACAGAATGTCTGCCCTTAGGTGTCAAACCCAGAGATTAGTTCCAGATTGAATTTACAATGCCCTCACTATTGGCTAAATTTCTATTTCATTTTTTTTATTTTAAAAACAACTATTTCCAGTTACATTTATTTTGATTATCAGTATATCCTGTGGACTCAATATATTTGATTATAGCAGGTAACCTAGCAAATTAGATATCAAAACACAGATGGTAAATATCTCACCAGTGTCACCAAAGTTTGGTAAGTATGGTCTGTTTGAAATATAGTAATGGGAGAATAGATCTAATTGAGTAGAGACAGACTTTGTTGCGTAGAGAAATTTGCAGTGTCATTTATGCCTGCTCAGAAATCCAAAATCCTAAGAGCAGAAATTTACTAGAGATAACTGGAGAGTGAATGAAAGGTGAAAGGAAAGGTGTGATATTATTGTGAAGATGTATCAAGTGTCATTTGGCCTGATGTAAGAAATAAATGATTTATTTCTGAGTTAGGTCAGACATGTTGCACAGGTTTAATATATTGTAAAAAGGGGAATTTCAAATATCGGGGATGTTTAAAGGGACTCTCATTCAGCTAGTAGTACCACATCTGGCAAGTTCTTTACCTGCTTTGTCTCAAAATGTATATCCTAGAGTTATTGAAAGCAATTGGGAATAATGATGACTTTGTATCTGTATTTGAGTAACTCAGAGAACATTTTTGGCAAAATTGAAGTTATGCATCCAGCGGAGACATGGTCATATTCTTCCAAGGTATATGATGGCAAGGAAAGGAAAGAGTAGGTACAGTCATACCTAGTCCCTGGATTCTGGAAAAGGAGATCTCAACATGTTCAGAAACATGGTCAGCAGGATTTCCTGGCATGAAAATCCAGAAGGGCAGCTGTCTCAAGAGGAGTGTGATAATTGAAGGCTTGTCATTTAGAACAGAAATTGGAAGTACTGAATATGGCTTGAAGATGAAAGCTAGGATGAGTGGATAGAAGCTAGAGGAAAACAGATTTTCAGCTCAATGTAAGAAACAACATTCTAACTTTTAGAACTGTCCAAAGATAAAAATGGGCTGGCGTGGGAAGTAGAGAGTTATTCATCACTTGATGTATCCAAGCATAAGCTGGATGACTTCTTACCTAAATATCCTGAAGAAGAGTTGAGCATCCCATGGCTAATTGGACTAGGTGATTGATGATTCTTTTCCACACTGAAATGTACCGATTATTGACAGAAACGTTTCCTATGATACAACCCAATTGTTTAACTCCACAATGGGTAACAGTGCTCTTACAAGAAGTATTTCTTTACATGCCCTATTTTCTTCTACACCATTAATAATTACTAAAAATGTCAGTTAAAAATTCTAATTTCCTTTTTTCTTCAAAGTACACATATTTAGCTTCTACTGATGCAACTACACATACGCATAATCTAATGAAGCACAACACAGAAACTGTGTTGGCTACTGCCCTAACTATAGTCGCTGCAACAAGATAGAAATTTGTTTTTCTCCCACACACATTAAGTCTGGAGATAGATGCTGGTATGGCAGCTCCTGAAAATCATCAGAGACTCAGCTTCCTTATATCTTTCTGTTCATTCTCCTCAAAATCACTAAGATGACTCTTAGAGCTCCAACCATTCTATCCTCATTCCAGACTGAAATAGAAGAGCAAAGTGCAAAAGGGTTTCCTGGAGGACTCTTACCTCTCAGGAGACACCTCTATTTACAGATATGCTTTGGAAATACAGTTCTTCAGCTCGGCACATTTCCCAGGCTTCCCTTATTAAGCACGAAAGGCAGAAAAGTACCCTCCGATCTTTGCTGCAGGCATCTTATTTCACGTTTTCATAGTTGGACAAGCAATGACTGCTTTTCTTTGTACAGATATAGTTTTCAGTGGCATATAGCCAAGGTCTAACAGATTCATAGAGGTCCTGAGCAAGTTTATAATTTGGTATCCTTTTAAAAAAATCATTATTCTTCATTTGTTCAACAACTATTTAAAGGAGACACTGAACCCTTAATAAAGAAGAGGGAGAAGAGGAGAGTAGCTGTAGGTGGGCCCAGATTTCCTTCTATAGACTTGGAGGAATCAGGGCTGCCACCTAATCTGTTTACCCCTTTCAGCAATAAAAAGGGCCTGTAAGGGACACACCCTTCTTAAGCAGCTAAGTTTCTTAATTGGACTTTTGAATTTATTAATGTATTCATTCTTTTATCCAGTAATCTCATAATTCTGTTGAATAGTTACTATTTGCTAGGCAGTGTTCTAGGCACTGGGAATACGGAAGTGACTGAGATAGACAAAACTTCTTATCCGCATGAAGGGTGTATGCACATAAAGTACCCTTCCTGAGAGATGTTCTAGGGAAAATTTTCTTTCTTTACATTTCATGTGATGTTTTAGCTGCCTGCTATTTATAGATCGGCAGCTCCGGCAACCCTTCAGTTGGTCCATCCTTTTATCTAGCTCTCCACTCGCTGGTTATCCCCATGGTTATCTCCACGAAAAAAATCAGTCAAGATGATAGTTCATACCCTCCAGCTCCCTTTATCCCTCAGAGTCCTTACGTACCCCTCGGGCAGTTCCCAAACTCCTATACACACCTATGTCATCTGATCCTTTCTAAGGGTCATACCCTCCAAAATTATGTGTCTCTCCTTTTCCCAAAATTTCTCTGAAAAAGTACTCATCTCAGGGTGCCTGGGCGGCTCAGTCTGATGCCCATCTGCCTTTGACTCAGGTCATGATCCTGGGATCCTGGGATTGAGTCCCACATGGGTCTAACTGCTCAGAGGGGAGTCTACTTCTCCTTCTCCCTCTGCCCCCGGCCCCCAGGCTTGTTTTTATTTCTCTCAAATAAATAAAATGTTTAAAAAAAATTTTTTTTAAGTACTCTAAAAAAAATTTTTTTTAAAGTACTCATCTCTTGTCAGGTGTTCGGCAATTTGGTTACAGTGGTTTTTTAAAGGTCATAGTTTTTGATTGTTTGTGCCCCTGTGCTAAAGCTCACTGGATCCTCGCAAGAAGTCTATGCAGTTGGTATTAATATTTGCAACTTAATAATTAGGAAATTGAACCTTAAGGAGGTTAGAGAAAACATATTTAGGATCACTGAATGGTTTGCTGGACTCTCAGTTCTTCCTGGCTCCAAAGCGCCACTTCACCACTACATGCATATGCTCAATGACAGATGAGCTTTCTTCCCTCAGAAAGCTTTTGGATTATATTTCTTTAAAAAAGGTTGCCTATTAGCCTAAATACCTAAATGTATATGATATATCATTTTCTTTCACTCTCATGCTGTTCTGCAAAGATCTAGTGTCCATATGAAGACCAAAATGCAGTTGCCAAAGACCAAAATGTCAAAAAGTTCTGAGGAAAAAAAAAATGTGACTAACCCTGAACTGATTTAGATAGCAGTTATAGAATAACAGTTAAATGGGGCAAAGTTTGACATCAAGAATAGTGAGCTGAACGGAAAAAGAAGAAAGCTGGGGCAGTGGAACAAGGATAGATTTCAGAGATAGGAGCTCAGAGCTTCTGTCTTGCCTTCACTACTTCCTAGCTGTAAAAACATATGTTGCTATGTCATTCCAAGTATCAATTTCTTCATATTCCAACAGGAATAATACTACCTGCTTAGCCATATTGTGCAAACTAGGGGTAATATGCTTGGTAAATTTTCATTGAATTTGTCTGTGGTGATACCTAGAGATCAGCATTTAAAAAAAAACACCTTATGTGGAATTCTGATTAATAAATGTTGAAGGAAATAGGGAAATAGAAACTCATTTCTGAACAGAGATCACAGCAATAATTGTTGTAGATAAGATCTACTGATGGATGTTAAAATAGTGGGTAAATGTCTGAGGAGAAACAGGATTTGTGTGGTCTCAAAGTATCAAGATATTTATTAACTACTAAAGGAAAGGTAACTTTACAGAGGAGAAACCCATTAGATATGACTTTAACTGAGTGAGTCATTAATGTTAGTATTCCCAAAAATAATACATTAACATTATGAACTCCTTCATATGATGCATTGAGAAGGATATATCACTTCTGTGGTAGTCTCACAAAAATGCATCCCTTTGTTCTGTTCATGAGAAAACATCAGACAAATCCAAATTAAATCCAAAATAACCCATTAGTACTCTTCAAAAGGATCAAGGCTATGAAAGACAAAAAGAGGCTGAGGAAATATCACAGACTGGACAAGACTAAGAAGAAATACCACTTCAATGCAATCCTGAATCAAAAAAGGAAATTAGTGGAACAACTGGTAAAATTCTAATAGGATGTATAATTTACTTAATAACATTATATCATTAATGTTAATGTCTTGGTTCTGATAATTGTACATGATCATGTAAGGAGTTAATATTATAGGAAGCAGGTGAGGGACATATGAGAACTCTTTGTACTATTTTTGTGACTTTTCTGTAAGTCAAAAATTAATTCAAAATAAATAGTTTAAAAATATGTCTCCAGTGATTCTAATACATAACCAAGATTGAGAATTTCAGGTCTAGTAAATCCTCAACAATTGATAGCTATTACCAAATCTGGCTAAATGTCATGCACGACCAATCTGTTTTACTGCTCAGGAAGCATGGTTCATTTTTTACATTTGTCTGACCTGGATTTGTCTTTCCAGATAGTGATAGTTGAATTTATTCAAATATAACATAGTCTTGAAAAATATAAGTAGTTAAATATATATATATATATATATATATATATATATATATATATATATATATATATATATATATATGTAGTTGAAGGGACTTTTTACATGATTCATCCTTAGAAATTCAATGTTTTCCTAGATAACAAGGAACAATGAAACACTCTCAATTTCCCTGTAAAATTTTCCACATTAAGAATGTGAATAACCGGGCGCCTGGGTGGCTCAGTTGGTTGGGCGACTGCCTTCGGCTCAGGTCATGATCCCGGAGTCCCGGGATCGAGTCCCATATCGGACTCCCGGCTCTGCGGGAAGTCTGCTTCTCCCTCTGACCTTCTCCCCTCTCATTCTCAGTCTTTTTCTCTCTAATAAATAAATAAATAAAATCTTAAAAAAAAAAAAAAGAATGTGAATAACCTTCACCTCTGTACAACCTTACTTAAAGCCTGAATTCTCTCATTCCTTGCTAATTTGGGGATTTTTGATGAATAGGATGGGCTGCCTCTTTAAAGTTCTCTCACAGGAAAAAAACAACACAATAGTATCTGTTAGTCACTGGACATTTTCTAGGGCAGAACAATTATCTTAGTTTGATTAGCAAGCAAGGAAGGAAGAGGAGTTAGGGAGGGAAATTTCTGTTTATTCTCCAGGCCCAAATTTAGAAATTCAGATTATTTGTCTTAAGTAGAACATGTTAGATAAGGCATAAGTATTTTCTTCAATGTGTGTCACCCACAAGAGAGTTTGGGAAGGAAGGAGAGCAGAGTAGCTGTTTACCTGTTTATAGAGTTTTAAAATAATTATTTGCTTAGTCAAGACTGTTCAATTTACAAAATTAGATTATTTGGAATAATAATTTCACTCAAGTTTATAGAAGAGTTTAAAGTTCTTCTTCCAAGGATCTTCAAATAAAAAACTGGTTGCTTATGCATTAAAGTGAAAATGGGAAATTTAAAATATTTTAATGGAAAATGTCTTATTTTTTTCCCCAAGTGATAAAGGCTTAACCTGTAGAAGCAAGTGGCTCCAAAGCCAGTAGTTCTGAAGGTGATATTTTGAGGTTGCTCAGCTCAGTATCTTCATATTCTTTTCCCTCATCTGCAAGTAGGGCTAATAATAGTAATTTCCTCATAGCATTGACATAAGAAGCAATAAGATCATGTTTTAAAAAAAGGCATAGTGTAGTGCCTGACACATGGTAAATATTAAATATATGTCACCAATTTTTTTGTTTATTTTTTGTGCGTTTTTTTTTCTTTTTCGAAGAAGTATGACAAGAGAAGAAAAAAGAAGTATGAGTTAAATAGAAAATCTGTACTTAGCTCTGATGGAATCCCTAGATAGTGGCCTGCACCTACATCTCCCTGTCACTGAGTTGGGCATTTTTGACTAGTTCTTGACATATATTGGGAATTTGAGGATTATTATTGAATAAATTAATATAATCATGCTCTTGCAAATGCCCTCAATTCCTTTGGCCCTCTATTTCTCCTCCATCTTGAGCCAGCGATTATCCCTATTGACTTGAAACCACATATCTAGCTTTTCCTTGGATATCCTTTAGCATCTGCATATTGCTAGAGAAAGTGACATGACTGGGATGACTAGTTTCACTTTAAATTAACACGCCTCAAATGGACCTTCAATACTACTCAAAAATTGTTTCCTCAGTAACTTTGCTTCCCAGGGAGATTTTAATTTCAAGTGTTCTCTCTTTTCACACCTCCCACCCTCTCATTCTTAGCTGAATACTTCACTTCATTTTTCATTCAGAAAATAGAAAACATAGAATGAAAACTCCATCTGCCCACAACTAAATCTAGAAACCTAAGTTCCTTTGCCCCCAACTCTATTATGTTCCCACCTGTTACTATGGTGGCCTGTCTTTCCACTGATGCTTTGAATCTTATTCACTGACTCCCAATCACCTTTACTGATACACATCTACTTTCCTACATCCTCTATCTCTCCCCTTTTCCTTCATTATTTCCACACACATGTAAAACATGTCCCACTACTTTCTCTCTTAAAACCTAACCTTCCGTGGATCTGACATCTCCTTTGGCTAATGTGTCATTCTTCATTTGTCTTCAAAGCCCAACTTTGTGAATGATCAAATCTTATTTTCTATCTCTGCTTCTTCACCTTCAGCTTGCTCTTCATCCCACTCTAATCTGATCGTACCTTCACCATTCCAGTGGAGGTGTAGAATTGTAGTTTGATGAGTTCGGTCTAGTTCAAAAAGATACATCAGGAAAGCCATTTGGGGGGTACCTGGGTGGCTCAGTTAGTTAAGCATCTGCCTTTGGCTCAGGTCATGATCCCAGGGTCCTGGAATTGGGGCCTGTGTCAGGCTCCTGGCTTGTCAGGGAGTCTGCTTCTCCCTCCACCTCTCCCCCGTGGCTTGTGGTCTCTCTCGCTCTCTCTCTCACTCTCTTTCTCTCAAATAAATAATTACAATCTTAAAAAAATTAAAATAAAAAAGGAAAGCCATTTAGCCTTAAATTCAAGCCCAAGTTTCCAGTTTAGATCTATCAGTAAATGATAATTTGATTTCTAGTTCAGACTCCCATTTAGAACTTGGAAGAGGAAGAAAGAAAGACCATTTTATTGGACCCTTAAAACTGCTGCATCTTTATGAGTTAGCTAGGAACACTGAAAAATAGACAAGGGCTAGAAATGGGGACTCAAAATAATACGGAGATAAGGTTTTCTAAATGACTGGTTATTTGGCTTTACTAAGTAGGGATCATATTGATTTTGACCTTGGTGAATCACAGTGGCTAAATATGGCTGATGTCTCAGAAGCAAGGATAATTTTGGTTAGATGTGGGCCTTGGTAAGCACAGGCTTTATAGACAGGATGGGACAGCAGATGCTGACCTGAGCCTGGCAGGTGCGACTTCCACCTAAATGGCATAGTCAACGCCTGGATTAGATTATCTGGAAAATCATCCCTTTCATCCTAATTAAGATTTGCCTCAAAATAAGCAGAGCTTTAACATATGGAGTGAAAGTAATTGGAGTTGAGAAACTCAAGAAATTGACAGAGAATGTGTCAGATGGCAGACGAAAATGGAGAACAGGACCCTGAGTCAAAATAGCAGTTCGTAAATTTGGTCGGGATTTTCCGTTGAAGAAGATCAAGACTATTTTGTGTAATTTTGAATAATTTCCATGAAAAATAACAAGAATATTTTAAAACAATTTTGGTGTTGAGAGTGAGCTAGCTATTTGGGAAATTTACTCAAATGAATTACATGAAGCATCCTAGTCTTAACGGGTACTGTTGGCTCATCCTGTAGCTCTTATCTTGAATACAGTCACTTTTCACTATGTCCGCTGTTTCAACCACACTCCCAGGCATCTGCATTGTTTACCCTACTGCTGCAATAGCCTCCTGGTCTCCCTCACATGCTTGTCCCCCTAGAGTCTATTCCTCTGCACAGCAGCCAGAATGACCTTTTACAAATGTAAATCAAATCATATCACTCTCCAGCTTAAAATCCTACAGTGGTTCCCATACCAATTAAGTTCAAATCCATATTACTTATCATGATTTGCAGGGACCCTACATAACCAGTCCCAATCATCCCTTGTCATTTTTCCTCCTGACGATTATGCATCAGCTATGATCCTGAACCATTCCCTTACTGGAGATTTTTGCATGTTTTATTCCTTCTGCCTTGGAATGCTTCCTCTTCCTTCCCCTACTTTCCTCTCCATCCTTCCAGACCTTAGTTCAAATGTCACCTTCTTTGAGAGGCATTTCCTGACCTTCAAAAGCAGTACCTAACCTCAACCTCTCATCTTATCACCTTCTAATGTATGACCTTGTGTTATTAATTTCATAACACGTATCACTCTCTGAAATCATCTCATTTATGTATTTGTTTATTGTCTGCTTTATCTCACTAGAATGCAGGTTGTATGAGGGCAGGGACTTTGGTTCATGCTTCTGCCCATGATATCTAAAACCATGCCAGACAATGACTATTTGTTGTGCTGGTGATGAAGCTACTCACCTCTCAACATCAAACTCATCTTTCCATATTCTGCTTTGTCCACCTGGGACTGGGACCCTGCAAATCCCATGTCTCCCTTAGAGCTGGGTCTACCAGTTGCGCCTTAGGCTCTGCCAATTGGGAGCAACAGAGGAAAATTGCAAGGAGTGGGGAAGGAAAAGACTTCTTCCTCCTTGTTTTTCTGGTGCTCCTGTCAGCAGCACTGCAGTAGCATTTCTTTGCCTTGGCCAGGATGGTTGATTCATGACAACTGGCTCCAATTTGTGAATTTCACACAGCTTGAACCAGCCTCAGCATCCTGTCTCTGATACACTAATATAATCCTGCAGCAGCCTTCTCAAAGGACTGAGTCCAGCTCCATGGGGTCCTTCTTCTAGCCTATCAGCCAGCACCATCTGAAGAAAGAAAATGCAAGTTACATATAAAATTAAGAGTTCAAGTGATCAAATCAAAAAAGCGAAAAAAAAAGTAAAATAAATACATTATTTAACCCAATGAACCCTAAATATTGTCATTTCAACACATAATTAATACAAAAATTATTAATAGGATATTTTACCTTCCTTTTTTCATACCTAGTCTTTGAAATCTGGTGTGTGTTTTATACTTTTGATGCATCTCAGTTTGGACCAGTGGCATTTTAAGTTGCTCAAAATCAAATGTGGCTGGTTGCTACCATGTTGGACCATGCAGCTCAACGCAGTTTAATATTCCTAACATCTCTCCTCATTTTCCAGCCCTAGGGGAAGGCTTAACTACCTGTGATGCCTCCATGTTTCCAGTTTTGTAATACCTAATTGATCATCATTTGTATAAATCCCCTTTGTTGAAATAACTGGCCTGCTTTCTATTCCTTAACTGGATCTTACCTGATTCTTTTGTCCAATAAATGAATGATACTGCTGGAAAAATAAGATCATTATATTTTAAAATGCTACACAGATGATATAGTTTAATCATCCATTTGGGACAGGGTAAAGAACTGTGTACTATTGAAAAATTGGAGCATGGCAGAGTGGATATGTAATCTGAGATCTGTTCATACAGGAGCTGGGGACATTCTGTCTTTCCTTTGGACTGTGGAACAGTACAATTTTGTCACTTTCCCTCTCTGCTCCCCATTATACTTCACGTCACAAAGAGAGATGTGACTATTATCTGATGGATTTTGGCCAAAGTTTTATAAAACCATGAGATGGGTTTTGGAATTGTCTAGCACGAAAAAAAAATGAGGTATATAATACCTTTGCCTCTAACAATTTAGGCGAATTAAAAAATGTTACCTTTTGTAGGCTCTATTGTCAGCTACATCTGTGTAAAGCTTAGACAATTTAGATTAAAGAACAAACATACAGATAAACAAAAAACCTAACCATTTGCTTGATTATAGAAGCCTGGAAACCAATTTAATTGTATTCAACTTTTTAATGGAATTCTGCCAAATTGTGTGTGTGTGTGTGCAAACACTGCTTGGGTGGTCAGTGTATTTTATTTAGGAACTCTGAGTGTGAGTCAAATATTTCTTTTGCCATATGCCAAGAGGCTAGACCACATCTCCATTTGGTCTGGTCAAATCACTTTTGAAGCAGGAGGGTGACAGCATGGACCAGCTCTGACTTCATAAAATCAGGGCAACGATTCTTGCCCTTAAAATGTATTGGAGACGAAAGGGCTTTTCTCCTAGATCCTGTTATAGATGCTATGAATTTCATTCTCTATTGTCTTATTATGTCCCTTACCCTCTCTTAACCTTTTTGTTCTTTGACCTCTTTTTTCTTCTGTCACTCTTTCGTATTCTCCTGCTGCCTTTTCTCCACTTGGAATCATTATTCTTTTGTTGCTAAAGGACATACTTCCCTTTAGGACTTGAAGAGCATGCCTAAGCCAACACAGATGGAGGAAAAGTCTTTCTTTTTTTGGCCACTTTTCCTACCCCCTACCTTCTTGCATCTGATCTCTCATCTTTCCCTTAGACCTGCTTCAATTTATATTTCTCATTATAACTTTCTGTAACTTCCATTCCTTTTGCCACTCTCCAGTCTTTCCCCTCCCACTAATATAAATTTTCAGCACTTAAATCAAGACTTTTCTCTTCAAGGCAGTATGTGAACTTTAGTTAATCCTCGGTGTATGCTCTTTTATTACCACTGCTATATAAGGCAAGAAAGGGATTGAGACTTTCCCAGCTCCCAGAGGGGTCAATTTGGTGTCTGAACTAGAAGTCTGATAGGCCTTACGCTTAGTTCTTTATTAAGACCTGGAGATAAAGGCTCTGTCTCTCTCACAAAATAGTTCCCTCCATTTGTACAGTGCCCTTTTCCTGAGGACCCGAAAGCATCTGAACACAATTTGCCAACTGCCTCAGTGTCCAAGGAAATGAATGCTTACTTGTATACGTGTTTGCTAAACAGAATCAGAATATGTCAAACAGGGTTTAGCCAGTGGAACCAAAATGAACGTTAATAGTTGCTCTCTTCCTTTCTTTGGATCTTGTAGGGAATGTGTGTGTGTGTGTGTTTAAAGATTTTATTTATTTATTTGACAGAGATAAGTAGGCAGAGAGGCAGGCAGAGGGAGAGGGGGAAGCAGGCTCCCTGCTGAGCAGAGAGCCCAATGCTGGGCTGGATTCCAGGACCCTGAGATCATGACCTGAGCCGAAGGCAGAGGCTTTAACCCCCTGAGCCACTCAGGTGCCCCAGGAGTCTGTGTTTTTAAGAGAACTCTGCATTTGTACTTACTGCAGGCAGATGCTTGTTTCCTTGGCAGAGCTGCATGGTATGCAAATCAGTAGCTCTGGGAGATAAAAATCTCACAGGCTGAATGGATTTTTTGTGGGCCAAAGGGCATTTACAAATTAATTGCAAAGCTGCCCTATGACACTGTGGTAAAGTAGGTTAGCAACTCGTCCAAAGTCACATTGCTCCTGAATCGCCGTCCTGAGAAGAGTATCTTCTCTGGAAGCCTTCCCATCGCTCCACACTTGGCTGTCTGAGTTCTCCTAACCAGTGAGTCATACCCACGGACGTGCTCCCAGAATGGTTTCAGCTGCGTCTGGCAGCAGTTAACTGTCCTGAAAGGGAGGCAGTCTCTTACCCGCCGCCGCCTGACTCTGCTACTGAGTGGCGCGCAGGCGGTTCCGTTTGCCTCTGGGGAGGGAAGTTTCGGTTTCCTCTGACGTGAGGGTGCCCAGGAGGCTGTCTGCGGTGAAAGCCGTAGAAGTTCCACCTCTTAGGAGGTTACACGCCCAAGGCGCGAGCGCCTTGCGTTCGGCTGCTGAGTAGCAAAGGGAGTGACGAGGCTAGTCTCCCTTCCGGGCTGTACATACCCAACCTCTCTGACCCTCCCGTGGCTGCTGTCCTCAGGCATCCCCAAACTTGTTGGCTTCAAATAGGAGGAATGCATTCTCTCACGGTTCTGCGGGTCAGAGGTCCCAAGTCAGGCTCACTGGGCTGAACGCAAGATGTCGGCGGGGCGGGCTCCCTTTGGAGGCGCTGGCGCTGAGGCCTCTTCCAGTGTCTGGTGACGCAGGGGTTCCTTGGCTTGTGGCCGCATGGCCGCTTTCTCTGCCTCTGTGGGCACTTCACCCTGTCTTCTGTATCAAACCTCTAGCGGCCTTTCTCTACAAAGACGATTAGGAGTGCAGTTAGGACCCGCCCTGGTAACGCGGGAACATCTTCCCCTCCCAAGAACTTTTAACTTAAGTCACATCTGCAAACATGCTTTTTCCACAAAAGGTAACATTCACAAGGGCCCTTATATTCTTCCAAGGTAGGGTGTTTGTCTGATTTCTAACCTCTCTAAAAATAGCCTGTTTTTTTTAAAAACAGAATTTTACCTCAAAAATTTAAGCCAATTTCTTTCTTTAGGGATGTAATGCCAATGAATACTGGTCAGAGAAACTTAAAATACTCCTTTATTGTACAGTTCTAATGTAATGGTTGGAGAATTTTCTGGTTTGGTCGTATAGTTGCTGTTTTTCCCAGACTCAAACCTACTAACATGCATTTACTGGATTGGTACTTTTGATCATTCCGAGAAGGGGCAGTATAAAAATAAAGTTCTTTGAGTATTATGCAGGTTAGCTTATTATGTGGGGATTGGGGAAGATTTTTCTTATGAGCAGCTCCCTTGCCTCGGCTCCCTTCTTGTAATGTAACTGATATTTTTAGTACCCTGTGGCACTTATACCTTATCAGAAGTCTGTGTTACTTTTATTTCCTTAAACGAGACTATCAGGGTGGTATGTTTGTTTTATTTTTGATTTTGTTTACATTTTTAAAAATTAACTTATTTTAAATTGAACCATAGTTGACATACAATAATATATATTGTAACTATACAGCATGGTGATTCAACAGTTCCGTACATTATGCAGTGCTTACCGAGATAAGTCTAGTTACCCTTTGTCACCATACAAAGGTATTATAATATTGTTGACTATATTTCCTAAGCTGTACTTTACATCCCCATGACTTATTTCTTTTACAGCTGGAAGTTTGTGCTGCTTAATCTCTTTCAGCTATTTTGCCCACCTCCCAAACCCTCCCCTCTGGCAACCATGGGTTCTCTGTATTTATGACTGTTTCTGTTTTGTTTTGTTTGTTCTTTTGTGTTGTTTTTTAGGTTCCACATATAAGTGAAATCATATATTTGTTTTTCTCTGACTCATTTCACTTAGCATAATAAAGGTAGTATGTTTAGATTTTCACCGTTGTTCCTCTTTGCTTGCTCAAGGGACAAAGTACTATTTTCCTACGGTTTTTTTTTGTTGTTGTTTGTTTCATTGTTGATGTAATAAAAAGGAGACTGGATAATGCTTGGGATATTTTGAAATTTGCTTACGTTTATTTTTGGGTGAGACATCTCTTAGTAGGGAACCATACTCTCCATATAGATTTCATGCAAATGTGAGAAGAATTTAAATTTAGTCTCAGATTTTGGAGGGAAAAAACCTAAAGGCTTATGATTAGCCTTGAAGTTTGTCTGAATTATAGGTCCAAAGAAAGAATCATGAGACATGAACTTATATATGAAATAACAATTATAGAAACTCCTTTTGTTTTGAGCAGAAATAGCAACACTAAATTCAGAAACACATCAGATTCACTGAGGCATGTATGGCTGGCTTATAAACTATTAGTAACTTATATGGGTAATAATAATAATAACAAATCTCAGTTCTTTTTTTTTTTAAGTTGTATTTATGTATTTTGAGAGAGAGAGTGCACATCCTCACGGGCCTTGGGGGGTGGGGAGGGATAGAGAAGATAGAGAATCCTCTAGGGGACTCCCTGCTAGCGAGAAGCCCTACTCAGGACTTGATCCCAGGACCCGGAGATCATAACCTTAGCCAAAATTAAAGAGTCAGCTGCCCAACCTACAGAGCCACCCAGGCGCCCCTCAGTTATTATTATTCTTAAGTTTTCAGATATGTTTTATTCAACTTCCTAGGTATAATGTTGAACATTCCATTTTCCTAAACCAATGAAAACATACCTGCTAAGTGAATAAAAAATTTCATTTCTTCTATCAGTATTCTTAGCCCATCAATAGAAACAACTAGATGTACAGCTACTTTGGATGACTTCATAGGATGTGTGACTACCATTAGTGCTTAGGTTCCATAGATCATGTTAAAAAAAAAAAAGAAAGAAAAGAGAGAGAGAGACAGGATATAAGGAATCTGGAGGGCAATTTTTTCCTATTTAAATTTCCACACCTACATATCAAGTCCTGTTACAGCTTTTTTCTCCTTGATACCATTCTAATTTATCCAGATCTTTCCACGTCATTACTGCTTTCTTGAGTTAGGCCATCATTGCCTCTTACCTAGGTTATCAGAACAACCCCCAAACTGTCTCAATTCATGTCTTTTTCTACACTATAGCCTATGGTCTTTCTAAAATCCAAACTACGTGACTAAAACTTTTCAGTGCCATCCACAGTCCTTAGGATAAAATCCAACTCCTTCACTTGTCCTATCAGAATTTTCAGGATCCTGCTTATCTTTGCAGACTCCTCTCCTATCTCTTCTTCTATCACAGTGTATATTATAACATATTGATATGTTTGTAAATCTCTTTAAAATATGCTTTTCCTTTCTTTTGCAGATGCTGTTCCCTCAGATTGGAAAATTGTCTCCTGTCCTCTGATTTCTTTTCCCGTGGCTCTACCACCCTCCTTTGCTTGATTAACTCAGTTTAGCAATGACCTTCACCTGAAAGTCCTTTCTAAAACCCCCTACCCCAGATTAAATTATTTTCTCTCTACCTGCTTCTTCAATATAGCTCTTATCACACCTTGATTTTGTCTCTGTTTTTTTTTTAATTTACCTTCTAAAGCTTCGGGGCAAGGAATGCATTTTGTTAACCATTGTGCTCATGTAATAGGCATGCAATAAACATTTATTGACTGAATGAAGAACCCTAGTCAAATAGGTTTGTCAGGAAAATGAAAACAGACAAGGAAAAGACAAAACAGATGCTGAGTGGAAGTGTCAGCAGTTACATATTTGCTATCACTGGGAGGAACTTTAATTTTCTTTGTTCTGCTTTCTTCTCCAAAGTAGCAAAAGTGCTAACAGCAGAACTTTTCAGAACAAAGCTTCTTATTTTCTTAGAATTTATTTATCATCCAGCACTCTAAATTGGTCTTAAGAGATAATGTGGTATCACCATAAGGTCTTCTTCCAGCTTTATCTTATTTAACTACAATGATATTTTGGAAGTATTTTGTGTATTCTTGTTTTTTCCTGTAAGAGTTTTTTTGAAGGAACTTTGACTTTCATCAGAAAAAATAGACTCTAGTTTAATTTTTGGAATGATTGTGACCATGATTATGAAATGCAGCTGCCCAGAGAGGAGGCAGTAACCAGACAATGCACTGAAGGAACGTGATAACTTTTTCAGTGGTATAGGGAATTGTCAAATACTTCATAAATGAAGTTGAATTTGACCTTGCTTACTTTTTATAGTTGCACCTTTTAATTGAGCAGTAGACATTTTCTGACATCCTAATTCCACAGGCCTTATGCCAAAATGAAGAAAGTCTAGTATTTCATAAAACATGGCTTTCCTGAAAAGATTTGTTTTTACTGTTTCCTAACAACTTAAAATGCAACTTAGAACGAGCCCTCTAGTTATTGAATTGTTTCTGAAGGTCTAGTAAAACCAAGTAATTAGCAGGAAGACAGAGGAATAGATGCTCAACCTTCCATCTACTCCACCCTGTGGATTTATTGGACATTTCTTAATGAATGTTCTGTTGAGGGCCCCTGGGTGGCGCAGTTGGTTGAGCGACTGCCTTCAGCTCAGGTCACGATCCCGGAGTCCCGGGATCGAGTCCCACATCGGGCTCCCAGCTCCATGGGGAGTCTGCTTCTCACTCTGACCTTCTCCCTTCTCATGCTCTCTCTCTCTCTCTCTCTTTCCTAATAAATAAATAAATAAAATCTTAAAAAAAAAATGAATGTTCTGTTGAAGAACTCATTATAAAATATCAAGCTTGCTTTCCCTTCCTTCCCTCCATTCCTTCCTTTCTTTTGTTCTTTCGTCATTTACCGAATGTATGTGTCATTCAATCCTACTTCCAGAGATGAAGACCTGTGAACCAATTAGGAACTTGGCATTTACAAAGTCTGTGGAAAGAAAGAGGGGAGCCACTATTATGAAGTAGTTTGATAAATGCAGTGTTAGCGATATGCATATTGGAAGAGTCAACTACTCAATCTGGGCTCAGTGGTGTGATGAGAAGGAAGAATGAAGATTAGGAAAGGCTATTTGGAGGAAAGGGGTTATGAGCTAATAGTTGGGAATATAGGTAACATGAAGGAAATACATCAAAGTGGAAAAGAAGAACAAAGAGAAGGGGGCAAAACAGAGTACAAATGTGAGGAAAGAGAAGAGAATACTCAGGCACCTGCAAATAGTTAGGTATCTCTGGAATTAGAGCTTGCATGAGAGTTAAGCAGGGGTCGATGGGGCTGTGGCAGAGAGGACCCAGAGTTGGAGAAATGGGCAGGGCCAGATGTAGAAGAGTTTTGTACAGGTCAAAATACGTTTTTGAACACTTAGATCCACTGCTAGGCATTGGCAATACACAAATAAATTAGAAAAAGTCCCTGCAATAAATGAACCCCAAAGTTCATAGAATAGGAAGACATGACAACAAATGTTTGCAATAAATTCAATACTGACAAATATTTGGATGTTATTCAAAAGACTGGGAGCATGTGGAGAGTTTTAAGTGTCAGCAGAACGTGATTACATTGCATTTTGTTTTTCAGCATTGTACAGAATGTAATGGAAGGCTGTGAAGCCAGAGATTAAGACATCGCTTAGGAAATTCTACTGCACTGATCTAGGGGAGATTCAAAGAAACCGTCAGTGGGGATGGGCAAGTGGTAACAGAGTTGTGTTGCAGCTTCTATTGAATGACTGAGTGCCATTCGCCAACATCAGGGGACACAGAGTTAACTGTTTTATCCCTCTAAGTCTTTTATTCAGCCCCCCTTTTATTCCTTTCCTTTCTCAGGTGATCTTCCTTCACTCAGGCTCTGGAGCTTGATCATCATCTGTAATTTTTTGCTCTCTCTCATCACCAAGTTGCAGCAATTTCATCCTTGAAATGGCACTTGAATCCATCACTTCCTTTCTATTTCAGTCATCACAATTCTGGTTCAGGCTCCCATTATCTCTGACTTAGATGACTGCAAAAGCTTTTAACCAGTCCTTCTCTCTCCAGTCTCTTCTCACTGCTTTTCTAGAGTGTGTGTGTATCTGATCATATCACAGTCCTGCTCAAAAACTTCAAACTCATTATTGCTTATAAGAACCATGATGTGATGCTAGACTACACATAGGGTGGTACAAAGGAACTGATTTGGATGGTGGAAACTTTGGGTTCACTTCTGGCCAGGTCTAGTTATCCTTGTGATCTTAAAGTTTCTCTGGCTACTTCTTGTTTCTTCATCTATAAAACAACAGAGTAGAAGTAGATGTTCTCACAGGTCCTCTCCAGTTGTAGGTGTCTCAGTGGCCACATTTCTACTTTTCTAGCCTCCTAGTTTGCCAATAAGTCTTGACTTACAACAGGATAACTGTGGTACCGTAGACACATTCTGTGCTCTCTCGTGTGTCATGGCTTCACAATCACATTTGTTTAACAAGTGTTTCCTTTCCTACCTGTCACTGATTTCCCCTTTGAAATCTTACTCATCTTTCAAGTCCTACATCAGATTCAACCTTCTCCACCAGTCCTCTCATGATCTCTTCAGTTGAAATTGTTCATTCCTCTGTAGATGCTCTCAAAGCATTTTGTTTATAAATCTCTGGTGGTTTTCTGCAATTGTCCAAGTAGCTATTTCTTTCTCCCCAGTGTACTTTAAAATCCTTAATGGGGAGAGTGCATGTGTATTCTTATTTATATGTCTCCATCTTGACACTTAACACCTGGCAGGATCTCAGTTGATAAATGTTGCTTAGCTGAATGGACATAATAAACATGCTATTCATTAAGGAATGTTCTATTTCAAAGTGGTCACTTTGGGGGCCCTCATTCATCAGACTTGACTGATGGTTCTATATGAATTTTGGAAGTTTTCAAAAAATCACATTTGGCATCAAGTACCAAATACTTAGAGAGTGGCTGTATTCTAATTTTTAAATTAAATTCCAAAATAAAATATCAAAAAGTCTAGCACAGTAGAAGAATGCTTGGATTGAGTGTAGCCTCTTAGACTCATCCTAATGGATTAAAACCATCTTGGTTGCATGGTCTTTGCACTGTTTATGGAATTGCTAACAATATATTTATCCAGAGATGATTCAGAAACTTTCTTGTTTTTTTTTAAACCTTTTCGCCAAAATAACTTATTCTCGTGTAGATTAAAAATTTCTTGGTCATTACACTCTGCATAAACTCTTATTTTAATGGTGAATATTCTGACCATGTTGATGATTCTTTACCCTAAATACTCATCAAATTAGAGTTAGAATACAAAGCTCTAATTGTCTTTGTAAGCAGAGAGGAGTGATTAATTGCTGCCTATTCAAAAAGTCTGTTAAGGGAAAGAAAAAGAAGCCAGCGCAGTGTGGGACTGCGTCCTCTTTTTCTCAACCAGAAATGCTCATCGGGCACTTGTCTGTTTTAGGCTTTTCAGATGTGGAGATAAAAACTTCAGCTAATTGTATCTTTAGAATGGGATAAACACTTGGGTCTTTCTCTGAGTTTCAGCAGAGAAGTTCAGTGTCATTGATGATGCTTGCCATCTGAAATTATACTTTTGCAATCAGAGTAATTTTCCATTTAGGAGCCTCCTGCAGCAGCTGAATGCTGGCGGAACACTCTAGTCCCCTGTGCTTGATAACTTCGTGGCCTTTGCAGCACTGGGGGTGAGGAAGAGGGTAGAGAAAATCTTCTTATATCTTAGCAACTAATTGATTTAGTAGGATTCATGACATTCAACAGACATCCTTATTACTTGCGTTGTCTTGTCCTAAATCCATCTCAGGCCACTGTGACATGGAAATGCAATTTCTTGCTGGAGCTACTTAAGTAATCCCACAGTGTCTAATAATGTCCACTGTTCAGTCTGTTTTCCCAGCATGCTACATCTTCGGTTTTGTGACCTGATTTGAGTGAATGACACACATTTTGGAGGAAGAAGGGCTGATGTGTGGATTTAAAAAAAAAAAAGAAAAAAGGAGAAAAGAAAGGAAAAGGAACTTTCAGAAAGAGATTTCATTTTTAAATGGGAGAAATGATGCAGTACCAAGATTTCGATACGCAAATCAGCCAAAATAAACTATGCTGTACAGTGTTTGACATGCACAATGTCATTTAATGAGGCATAGTTATCCAAGTTATTTGAACTGCTTAAAAATCATTGTTAGCATCTGGCAAGAGTCTGCCAAGTTTTACAGCTAATCTTCACACACACAGGGCTGCATATTGCATACAAGACAGAATAGATATACTTGCTCATTTTGCCCTGTGGACTTCCTTCTCCCCTTTTCCCACAAATTTTAAACTAAATTCTCAGTGGTCACTCCCTGATTCAGGGAATAGTACTGTGTACCAAGGCTCCTTCTACTTATGGTCCTATAGTTAAATATTGGGAAAGGGGTGTGTAAGTATCTAAGAAACCTGGCTTGAGGTGGAATTAAGTAAATGGTGTGTGGGTAAGAAAAATAAAAAAAGGGATGAGATTTATCCAGTGAGATGAGGAGAGGTTACGAGGGCTTCTAGTTACAAACGTTCCCTGCATCAGACATTAGTTATCAGTGATACAAATAATCATCCTGGCTACACTGGTGGGTAGGGTAAGATCTTGGAGTGTAGGGAGATAATAAAATATTCAAGGTGTAAGTCTCATAGAGGAGGCTGTGTTGAATGATGTATTCACATGGAAAACACATTTTCAAGTTGATTTTTAATAGTCATGTTGAGCGGGGGAGTTGCCACATTAATTTCAAAATACAAATTTATCTGAGTAGCCTAATCTATATGAGAATCTTGGTTTCCTTTCCTATATAAATGTTGTCAAAATTTTTTTGCCATGTTGCCAAACCAATTTCCTCTTTCCTGGAGCATGTAAAATGGTTTTCTAGTGGTTCCCACAAGTGGAGTTTGTTTGAAAACATGATTCTTTTGTCCTGTTGGCTGGCCTTAATTATTTTTTATTCTCCTCTGGGGGATCAGAAGATTTGGCTGCTTTTTCTCCTTGAGGGTAAAGCAGGAACTTCCAAATGCCCAGGAAAATAAATGTGTTCCTGACTAGGTGCCCAGTAGAATAATGTAGCTGAAATTATTGTTTTTTTACGATTATTAATACTGAATTATACTGGTAAAATGGCCTAAGATCCTATGATGAGAAGAGCTGTATAAATATGAAATCACAGTGTTTAACAACAGCTGCATCCTCAAAGGATATTGGAAATCCACTTATCTAGATTTAAATATGAGAAAGAGCATGAAATGTGTTAGCTTTTGAGATAGGGATGTGGATAAATTTTCAGGTTCATATATAGTGATTATCTGAAGTCTATTCTGATTTATCCAGCTGGCACTTCCCTATTGCATTGATAGATTTTAATATACTGCATTTCTTTCATGTTTCAGCTACCATATGACTCTTGCCATTAGGTAGTAAGACACAGGGCATGCTCTGGTAACTGCTGACCTTCAATAATCAGGGAGCATCATCTTTGCTTTAACTAAATAGGATACCAGTGGCGGACTTACTGTGCTCTCCTGGTTCGCTATATTTAAATTGGGAATTTTAAAACACTTCAATAGGCAAAAATCCTTCCATCTTTCCTTTTTCTTAAAAACTGTTTAGGGTAAAAAGGTGTAGAATATTTATTTATCCAGGGCTAAGCCAGAGAACCCACAGGGAAGGTCAGTGCTAGGAAAGGCCTGTAGCAGGATGGGGATCCATGCCTGAGAGTGTTTCTTTTTTGTCCCATTCCTCTGGACTCTCAGTGACACTACCTTCTAATGGTTGTGACATCCAATCTCATGTAATGATTCTCTCTCCATTCCCTAAACCATCACTTGAAATTGTGGGGACACAGGGAATTATGGAGTGCATAGGACAAAGCAGAGAGGGAATAAATTAGGTGACTATTGCTTTATTTCAGCTTTGCATGTATCTTTCCAAACTCAGTTGGTAACATAGGCACCCTAGAACAGATAATTTGGGGGAAGGAGGCTTTAAAACTTTTCCACTATTTCTGAAGCATCTTCATTTGGGATTTGCTATTTTAAAGCATAACCAGCTTATTCATACATCTCTATTAACTTTATAAAATTCCTTCAGGATAGGGTTGTCAGTATAGAAAACAAACATATAATAAATAAAAATATTTCATGGGACATAGTTATATTAAAAAAATTCATATTGCATATAAAATCCAAATTTCATTGGCCATTCTATATGTTACCTAGCAACCATATCTACAAGACATATTGAAGTTTACTATCATCCCCCAGTTTCCTCAGGTTGATCTTGATGTGTTAATACTCAGAAAACATTTTAATATAACCAAAGGAAACCAGATAGATTGGAGTAAGAATCAGAACTCATTTGTGTCACTGGCTATAGGCTATAGGCCTCTCAATATTCGCCGCTTCCAGAATTGCTTTTGGTAAATATTTCATATACTCCATTGAACAGAACAGATGTACATAGTTGGAGTTTTCTTTAGAACTCTCCTGAAGCCTTCTCAACTATTTCACTTTCTATGGACAATATTGGCACCACTGTAGAGACAGGTGGAGACCAAAGGGGAGCCGTCACTATGACCTTTGCAGTCTCAGCAGCCTAGAAGCCTTGCTGACAGAAGTCAAGATAGGTCAGAAGCCTAGGGACAGCCACTAATCCACAGGCCACAGCAATAGGGTTTGGGAGAATAGTTGTGCCATAGAGCTAAGACCGTCCCTCTGCAATATCCATGTTTCCATCATTAGGAGTCTAGAACTCTTCAAGCACCTGAAGAAAAGCTCATTCACCTGAATAAGAAAGAACCTACTCTTAAAGGAGGAGAGAACTCATGACCCATTGAGGATTCAGCTCACCATGCCTTTTACTCCTATTGCCTGGCTTTCCTCTGATGGCATTACTTCCCCTGGAGGCTCCTCAAATAAGGCACTTTTCTCTCCTATATGCCTTGTAGAAACGGACAAGAGGTAGGTTAGGCAGTTTTCTTGCTCCTTCTGATCACTTCTAGGTCATTCTTTCTATCCACCTCTTCCTTAAAAATACTCAACTTTTACCCATCTGTCATCAGAGTACAGTATCATCTGTACACCTTTTGTTAAAACCATCCACTGCCATCCTCCCTTGAGTAGCGTCCCTCACCTCTTGAAGATTTTAGCTTAGTGCTCCTTTCACCAATGCCACTCCTGTCACATTCTTGGTGGTTTCAAATCCAGGTATATGATCTCTCCAGAACTCTGTACTCTTGTTTCTTTGCCTCACTGGACCTCAGTCAAACACTCCTCTGGCTATAATCTGATCTTTTCATTACCAATACCCATCTGTTACTCCAATTTCAGACATTCCATTAACTCCTTACCACCCCATCCCTATCTCCCCAGTTTACTCCCTCAATTACAGGTTTCCCCATTACCTGAAAGTAGGGCATTCCTATGAAACCTTTCCTAAGCCAAATCGCATAAAACAAAGAAGCAATTGCCATTCATTTATATGGGAATGTTTTTGAGTGTTGAAAGATCCAACAAAAAACCCCTCCTTGACTTTTCCGATACCTTAGGACACATCTTGCTAACAGATGCACAAAATAAATTGAAAAAGCACAGATGCTCACGGACACAGTTCAAAGCTGTGGTGGCTGGAGGCTGAGAGGCTGAGTATAGCTCACAGGAAAGGAGCGTGGTGGTGCCCCTCTCGCTGCTCGCTGTTTGTTGTGTGCTGCCTCCATAACTGCTCACTGCAAAACCACAGTTTTCGTTTTTCTTCAGAAGAGCAAAAATCCTTTGGATTTCTTTCAGTTAGCGATACAGGTACTAATGTCAGTCTTTCATAAGAGTGACGTGGAGTAACACGAACTTTTGGAAAGCAAAGGATACCCACAGAGATACCCGTATCTCAACTGCAGCAATCTTTTAAACCTCCTCCATCCATCCCTAATGTTCCTACTATCTTCTCACTATTCCTAAATCCCAGACCTCCTCTCCTAATCCCTTATCCAGTTTAAAATATATGGCCCATCATTATACTCATTCACTTGCATACTCTCAACTCCCTTGCCCACTTTCCCTTTGTTATACTAGGCTAAGTCATACTGGGCTAAATCACAACCTTGGTTAAAACAAGCTTTCTGAGCACTTCTGTGATTGAATCGAGGCTGATACAAGTGGGACAAAACGCACAATCACTGATGACTGGTTTCACATGATCATTACTTTCAAGGCAGACCTTAATGCTACCAGCCATCCTACCAATCTACTCATTCTCCCAGGCTCCTAGATTAGCGCTGGGTACTTCTTCTTACCCTCTTGCAGTCCTCTCAGCACCCTCCTCTCTCTCTAACCCTCACCTAACAACCCTGCTTTCTGCCTCCCTGGTAACATAAAAGTCATCGGAAGAAACTTCCGCATGTTCTAATCGCTTGTTTTCATCTTAACCTGTATACTCTACCCTCTTTTCTTTGATTATAAATAAGCATGATATTCCTGGTAAAGGCCAAATACTCCTTGAATGATTAGACCCCATCCTGTCTTCTTTATTCAGAGACATTTTGACAACTCGTCCTTTTCTTTTGTAGCTCACCTGTCCCCCTCTGTTGGATTATTCTAATTAGCTTGTAACTGTGCCGTTATTTTCCCAATTAAAAAAAAAATCCTCATGACTTTAGTTTCTCCTCTGGATATTATCCCATTTTTCCTCCAGAGAGTTATCTATGCTTACTGACTTGCTGTTTCTAATTACTCCTTTCTCTTCTTAACCTACTCAAATCATCTTTTAACTCCCACTATACCACTGAAACTGGTCTTATCAGAGTCACCTATGATTTCCTTATTGCTTAATCTAAAGATTATATTTCATCTTACTGGAGTTTTCAGAAGCATTTGACATAAATTCCTTCTCTGTCCTTGAAATATTTTCTCCATTTGTCTTCTAAGACACTACATTTACCTAGCTTCCCTTCTACTTTTCTAGGTACTGCATTACTGCCTTCTTCATCTTTTCAATTTCTACACATTGGAATGTGCCAGGGCTTACTCCTTAACCTTTTTCTCTTTTCCATTCATTTTCCCCATTCCCCAGAGGATGTCATCCTGATTCATGATTTTTAAAAATTTTTTTTAATCTTAATTTTTAAAAAAGATTTCATTTAATTATTTGTCAGAGAAAGAGACAGAGACCCCACTAACAGGGGGGAACAGCAGGCAGAGGAAGAAGCAGGCTCCCCGCTGAGCAAGGAGCACAATGTGAGACTTGATCCCAGGACCTGGGATCATGACCTGAGCAGAAGGCAGACACTAAACTGACTGAGCCACCCAGGGGTCCTTCATGACTTTTTGTTGTTGTTGTTAAGATTCAAAGAGAGAGAATGATCAGGAGGACAGGAGGAGGAGCGGAGAGGAAGGGAAAGAGAGAACCCCAAGTAGACTCCCCACCCAGCACAGAGCCCACATGGGTTTTAATCCCATGACCCTGAGATTAAGTCCTGAGCTGAAATTAAAATTCAGTCCCAGACTGAGCGACTCGGGCGCTCCACTGATTCATGATTTTAAATACCATCTACATGTTTATGATGTCTATATTTATGTCTCCTGCCTAGACCCCTTCTCTGAATTTCAGTATTTAAATGCATGTGAATATATGCCATATGCACAGTGCTTACCTGATGTTCTATGGGGATGTCTAGTAGACATAACATACTTAACATATACACAATGCTTACCTGATGTTCTATGGGGATGTCTAATAGACATAACATACTTAACATTTCCCAAATCCATCTGCTGAGATTCTCCCACCTCCAAATCTGCTCTTACAGTTGTTTTCCTATCCTTTTTAATGGAAAATTCATCTACCTACTTGTTCTAGCCAAAAATCTTTGTGTTATCCTTGACCCGTCTTATTTTCTGGCATTCTACATAAGATTTGTCACAAATTCTATTGATTTTACCTTCAAAATATTTCCTAAATTGATCCCATTCTTACCATCCCTGCTACAACTCCCGAATCACATGCCTGAATTAATGCCGTAGACTCCTAACTCATTTTCTTATGCCTACTCTTGCTCTTTTGGGCTTAGTTTCAACCAAGGAGATGGAGATGTTGCTAAGTGTAACTTAGTTCCTAACATCCTCTGCCCACATGGTTCTCCATCTTTTACCAGGCCCTATATTATTGTCCACAGTACCTCTCTGTCTTTACTTTCTACCACCATTGTCCTCATTCATTCTAGTTTGACTACACAGGCTTCTTTGTTGTTGCTTGAACCACATTGACATGGCTCCACCTTGGGGCCTTTGCACTTGCTGTTCCTTTATCTGGAATGGTCTTCTGACAAATATCCACAGGGCTAGCTCTTCTGCTTCACTCAGGTTTTCACTCAAAAATCGTCTTCTCAGTTAAGGGCTTATCTACCCACTTTATCTAAACTTCATCTCCTTGCCTCTGTCCCAACACCTCTTTTCTTCTTTATCAAGTTTATATCTTTTTAGACTATCTAAAAATT
Organism: Nasua narica; assembly: GCA_028533885.1. Lineage (NCBI taxonomy): Eukaryota > Metazoa > Chordata > Mammalia > Carnivora > Procyonidae > Nasua > Nasua narica. The sequence continues at coordinate 40,844,827 of CM052810.1, forward strand.
CCATAAATTTCTTGGTTAACTTTGTTTACTGTCTGTCTTCCCTGCTAAAATCTAAGCCCAATACAGGCAAGAATGTTAGTCTGTTTTATTCTCTGCTACATATCCTCAATGTCTTGGGACAAAGGAGGTGCTCAAATATTTATTGAATAAATGAGTGAAAATATGAGCACTCATAGAAGATGTTCCTCAATCTGTGAAGCATATAAAACGAGCAACATTGTTGGTTTTATTCACTTTATTCTTTACTATTTTATGGATGCAAACATGCTTATTCAGAAGACTTGGAAAACAGCCCTAGAGAAATGTGTGTATTAGGGATCATTGCTGAGGATATGAGATTGTCTTAAAAGAATGAAGGTTATTTTGTGGCATTCCAGGGGCTAAAACTATCAGAAAGAAAAGGCAGGCCATTCTAAATATGGTACAACATTTGAATGAAGTGACAGAGGAAGAGGGGAGGTTTGTGAATAAAATGACTAACTTGCTTAGCTATAATCATCTTTCATATTGAAAGGGACCAAGAATCAGAAGTTGCAAGCATTGAGCAGAAATAAGTCTTGATTTCTCATTTTTTCAAGAGGAAATATTAATATCTGGCCTACCTTGACTTCTATAGTGAGCTTCCGTTATTATCAAATGATATGGTTATAGAAACATACTGTAGCTTTTGAAATGCTACACAAATGCAAGGGATTATTTAGGGTGCCACCGTCCAAGAAATGATCCAGTAGGGAGTATGAAGCAATCAAACAGTCAACAGAATGAAAATCCCAATTTATCTAGAGGCTTATTGTTGGCTATTAGGGAGAGGTAGAATGTGGTTAAACCAGTGTGGTCTGATGGATTATTGTGGTCTATGGTGCGTAAGAGGTTAAGGCAACTGATTTGAAATCTAATGGAATTTCTGTGTGCAGTGCGGAGTCTGCTCCTAGTAACTCCTCGGGGCTATAATGTGATTTGAAATGGAGGAGGGATTGAAGGCGTAAAGCAGGTTTCAGGAATCTGTGTGCAAAGTAAACAGCATCTGGCCAATCACTTTGGTGGGTATGAATTCCAGAGAAGGGATCACTAGAGAGTTCATGATAAATGCCTTGGTAATGTTACCTGAAAGACAAAAGATGGTAGGGCAACACGGAACAAAACAAAAGGTCATGCGCTTAGAGGTTGAGCGGATCTTGGGTTTGGCTACTAGGAGTGAGAAATCCTGGTAAAGCCACAGAAAATGTGGCAAATCAAAATACTCTCATTATGCCCACACCGGGCTCTTACTACCCTGATAGTTATGAAGTTTTTCCTCATTTCCTACCCTGCTGCAGCAATTTAAGCCTGTCTCCTCTTTTATAGTGGTCATAAAATTATTCAGCCTCCTTTTAAAATACAGCTCCTGCATTTGACTCTCTGATCTCCTGCAGCACTGAATTCCACTGTGTGCAGAAGTATTTCATTTTATTGGTTTTTAAATTTTCTTGCTGCACCATTCCTCTGAGTACTTATTCTCATATTGTGCAATGGCATTTTAAGCTTGGAATTGATAACTTTGTTCCCCCTGTACTTTTCCTAATCTTAAGTGGTACAATTAAGTTCCTTTCTAACTATGCTCATTGTCAGGCTGGAGAAACCAGGTTTTTATAATCTTTCACTGCGTGTCAGTCCTGCCAGTCCTGCCTGACGCCTCACCTCCCTCACGGGCCTAATCTGGACCTTTCTGCTAAGCACACTGTGCCCTACCCCATAATCACCACCAGGCAGCAATTGTGAAATACTCTGAAAATTGTGAGGTCATTTCCTGACAAAATCTTACATTTAGGTAATGCTTTTATCCCTGAAGATACCTGTTGTTCTTTGCCAACAATATTGGTGCTCCGGACAGCATTTGTACATGTCAAAAATGGACATCCCAGAAATGTACATGTCATTATGTGTCTGTGTGCAGCTCCTTGAAAAGGGTGCGCTCCATTTTTGCACCCTTGCCAGGAAGGGGGTATGAGGATGAATAGAATGGTCTTGTGGGTCTTGTGGAAAAGAACCATGTTTGCTGTCGCTGCCGGCTGGTCGTTTTGGGTAGCCAACCAAAAGCCAAATAATAAAGGCAAATAAAATAAAACAGAACATTGAGCAGTTGCTAGAGGCAAAGAAAAGTGTCAGTGTAGGCTTTTGTCATGGATGTGCTGTGAGCATCAGTGCATGGGAGAGACCTGGACTGGCACTAGGATGGTGCTGTGTAATTCGAAGTGGGCAAAGCGCAGATGCTGCTTCTTATTAAATATCTGCAGGTTTCAGTAGTTTCGTGTACCTTCCTTTTAAGAAAAAGAAAATGATCCTACTGAAGTGGTTCACAATTTTCTGTTACCTGATTTGAAGCTCTTTGACACGTCCATGTAGCTCCTACCTCAGGGATGGTTTAACCAATTCTATTATAAAGGGAAGATAGGGGACTTGTATTTTTGAGGACAATAACAAAATTGCTTTGAGGATCTTTAATGTCAACTTTTTCAGAGATCATGCATGGCACAGGCTTTTCCGATGCTCAAATAATAATGTGAAGCAAAGAAGCATCTGCTGGTATTAGATATTCTAAGGTCCAGAAATGCAGATGAACTTGACAGAAGTTACACACATAGCCAGTGCTAGACTCTGAAATGCAGAGCCAGGACTAGGGTGATACTCCTGAGACCATTTTATTTATCCTCATACATTTTTGTCTTGGGTGCTAAATTTAGGGTGGAGTTAATAAACTCAGCACTTGAGAGAAATAATATTCCAATGCAATATTTTTTTTCTCCCCAAATTTGTTTATTTTAATTTTTCAGTGTTACAAGATTGATTGTTCATGCACCACACCCAGTGCTCCATGCAGTACGTGCCCCTCTCGATACCCACCACCAGGCTCGCCCAACCCCCCACCCCCTCCCCTCCAAAACCCTCAGTTTGTTGCTCAGAGTCCATCAAAAGTAGTGTAAAAAAATCCACAGTGAACAGACTATCAAAATTTTAAATAGAGACAATCTAGGATAACTGATTTTTTTCCTTGTTACTCCGGCTCCAATGTAGGTTGGTACGATACCATTGCAATGGCGCAGACCTCCCCATCCCTCATCTACTGGGACGTGCTAACACCTAACTGTACTCAGCTGTGTAAGACTTATTCACTGGCATGTTTCTTAGTAATATCTCAAGTTTGGTATCTGTATTTCCAAAAAAATATTGAATGCTGGAGTTTTACTCATTTTTCCCTGAGCATTACATTCTTATTTGTATCATTGAAGACATTGCTCAGTGGATTGAAAATGGTACTATTTTGTGGTGCTTGTTCTCCACCTCAGATCATTAATATGTAGAGTGGTGATGCTTTTGAATATTGTTTTATTGGATATGGTTTTTTTTTTTTTTAAACACACTGTCCTAAAGAAGAAGAAGAAGACAGAAGAATATAGGATTTTTATGGAATTTTTATAGAATTGAAATTACTTAAAAGGAACAAATATATAGGACTTGAGAATTAAAGTCTATTTAGGTTCCTGATGTGACTTTGCACTGATATACTATGGAAAAAGCTCAGGATATCATTTCTGAGATAGCCTCAGCAGTTACTCCTTTTCTACTTAAGGCCCTACCTAAATTGATAACAGTCACAACAGGGCAGGATGGGGATTAAAGTGACTGTCCTATTCATAGTTTAGCTCAATTGCAGAATTGGGCTCTACAGAGAGGCCAAAATGGGTCTTCCTCTTTTGTCCCCACTTTCTTGAATTAATCCACCTGGTTACAAGAGGGTACAAGATGGGGGGAGAATGACTTACTTTATTCTTTCTTGGGTGGTTGAGAATAAATATTCATTGTTTTCAGGTAGACAGAGCCAAGAAACTGAGCCATGAATGAAAAGAGTCATCCCCATGTTAACTCCACCCAATAGATAAATGTGGCTGGTGCAAATGAGGTTCTTAACAGATTAGTTAGTAGGAGAGAGAACATAAAAGAATAGGCTGGTAGATGTATTTCCATAGAAGCAGAGTTATTGATGAAGAGGCCAATCTTGTAAGCCTGGCTTCTATTCCTAAGCAACAGCCATGTACTTGCTTGAGACCACTAACCAAATAAGTCATTATCAACAATTTCAAGGGTCGTGGTTATTAGCAAACCAAGAAAAGGTTAGGTTCAGCTCTTAAAGGTAAAATAAACAAAACAGAAAGGAAGAAAACTTAACAGTGGTTTAGACAGTATGAAAATAGATTTATTTTCACAGAAAAGTCTAGAGGTAGATCGTTCACGAGTGCTATGGTGCCCAGGCTCAAATCTCTTCTGTCTTGTTCTACCATTTGTATCTTCCATTCTTAAGGTCACCTGTATCGTTTATGGTACAGTCCAGCTTCTGTTATCAAACCAGCATTCCAGACAACATCAAGAAGAAACAGAGTAAAACAGAGTAAAAGGTGGACATTAGCTGACTTCTTAAAAAAGCATTTAAAAAACTGCCATTTGACTTGTGCTTATATCCTAGTGTGTAAATTTAGGCCATGGTGACATGTAGCTGCAAGGGAAGCTAGAAAGTTGAAGTATTCTGGGTGATTAGGCACCCAGGAAAATTTGGAAGAAGGACATATTAATGCAGAAGAAGAAAATACTCATTGGGGTACAGCTAGCAGTCTTCATATGAGAAATATTGGTCTTAGAACTTTGAAACATGGAACTTATTTTGGCAACAGCTCACAAGTCTTTCCTTGTGGAAGACTGAATCACCACATTGGAAGGGCTGGATTCCCAATGACAGCAGCCCGGTTATTCAAACATTAGGTGGTTGAAATTGTAAATGCATCAAATTTTGTGTCCTGCTTTTTATCTTTTTTCTTTGATAAACCTGTTTTTATTATGTGACTGCTTTATTAGCACATGATGATACGTAAATTCTTGCTTCCTTTATATTTCTTAATGATCATCTGTTAGATCCTTTTGTCTTTGTTTCTTTTAACTTTGTTTCTCTAGATAAAATAAGGTGTGACCTTGTTTACTACTACATTCTAGTTTACTATAACTTATAGTTGAATCTCAACCAGTTCTTACTTGGCAGATTATTTGAGTAGATTCCAAAGCAATGTATAAAACTACCACATGAAAACACAACAAAACATGGATCTATATGCATTCATATGTGAAACATGAAGAGTTACTCTTCAGTATTCAATGAAAATGTATAAAACTTTACTTAATATCTACTGTAATGTAACATCAGATTAAAGTTATTAGTGCTTTAACATTAACAATATATTTGCTCCTACCAAAAGCAATAAATATTAAGTTTAGGGCTTTTGCAATTGTTAGCTTTAGTAAGTTAAGCATATATGGTTCTCACATTTCTCTCTCTCTTTCTTTTTTTTTTAAGATTTTATTTATTTTTTTATTTTAGAGCAGGAGGAGGAGCAGAAGGTGGAGCGAGGGGGAGAGAGGAAGGGGGAAAGAATCTCCAGAAGACTCCACACTGAGTCTCATATGGGACTCACCAACACCGGGCTCGACCATGAGATCATGGCCTAAAATTATGATCTGAGCCAAACAAAAGTCAGAGGCTTAACTGACTGAGTCACCCAGGTGCCACTGGTTCTCACATTTCTTTTCTTTTTTTTTTTTTTTTAAAGATTTTATTTATTTATTAGAGAGAGAGAGAGATTGAGAATGAGAGGGGAGAAGGTCAGAGGGAGAAGCAGACTTCCCGCAGAACCGGGAGTCCGATATGGGACTCGATCCCGGGACTCCGAGATCATGACCTGAGCTGAAGGCAGTCACTTAACCAACTGAGCCACCCAGGCACCTGGTTCTCACATTTCTTGAGGGATCCAAATTCCCATTAAGTAGAATGAGGAAAAACATTCCTCAGACACCATTCCTAAAGACTCCAAATGATATACCCCTTGAACATATTGCCTATATTTTGAGTCATATGACTGCTAGGCTAGAAACTGGATGAATTCAATTTACTGGTAAGGAAACCCAGCCAGATGTCCAGCAGCTGTATCTCAGTTAATGGAGTTTATAATTTTGAGGATGATAGAGTTCTAAGGATGTATTGGTTGAGAATGTGTCATATAGCATCATTTCAATTTCATTTTGGTCAAAACCTGCATAAGATAATGTCTCTTATAATTTAGAAATAAGAGAGTCAATTATGTTAGAAGCTGCATAATGTTTTTGATTCTCCAGCTTTTTGCTAGAAGGAATTCTTAAACAGCCAGGTGAATAGAAAGAAAATCTGTCTGCTCAGGTAAATAAACGGTAAATTTAGCAATTTTGGAATGGGGCAATATTAAGATGTGGTGAGAATATTCATTTATTAAATTCTAATGACCTAACAGTAATAACTTTAATGATACCAATTACTAGGGATGTGGCAGCAAATTTCTCTTCTCTACCCTTGGTTTAACTCATTATTTTGGTCATCATATGGCCAGAAACTATCGTGTACTCTTCTGTTTAGTCTATTCCTGCATAATTAATGATAATATATTGGCAGGAGGTAGGAAAATTAAACAGAATCAATTAATATTAAGACAACCTCAGCTTGTCACAAAGCAATATCCTATGTGTTTTCCTCTGGTGGATTTCCAGTTTCAGAAGTCCTAGCACTGCTGCCCCTTACAATTTTACTTTACCTGGATGAGAGTCATGAATCTCCATCAAGTCTTTGATCTTTAAGCTTAAGTAGCTATTTTTTTTTAATATAAGTTCTTCTGATAAATGTAGAATCCGTGCTTATTAAAGTTAGACCTATAGACTATAAATTGTGACTTGCATTCAAGATTAACAGTGTGAGGCCAGTGAGATTTTTGTCTTCCATAAATAAAAAATAGTCTCAAAGTCAGATTTTAAGGATAGTCCAGGAGGCTTAAGCAAGCTTCTTGTATCTTGTGGAGCTTATTAATGTTCCCTCTGGATAACTGCTGCTACATAAGCTAAATTTATCTGCCAATGAGAAGAAACTAAATCAATAGAATTGGCCAAAAGAAAGAAAGCGTATGATGCTCTTGACTGTGGAATTCATTACCTAAGTTGATAACAATTAAGTAAATAACGCTGAAATATAGCCAACCTCCCCACACACTAGAAAGTGAAGAGAAACAGAATGATTGGGGCAAACTTTGGTGCTTAGTTATTTGTTGCTTTGATTAGCACTAAGCTTGCTATGCTGGTCAAAAGACTTGGAAGCTCAGATTAGCAGCCCACGAATGTTTCTAGTCATGTTACCTTTGGTTCCAGTTTTGAACTTTTACATCTCCTATTTCTCTTTGTGTTAAATGTTTGTAACCTTTTCTCATCATTAAAAAAATTAGATTGCTTTTGAATGTTGTAAAATAATATTAATTTGCAACTGTCTTTTACACTTTTACTCTGTCAACCTTTTACTATTTGTAAAGTAAATAAGGAATTTATAAAACCACCAGTGGGGCAGCATGAATTTTTATTTTCCTTGAATAAGAAAATCCTTATAATCTGAGACTGCCTCAAGCAGTGTTTATGATAAGTTCTTGATAAAGGGAGCATAATAACGATCCCCACAAAAATCTTTCTTAAGGCACCGTGAATATACAGAGTCAAAAAATGTCTATTTTCTCTTTGCTTGGAAATTTTAAGCAGATCTTCCTCACTGAATACTTCTCCATTGCTTGAGGGGCTTTATGGGACTGTTGCAGTATTTTGGGCTCTCAGAGAATTTCCTTCTCAAGAAGCATCTTGTCCTGAAGAAATGTTTGGAGATCCATGGCTGTGATATAAAAGGAAGTTCTGTGCAATGAAAACACACTTTATGATAACCTGTCAGCTGGCAATGCCAGAAAACATTTCTAAAACATGAGTGTTCCTGTTTTGTTCTACTTATTTTTTAACTTATAATTTTAAAATTTTTTTTATTTTTATTTTTTTTTTACTTTTATTTTTATTTTTGGCAGGGAGCTAGTGACCCGACACATTCTTTCAAGCTGTATCATTAGGACTTTTACACAGACACACACGGGTCCAGACATGCACCCACACACACACAAACACACAGACATGGATTCAACATTCACAGATGAAGCTAATTGGAAGATACAATCACAGGTCTGAGTGTAATTTGCTATCTCCTTGCTAGTGTCTGCTAGTGGCCACTTTGCTACAGGCTATCATTTCTACTGCCAGTGGGAGTCAGTGATAGGCATAGAATTATTGCCCGATAATGACACCATTACTGTGTATCACTACTGTATTTGGACTTGGGGCTATTTGTAACTTGTTTGATTCACGGCACAGAGCTGTAACTGAACAGAATATTCTAAATGTGCACATTTGTTATCCAGATACCATAGATCAGGGTCAGCTGGGAAGCACCAGACAGTACATTCAGGGCTGCTGTAAACTCATGTTGAATTATGTCTGGGCACCCAACTCAACACCATTCACACTTGGCATTTTCAGGTGGCACAGCCTCTGCACTGGTAATTTGTGCGTATTTGTGATCAAAAGTAGGTCCAGTAAGGGAAGCCATATGGTTTGTCGTTCAAGTCTGATGCATTTGTGAAGGAACAGATGCAAAATCGAGCACACCTGGAATTCAGAGGCAGGAGCCCTGACAGAGCAATCTGTTGTATAACACTATATATGCTTGAGGATTTGTGGGGATGAAGTCCCTACAGACAAAACCTGCCTTGATATCACCCACATCTTAATACATAATCTACATTGACTGTTGGGCATTTATTTTTCATGGTTGGATACGTTTACACTCACATTAGTTTTCTGTGACAATTGAATAAATGTGGTAGCAAACAGTTTACTTGAAGGAATGAAGAGTGTAAGATGTATCATATGAAAATTCAAGCAGTGCCTTAGCTGTATTGTTTTGCAGTGTTAGAGTAGGGTCTTGGTGAAGGCGGACAGTGCACTTCCATACGGTGAGTTGTATGTGTGGTCATTGCAGAGCTGTGGAACTATGTGTCGGTGGCTTCTTTTGCGTGATTTTTGTGTTCTACCAGTAGTGGGAGCACCTCTGGTACAGAGGTCGACAGTGTTGCAGAATGTCACATGGGTGACACATACCAGATTATTGAGGTCAAATATTATCGTATGGATCTAGACTCAGGAGGGAACTGAACCAAGACATAGTCTAGTTCTAGTGCATTTGGCAATTAAAAATCCCTCTTCTTGGGGCGCCTGGGTGGCTCAGTGGGTTAAAGCCTCTGTCTTTGGCTCAGGTCATGATCCCAGGGTCCTGGGATCAAGCCCCGCATAGGGCTCCCTGCTTGGCGGGAAGTCTGCTTCTCCCTCTCCTGCTCCCCCTGCTTGTGTTCCCTCTCTCGCTATGTTTCCCTCTGTCAAATAAATTAAAAAAAAAAATCTTAAAAAAAATCCCTCTTCTTTCTCTATTGCATGTTAATGCAGTAACTGAATGACTGATAGTCAGAGGGGTAGTATAGGCATGAACAGACGTAGAAGCTTCATGACATGGGGATATATAGGAAATGCTCCTTTGGTTAGGATGGTATGTTAACATCTGTGCTGACCCCTGAGGATACATTAGCCCATCTTGGAAGAAACTTCAAGATTTTTTTTGACTGGAAAAAACAAACAAACAAAGAAAAAGTGCAAGGATAGCCACAGTGGTCAAAAGATGTACTTCTATATCCAGCAATTGTGTTACGTTCGGGGAATGTCACTGTGTAGATTAAGAAGAAATGTCAAGTTTTTACAAGTTTTATGTAGTTTTATATGAGAATTATGATAAAGGAGAGTATCATATTCTTTAACTGATCCTATATTCTAATAGCAATAATACATGATGAAAAAAGTGAACCAAACAATTTCTTTAAGTAAAACTAACAATAGGCTTTTTTCTTTTTTTACTGGGAAAATACAATTTTAGAAATTTCTTAAAAAATGGGGAGATGTTGGGACACCTGAGTGGCTTGATTAAGTGTCTGCCTTTGGCTCAGGTCATGATCTCAGGGTCCTGGGATTCAGTCCTGCATTGGGCTCCTTGCTCAGTGGGGAACCTGCTTCTCTCTTTCCCTCTGCCTGCCACTCTGTTTATGCTCTCACTGTGTCAAATAAATCAATAAAATCTTTTTAAAAAAATGGGGAAATGTTGAGGAAGAAGTGTGGGTCAGAGAGACGAATCTACACAGGCCATCTAGGGAGTAATGAGGGACGAGTCTAAGAGAGAAGTGGCTCGGCTGTGGGAGGATTCGCAGTCCTCCAACCCAAGTAGGAGGGCAGTCAGTAACAGGAAATACACTGATCAAATGGAGTTAGTCAAAGTCTTGATCACAGTTGCCTCGTTGTTGAAAGATATCCCATTCCCGGTTGCTTTGACAATAGGCTCTTTATCTTATGTTAATGGCATTATAATCAGGAACAAAACATATAGATTTTTAAGAGGGTGGGGCACCAAATTACCTCCACTTTGGGGAGAGTCTGGGAGTAATTTGGGAGATTTTTGTCCCACGAGGTATGTAATTAATGGAAAGCATATTACTTTTATGTAGCTATATTAATGAGTGTACATGTGCAAGAGGGCTTCCAAGCACTGCTGATCCATTGCTACCCTACCAAATCTTAACGCGGTATTTTATATCCAGCCAACCTTCCTTACTACCACAATGGTGGTTTGGAAGAAAAGCCAAGAAATCAGAAACTCTGGACTGGGAAAGGTAGAAGTTCACACTCTTGGGGTCCTGGGAAGGGCTTGGAAAAATCTAGGTAGTTACTGCTTGATTTTCTCCCAGGTTCTTGACCTCACAACCACAACATCCCCCCAAGCTCTGTATCAGCTTAGTTCATGCTCTTGTTTTCATAGTATTATGCGTTTGGAAAATAGTTACCAGGACATATATTTTGTTTCACTAGTAACTAGGCCATGTGACATCGATATATCTTGAGCAGCTACAAAGAGGATCAGGGTTATTTCAAAAACAGTTTTATTTATTGAATGTCTTTGTCAAACACATATAGTACTCAATATGTGCCAGGCGCTATTCTTAACATTTACCAGTATTAACATATTGTCATAGATATAATTAGATGGATAATTAGACGGATAACTGGTGGGTTGTGGCAGAATTTATTTTGCCTTGGATAATTCAGATTATTGAAAAATTTATTATGTGTATGTTGAGAGAGTTTCAAAAAGTTAATGTGGAGAAATCAGATCTAAAATCCACATTCATCTGGGTTCCTTTTGTGTGGTCCAGGCTTCTCAAAGAAGTCCATGAATGGGCTTTCAGGACCCTGCATTTGTAAGTCTGCCTATAAAAGTCTGCTTAGTCATTTTTTATGGGGGAAAGGGTGTATCTTCTTTATTAGATTCCCAAAGGCATCAGCAACTCCCAGTGGCAGTGGTGGTTTACATTTCTTAGCTGCCATCATCATCTCTTCCTTTTAAGTTCAGTCTTATGCAAATTGAAGAGGAAAATTAAAATATTTACTGTTAGGCAGATGCAAATTGGTGGTGTTGGCTTAGAAGGATTTTAAAGATTTTATTTATTTGACAGAGAGAGAGAGACCATGAAAGAAGGAGCACAAGCTGGGGGAGTGGGAGAGGGAGAAGCAGGTTTCTGCTGAGCAGGGGCTGGATTGGGGGAGCTGATGGGGGTTGGATCCCAGGATCCCAGGACCCCTGGACCATGACCCCAGCTGAAGGCAGACACTTAATGACTGAGTCACCCTGGCTTAGAGGATTTTAGTTAAATTTCTTCTAAAAATGCATCAAAGCCAGGAATAGCAAGAAAAAGAAAAAATAGAGGTAAACTCTGTAAAAACTATCAATAGTGCAGTGAGAATAGAGAAACAACCCCAAACTGAAAACATGAAGCATAACTCTCAAATCCTTGATGCCTAGCTTGAGACAAGAGTATTTGCTGGCATCTGACACAAGTCTCCTCCAAACTGGAGAAAAGTGTGGATTTTCTCAAAAGTGTCATAGCGTCTGAGTGGCTCAGTCCGTTAAGCATCTGACTTTTGATTTCAGCTCAGGTCATGATCTCAGGGTCCTGTGATCAGGCTCCTTGCTGGGCATGAAACCTGCTTAAGATTCTCTCTCTCCCTCTGTCCCCCTCCTTCGCCCCATTCTTGCTCTCTCTCAAAAAGAAAAGAAGTGTCACAGTGAATAGAATTGGTAAACAGAGCATTCCTGCTATCATGGAATTTACATATTGTGGGAAGACAGAAAATACAGCGCTCAACAAGGGAATTTTCTTATGATAAATACTCCAAAGAAAATAAAATGAGGTGATCTTTGTTAAGTATCTGAGGATCCCTGGTCTCTGAGATGGTGACACTTGAACTGAGACCTGACTGACAGAAAGATGACAGCCTGGCAAATATTTGGGGTCAGAGTTTGCCAGAAAGAGGGGAAAAGAAATCCAAGTCAGGGATGATCTTGGCAGGGACAAGGAATAATAAGAAGGTCAGTATGGGGCGCCTGGGTGGCTCAGTTGGTTAAGCGACTGCCTTTGGCTCAGGTCATGATCCTGGAGTCCCAGGATCGAGTCCCATATCGGACTCCCTGCTTTGCGGGAAGTCTGCTTCTCCCTCTGACCTTCTCCCCTCTCATTCTCAGTCTCTGTCTCTAATAAATAAATAAAAAAATCTTTAAAAAAATGATGAATATCACTTATTATTGAAATAACTGAAAAATTATTTTTCAATAGTAATTGAATACTATTTATTATTATTATTATTTTATTTTTTTTTTTACTCTGGAGGTAGAAAGAATTAGTAGTTGACTAATTTCTTCATCTTCCACAGTGGGGCATTTGTATGTACTTTTAAAAGTTAACATGTTGTTAAATAGCATAATGATTCCAACCTCTTAAAAATTTAGAACTAATTTCTTAATATTTTAAATATCTATATTACCTTCCTTCTTCCTTCCTTCCTTCTTCCTTCTTCCTTCTTCTTACACAGGTAGGATATGTAGGATATGTATAAGATATCTGAAATGATGTCCATCTAATGCCAATGATGAATTTTTTCAGTTCTCTACTTGTTTATTCTTAGTTTTATAATAGGCAAGAAATGTAACTTAATTATGTTATTCATCAATATTTTGTGGGTTTTTTGTTGCTATAATTTTTGTTCTTACTTTCTTTGGCCTAAGAGATTTAGTGATTTTGTGTTTGTGTTTCTTTCTCACTTCTTTTCTAGCATTTAAACATGTTACCCAAGATCTTCTATAAATTGTAGCTTTCTTACTTTTCTCAGAGACACTGCAGTATTAAGAACTTCATCAAAATATTTCCTAGCCTTTTCTATACTCATGAATTTGAGCACTTTCTTCCAGCCCATCATATTAAATAGAATCTTATATTTTTGCATTGATCTTTAATATCTTTCTATTGGTGAGACCTATAAACTAACACCTTATGATAAATTTTAGTAGCTAATGGCTGTTGATATGACAGGTTTAAAAATGACTCTTGCTATTCATCAGTTTTTCTTTGGATATGGGAGTTTTAGAATTGCCTGCTTCTATTTTTGATATATTCTATTTAATAATATTCTCAAAACAGTTGTATGTGTTTATCTTTAAGTTTCTATGTAAACACATATTTTAGAATAAGCATTTTTGTCAGTAAATTAGTTTTAAAAAGGTTGATCTAATCTATTCATTTTATCTCATTTTTAAGTAGCTGGATCCAAGATTGCTCCTTGAACTAATTATGAATGTTGTAGCAGATTGTATTATTATTCCCAAGTCTTCACTTTCTTCATATTATAGGGTTATATATCCACGTCTTTTATTTTGTATTATTTTAGTACCTCACAGAGTCCAATAGATGCAGTGTAATTCCTTGCTTCTTGACTTTGGATGTGGCCATATACTTTGGACTTGCTTTGGCCAATGAAATGTGAAAGTAAGCCAAAGCTTTAAATGTGTTTCCATTTGTTGCCATTTGGTTTAGTTTCTTGTGCTTCTGCTGCCTGCCCCAGATAGGTCTTGCCTCAAAATGATGAAAAAAAAAAATAGAACAGATCTGAATTTGACCTGCATTTGGAGTCTGGTCAAGCATAGATCAATCTAAGTGAGACCAGCCAAGATCATGAGGGGTAGTGGGAGGCAGAGAAGGTCTCAAGCAGACTCTCTGCTCAGCATGGAGCCCTATATGGGGCCCAATGTGGGATTTGATCCCCTGACCCTGAGATCATGACCTGAGCCGAAATCAAGACTTAGATGCTTAACTGACCGAGCCATCAGGTACCCAACTACTCACCACTTTATAAAAAGTCCTTACCTGGGATTTTTGAAAATTAATGCAAATATTGTACAAATAACAATTTTAGGTTGAATAAATACAGACTTCTGAAATAAATTTCATTAAAAAAAGGTCAGGCTTATTAGATCCTGTTTTTTATCATACCCTCAGTAAATATTTATAAAATATTTGTAAGGCCTTTGTCTGGGTAGCAGCTCAGACAAAGAAATGCCAAGATACTTATTTTTGTGAGTGACATGTCAATTAAGATGAGACCACATGACATTTCAGATCAACCCACAGCCTGTGGAGAACAAAACTTAGGGAGAGGCGCAGTAGAGAGAAAAAAATGAGTCATGGATTCATTAAATGTAAGTTAAGTCTGAACCAAGATAACAAAATTATGCACTTAGATAAGCACCAGTGACTACAAATAAACCATGTGTATGGGAGGTAGTTAGATACAAGGTTCTGCAGAGAACACCACATATTTTTTGTGCTGTTGAGAAAAAGAGATTAAACTGGTAAATATTAATCAGTAACATCCAAAGTGACTGTTACACTTGATTTCGAAGGTGATAAGTTGTGTCCTGCATGTGTCTTTGGTGACTCTTATGTATCAGGCAAGGCACTGTTTCTGTCAGGCTAGGGGAATTGGTGAATAAGACAGAAGGGCTCTGCCTCCATGGAGTCCACAGTCTTTTCAGGGACACACAGACTGCCTTTTAGAATTTTGTTTTTCAATTTTTCGAGCATATACCCTTCTTTCTCACCTTTAATCAGAACCCTTGCACAGGTTTACAGCTGCTCTTACCTCTACCTGGAAAGCTCTTCTTTCTCTTGGCAGTCAACTAGATGCAGTTGCAAACTGGAATTGTTACAAAGCAATGGAAAGGAGTATAGAGATGGAGGGGTAATGTGTACTGAAAGCAGGATAAGGAGCAGGGCATGTGAGGAATGGGGAGGGAGCATGACATCTCAGAGAGAAAGGAGCTTTGACTCCCTTGGAAGTGAAAGGCTGATGTAGGGGCATGGAGGATAAAGGTGAAAGCAAGAGCCAGGTCACACCAGCTTGTGGGTAAGTGTACCTTCCTGAAGAGGGTAAGGATGTTACTGGAGGAGCAGTGAGGAGCTAAGGAACTTAATTTAAAGGAAAGGGGTGTGTATCATTAGTTTCCACTTTAAAAATCTTACTTTCCTAAGTAGGGGATAGATTGAGATTGGGGAAGAGAGAAAAAGGGGAGAAATCCAGGTGATAGGTGGTTGGTGACCGGAAGTAGGGTGACGGTTATAGAAATAGAAGTGGGAACGTTGAAAAGATATTTTAGATCTAGAAGCAACAGCACTTGATGATGGATTGGACGTTAGCAGTGACTTAGGGAGGAAACTTAAAGATGACTCCTAGTTTTCTACAAAGTTGAATAACAGTAGTCAAAGGAGATCGCTGGCTAGATTTGCAGACCAGGCTGCTGGCTGCAGACATGCTTAGATGACTGATCAGGAATAACATTGATTTAAAGAAGGGCTTTGATCATAAAAACTGAAGTACAGACAGAGCACAGTGGCAGGTGAGACTCAGAGAAGAGAGAGGCACAGACAGGCAAAAGTCTAGACAGGTCATGTTCACAAGCTATTCTTAGTCTGGAGATCTGGTCCCACCATCATGTTTCAAAACAGCACTAGGCACCCAGTGAGGGTGGGAAGCAGTATCAAGGGAGTGAAAGAGGTTGCAGAATCAAGCGTGGCTGAGAAACAATTACGGTTGCAAGAGCTTATGTGAATTACTTGAATTACTTAACCTTTCAGAGCCTCTGATTCCTTATTTATAAAATAGGATGAAAATATTTACCTTGTATGTTTGTTATGGAGATTAATTTGAGCAACATTTACAAAATACCTTGCATATAGTAGATGCTAAAAATGTAGTTCTCTCGGCCTCCCTACTGCGTAAATTAATTCATATCATTGAGAGCTCTCACTCATTCAGCTACATGACTAATCAACCTGATGCTAAAGGGCTTGGTTCTCGTCCAGCTCCCCTCGAGCTGCGGAGTGGGGAGTGGAGAGATAGGAAAGAGAAAGGATGGAACTATACATTATGGTATAGTCTAAATCATAAGGTAGAGTCTAAATCCCACTTCATTATACACCATATTACATTGTGTTAAATTCTTTAACTTTTATATCTTTGCAGCAACTTTGTGAGAACAGTATTACTTGGTTTCTTTTATAAATAAGGACACTTGGGCAGAATTTGGGAGATCTGAGCAAGGTTACTAAGCACCTGCCAGAAGAGCCAGGATTGGAACATGCTGCATTTCTCCCTCGACAATGTGTGGCTTCTGCAAAAGATGGGCCCCAACACAAGTCCAATTCCCAAAAAAGAATACTTGTCATGGACAAAATAACTTTTTTTTTTTTTTTTTCCTGGGTTGGACAGGAGGGCTCTATTTGAGGGAAATGGTTTGGGAGGATTTATATCCTCTTTGAATTTAAAAGGACTGAGTCACTCAGTCATGGACTTTAGTTATACTTTATTTTAGAGAGGAGAGACTTCTGAGTCCCTGAAAAGTTGTTTGACACCCTGAGATCATTCAGCTGGTGGCATTTTGGCATTTTCACTATTTCAGTTCAATAGTCTTTCAGTGTTTCTCTGATGCCTCAGGCATTTCCTCCTCTGACTTTTTTTTTTAATTTAATCTATGATTCAATCCTTCCTTATTTGTGGCAACACGGGTTTTTGTCAGTAATATGACTGGTGAAAGACACACATACATGCACATCTCTCTTTGGAGAGCTAATTGTCATCTCAATGTTGATATGATCAAACTAGAACTCAATTTTCTTGCCTCAAATCTGTTCACCTTCCCTACAGTCTTCCCCTCTTAACAAATTTCCACTCCAGGACATGAACCTCAGCTATCCATGATCCCTCCTTCCCTATGGAAATCGGCACCCAGAAGTATGTCGGTCCTGTCTTTGAGCTGTTACATCCTCCACTGACATCTCCCAGCCACATCTTTTGCCTGGGCTACTCCGATAACCTCTTAAATACTTCTCCCTTCCTCCTGCCAATCCCCTTTTCCCATTCTCTTGGGCCAGACAGGTCCATTCACAAGGGAAGAGGAAAAGTCTGGGCAGTGGTTGCCCACACCCCATTTGATCTGAAGTCTGACATCATGGCCAACTTTTTTCTCACACCCCCTTTGCTCCCATACACTTGACCACCTTGTAGTTCCTCAAACATGCTGACAAACTGCCATCTCAGGGCTTTTCTACCTGCTAACATTTCTGCGCAGAATTCTCTTCTTCCAGATAGACAAATGGCCTCTTTCCATACTTTATTGACATTTCTGCTAAAATATTGCCTTGGGGGAGCCTGGATGGCTCAGTTGGTTGAGCCTCCAACTCTTGGTTTTGGCTCAGGTCATGATCTCAGGGTGGTGGGATGGAGCCCTGCTCCATGCCCGAGACTCTTTCCCTCTTCCTCTGCCCCTCCCTCTGCTTGTACTCTCTCTCTCTGTAAAATAAATAAATCAATAAAATCTTAAAATATCACCTTGCCAGAATGTCTTTCTTGACCATTCATTATAAGAGGGCAACTCTCCCCATATTTCAGCTCTCTTGCCTCCATAGTGTGATCACTGCTTAACACAATATAAATTTGTTTATTGTTTTTCTCACAACACCCTCTATCCTGCTTGGTATGTATGGTCCATGAGGACAGGAGCTTTTGTTCATATTTTCTTAGTGTTGGAATCATGCTTAGCTTGATCCAGGAATGAATTCAATTCTTATTTGTTGAATGAATAAGTTGATGTTAATATTTGTGATATAAATTATCATTCTTGTAGGTTGGGTCCAAGTCATTATATATATATTAATTGTAATTATTTTTTCTTTGATTGTTCTTGTCCCTCTGACCTCTGGCTCTGTTATAATTAACTATGGCTTTGATAAGAAATACTCCCAGTTTTGGGGAATAGCAATTTCAACAGTAAAACATTAGTATTGAATGGATAATCTGAACAAGTCATTTCAGGGAAAATATTGTGAAATAAAATACATCTCCTTAGAGCACATTTTCTTTATGTAGAATATTTCCTTATTCCCATGCAACACTAGATTCTGCTGCATATATTTGCTTTAGAATTTAATGCTTATTATATTTGGGGAGCTAGAATGGAATAAAAATGAAAACCTTTTCTAATGCTATCAACAGATATGTTATCAAAAATTTTTAATAAGTTTTTACATGTAGCAGAACCAGTAATTCTTTTTTTTTTTTTGCCCTGACTTAATTCCCATTGACCATCGTTTGTGCTGCAGAAACGAAGCTTGGTACTTTAGCTTGTCTTTCAGACAAACTAAGACAGTTGTATTGAATTCCGAAGCATGTGCACTTGAAATTGGAAGTCCACCGTCAGTGAGGGGAACCTGCGGTAGCTGCACCTCACCTCCTCTTCTGTGATGTGATACAGCTAATCTCAGCTGAACTACTTGAGGTGCTTTTTACTGCTGCAATCTCAATGAATTTAGAGTGGTAATCAATTAACAGTAAATAGGTTTCTTTGTCAATTTGGAAGCATCCCAATGAAGGCAAAGAGAAAGTGGAATAAGGTGATAAATAATTTATAGCTAGAGAGGATTCTTAGTTCCTTCTGCCCACTCATAGGTTCTACATTATTTTTTAGAGGTAACATGAGACCAATAAAGAGAAACCTGGGACACAAATTAGCTCTGTTTAAGAAACAGATTTTTAAACTTAAAGACATGCCAGTTTTGCTGCTTACACCTGGATTTTATACAAATGATGCGATTGCAAAGGGCCACTTGTCTGTGACCCTCCTGAGGTCTCTTTTTGCCATTCTCTCATTATTTTGATTTTTCTCTTGATCTCTCCTCCAGGATTATTTTCCAACTTGCTTGTATCTCATTTTGTACCAGTAAAGTGCATGTGTTAGTGCACACATGCACGATTGCTGTTTTTATCCTCCTCTGGTAACTCTTTTTCTGTGTCTCTCAGGGTCTCATCTTGGCTAGGCTTTCCTTTTATTAGTATCTTGACAGCCTGGAGGTGGTGATTAGGACATTTAGAGCTCTGAGGCTTGGATGCCCAGCATGGATGTAATTCCCCGTTCATTACCTGTCTTCCTTCCCCTGCTCTGCCTGGGTATGGGTAATAAAGGCCTGTCTTCCCTCGCCTAGTTCTTAAGGCAAAGGGGACTGTGTGGGAATGTTTCAGCAACTCCTTACTCAGTGACATCAGGGCATAGTGAATTCACAATGTAGTTTGCCCACCGTCACAATACACCAATAATATCTGTCGGCTGACAAGGAGGTCTGACTTCCTGGTGTTCTCTCTCCTCTACCCTAGCCCCTATGCTATCCTAGCCCTAACTGTTGACTAGGGCTCTGGGTCACTCTTTTAGATCCCAGCAGCCCCTTCACCTGGTTTGGATCCCACTTCTGATATGTTTTTGTTTTTGTCTTTGTTTTTGTCTTACACTGTCCTGTGTGGACTTCCCTTACTCAGAGCTCTCATGTACATCATACTGAGAACTGTCCCCACCTTGAACTTCCTCACTCCATAGGCACCTGCCCTTCACCCTTAGATTTGAACCCCTTAGATTTGACCTCTGCCCCAAGGTGAAAAATGAGAGCTCCTTGATTCAACTGAACTTGATTTTGTATTCTAGAAGGGGGATAGCTCTTCTGTTTTTCCAGATGTACTCATTCTCTGCTAGTTTTAGTTATCTGAGAGCTTTGGGGTTTTAGAAGTGGGACTAAGTCTTTTTTCTTTTTTAAGATTTTATTTATTTATTTGATAGAGAGAGAGAGAAATCACAAGCAGGCAGAGAGGCAGGCAGAGAGAGAGGGGGAAGCAGGCTCCCTGCTGAGCAGAGAGCCCGATGCAGGGCTTGATCCCAGGGCCCTGAGATCATGACCTGAGCCAAAGGCAGAGGCTTTAACCCACTGAGCCACCCAGGCGCCCCAGAAGTGGGGCTAAGTCATAATGCTAGTGCATGTCCAATAAAAAAATCACCATCGCCTCTAGAAACAGAAGTAGATTTATGTGAAGCTAAAGAATCTTAAGTTTCCAGATCTTCATTTGCTTGGGCCTTCTGATGCCCTGGCAGGGGCTTCATCGATGTCTTCACATTGGCATACAATTTTGTAAATTTGCAAAAGATATTTTAACTGCAATTGATGATAACGATTGTGTCTTTTTACTTCATCTTCCAATCTGTCATATTTCTACTCATGCCTGATGGCATTGTCAGTGGGCTGGGACACACTTTTGATTTGACTAACGAGAATGCAAGTGAGATACATTTAGTTTGGGTTTATTAGCATGGATTTATGTGCATAGCAATTACTTCTACCAGTCAGCCACGGCTAGTGGGCAGCCTTGAGGGTGCACAGCTCAGATGTCCCTTCAAGAGAACATGTTGGCTGTAGTGATCCGAAGGGCCACGTGCACCCGAATGTTTATAGCAGCAATGTCCACAATAGCCAAACTATGGAAAGAACCTAGATGTCCATCAACAGATGAATGGATAAAGAAGACGTGGTATATATATTCAATGGAATACTATGCAGCCATCAAGAGAAACGAAATCTTGCCATTTGCATCGACGTGGATGGAACTAGAGGGTATTATGCTAAGCGAAATAAGTCAGTCAGAGAAAGACAATTATCACATGATAATCGCTCTGATATGAAGAATTTGAGAAGCAGGGGAGGGGGTTATGGGGGGTGGGGAAGAGAAATGAAACAAGATGGGATGGGGAAGGAGACAAACCATAAGAGACTCCTAACCTCACGAAACAAACTAAGGGTTGCTGGGAGGTGGGGGGGGTAGGGATATGGACATTGGGGAGGGTATGTGCTATGGCAAATGCTGTGAAATGTGTAAGCCTGATGATTCACAGACCTGTACCCTGGGGCAAATAATACATTACATGTTAATAAAAAATTAAAAAAAAAAAGAGAACATGTTGGCATACTTCCTCCAGCCTCTGCACCTTCAGCCTCACACCAAGACCATGCTCTCTCTAGGCTGCTCTGAGCCAGTGACTCCGTGTGGTCATAGTCCTTGAGCCAGGCCATTCATCCCCATTATGGAATGGGTAGTCCTTGCCCTGGGGTCTCGACTTTCTCACAGTTGTATTGCAGCCATATGTCCTCCATCCAATTCCCCTTCTTTCTCTCTTTCCTTCCACAAGTGTCAGGTCCTCATCACATTTGAAAGGTTCTCCCTATCTTCTGTTCTTTCTCTTTCTTATCTTCCATGGGCATTCTCCCTCAACAAATCTCTTGTACATCTAATTCCAACCTGGTGTATGCCTCAAAGGACATGAACTGACACAGTGAAAGATTTCATAGGCGAGTGCCTGTCAGATCTTTGTTTAAACTGAAGTTTGGCTATTGACTCTGATACTAACAATCTTCACGCCACACGATATTGCCTTTTATTGCCTAGTGGTCTACCAACCAATCTTTGATTCCTTAACCCAAACTTCAAATTCGTGGTCATCTATTTTTAGTCACTTGCTAGCACTTTACAATATTTTCTCCTTCCCTCCTAACTCCAGAGCATTTTTTTTCCCTAATGTTCTCATCCACTCCTGGCCTACCTATATGACACACTCTAGGCAAACAGACTCTGCCATTTATAGGGAAAACCTTTGCTTATGCTCTTTTCCGTGCCTGAAATAACTTTGCCCAAACCAGACGTGTGCATATTTCTTACTAATTTCTTGCTGATGTGACATTGACAACAGAAATATAAAACTCATAATACACCACGACAATGAGGACATCTGTGATGAACTGATAAACAAGCATTGTTAATTCAAGAAGCATGTAAGATTAATCATTGTTCTAGAAAACTTAAAATGTCCTAAAATCCTATAGGCTGTTTATGAAAGAACCTTGATATTTTCTCAAATTTTATAACAACCGTAAAATTCACATATTACCAATAGAGTTGTGAAGCTTATAGAAACTTTCCCCAAATACTATTTTTTTCTTTTCTCAACCATACCAGAAAAATGACTTAATTATTATCTGCTTTCTATTAAATTGTGTTGTCCCCAAACTTCATATGTTGAAGCCCTAACCCTCAATGTAACTATATTTGGTGATAAGACCTACAGTAAAATAAAAAAGATAAAAACGAAGTCATAAGAATGGGTTGGTAGGATCTGTGTTCTCACAAGAGGGGATATCATAGAGCTTGCTCTCTCACTACTTTCCCTTCCTGCCTCCCTGCCCTGGAAGGACACAGAAGGCAGCTTTCTGTAAGCTGTAGTGTTCTCATCAGAAATCAAACCCTGTTAGAATCTTGATTTTGGGTTTTCTGGCCTCCATAACTGTGAGAAAATTTCTGTTGTTTAAGCTGCCCAGTCTGAAGTATTTTGTTATGGCAGCCCAAGTTGACTAAGGCACTATCTTTACCTTTTTTCTACAAAACAGTGACTTTCAACTGTGTATGATATTTGTCCTTACAGGGAATATTTGGCGATGTCTGGAGATATTTTTGATGGTCACAAATGGGGGGATGCTACTGGCATCTAGTGGGTAGAGGTCAGAGATGCTTCAAAAATTCCTATAATTTGTAGGGCAGCCTGTCTCCTCTTTTCCCTACACCTGCTCCCAACAAAGAACTGCCTGGTTCACAGTGTCAATAATGGAAAGATTGCAAAGCTTGAGAAGCCCTGCTATAGAAAATCATATAAAATCATGTCTTATGAAGAGGTGATTGAAGTGGCCATAGTCAATTATATGGGAAAAGTATTATAGGGAGATATTGAGCATGTGATTAATATCTCATATTTGCTGGGTTTTGATGTGATATTTTCATATTTTTAAAACTTATAATTTATATGTTTTTCTTTTCCTTAGTAAAAATTTATTTTTATACCTGGTTTGGTACTCTTTTTTAAAAGAAAACCCTCAAAATTTTATAATCTTCCATCCCCCAAATACTGAGTTCATCCCGGTTTAGAATTATGATTACACATTTATATACAACACTAGGAGATTTTTACTTCATCATGATTCTGGATCTCAGCATTATAATTTTATTTTTTGGGTATAGTCTGACTATCTAAAAATGCTCAGTAAAGTTTAATGTAACAGAACATTTTTATAAGTGGAATAAATGCTGTCATTATTGTCTAGGTAGGCAAGAGATTTGGCCTTTCTCACTAAATCCTCTTTGCCCTTTGCAGAAGATTTTCCTAAGCTGTTAAATAATGGAGCATTCATGCGATGTATTCTGGGGTCTCTTCTTTAGTGGAGTATGTACACAGGAGAGTCATCTAAAACTCACCCACATCTTTCACCCCAGTCCTGAAAATTAATTAACAAGTCATGCCGGTTTTAAAATTTCTCAAATATTTCTCATTATCTCATCATTTTATTTAGGGCCTTCATCATTCCTCCACTGGACAGCTGAACAGTTTCCTATTTGGATCACCCAGTTTTACTTCATAGTCTATACAAGTACCAAGATGATCTATGATCCATCTCTCTATAGCAAGGTCATCTATCCATCTGAGCATGTCTTTGCATGTTTAAAAGCATTCAATGATTTTCCATTTTTATTTGTGTTTGTATCAGAACTTCAGAAAAAATCTCTAGCAGAAGCCCCATGAATAACATTGATCAAATTGTATCAGGTGAAGGACCAGAGCCTCCCCTCCTTAAACCATCTTTTACCCTTTACTCTGTGGTCCCTGAGGCACCTTCATGATACCCATGTATGACTGTAATGAGAGCAATAATTTATCATCTAAACAAGCTAAACACTTCTGAGAGTGAATGGTCAAATCATTGCTAGTTATGCTGGGATAATTGGGAAAAGTGAGGTTGTCCCAGGCATGCTGGAAGGTACGGGCACCTCTAGTGTTTCTTAAAGTATAATTTGCAGATCTCATCTGTAAATCAGTCTAACCAACTTGGCTGGCAGATTTCTGGGCCACAACCTACATCCAGAGAATCATCATCTTGAGCACAAGAGATGTGCACAGGGTAGCTCTAGGAAGCACAGTCAACACTGCTCTATAGGATCCTCAAACCCTTCTGACTGCTCTGATCATGTCCTATGGTCTCCAGACACCATATTGGTTTTTGAGATTATGCCTTTATGTACATTCTCTCCTCTTTCTGGGCAGCTTTCATTTTCTACTCCAGAGACCATCCCCCCACCCCCCCCACCCCCACCCCGGGGAGCAATTCCTGTTCTCCTTAGGTAGAGTTAAGTGCATTCCCCTATGGTACAACAGAACTTACTGCATTTTATTGCTGATTTTTTTTTTTTAAAGATTTTATTCATCCATCCGACAGAGAGAGATCACAAGCAGGCAGAGAGTCAGGCAGAGAGAGAGGGAGAAGCAGGCTCCTCGCTGAGCGAAGAGCCCGATGTGGGGCTCGATCCCAGGACCCTGAGATCATGACCTTAGCCGAAGGCAGAGGCTTTAACCCACTGAGCCACCCAGACGCCCCATATTGCTGATTTTATCTTAGTGGATTATTGTTACATTATTTTAGGTATAATTTTTGCCATTAAATTGTGAGCTTTTCAAAGGCAAGGGCCACGTGTTATGAATTTTAGAACATAGCACAATACTTGGCACATAGTAATTGCTCAAGTGGTTGATGAATAAAAAAGTTGGTAGGGGTGCCTGGGTGGCTCAGTGGGTTAAAGCCTCTGCCTTGGGCTCAGGTCATGATCTCAGGGTCCTGGGATTGAGCCCTGCATCGGGCTCTCTGCTCAGCAAGGAGTCTGCTTCTCCCTCTCTCTCTGCCTGCCTCTCTGCCTACTTGTGATCTCTCTCTGTCAAATAAAAAAAAAAAAAGTTGGTAGATGAGTGAAGATAAAGTTCATTACCTCTCCTAATTTTGGCTCCCTAAGTAACTATTCTAGCTTTAACCTCAAACAATTCAACAATTTATTTTTTACTGAGTGATTATATTATTATGTCATTTAGAAAATTATTTAAATGATTGTATGGATATTAAAGTCCTAAATCTAACATATACTTTTGATTATCTAATCATATGACATTTTTAGAATCAGAAAGGGCTTAGAAATCCCTCAGACTTCTACAACTTACAGATGAGAAACAGGCTCAGTTTTTTCTTCTATCAGAAGTAGAGCAAAGATGAATCTTTAGCCCTGAGGTGACAACGCAGGGCCACCCATGTTCCTGACACTTTTTTTAAGTCTCTGCCCTAAGAGGTAATGCCTGGCCCAAATATTGGGGCTAGATACTGAATAAGATAACATTAGCATGTCATAGTGTTATTGGTTGGATTCCTTAGGAAGCAGACTCTGAGACAGAATTTAGCTGGGGATGTTTATTAAGGAGCACTTATGGATGAACACCTGTGAAATGGAAGGGAAAAGAAGCAGGGCTGGGCAGAGAAAGAGGTTGAGCTTCAATATAGTCCTAATGGTGGCCTCTGTTGATTCCAAAGGAATTCCAGAGCAAGAACAATCCTTCAGTGTTATCCTTAGTTGGGTTAGGATGGTCAGCACCGTACACCCCCGTGTTGCATGTGGGCCACTTCAGAAAATGTGTGACCTTGGGTGAGGCAGTTCTCTGCTTTTGAGGTAATCCCTAGAGGTTGAGAGCCAAAGGCTGTCTGCTGGTAGTATTCCTAGCATCTGGGCAACATCTTCTTCCTTGAAGGGAGAAATCTAGGCAGCAGAGCACAGTGTTACTACATTAAGCTTTAGATCTGGTTTGAATCAAGTATTCTCAGTTGATGGAGGAGCTGGAGTTGTCAGTTGGGTCTCAGTTCCCAACACAGTGTATATAATAGTACAGTATAGCAAATTTATAGAGACCCCTGAAATTCTTGCTGTGATATTTTGGAGATTTTCTTTGCTAATAATGTTGGGATATATGTAGAATTTTAGCAAATTCCTGGTAGTATGTACTGATGAAATTTTTTCTTTTCAATCACTATTTGACAGCTTAACAAACTTCTTAATGTAAAATAAGCTGTTATTTTATTACAAAAATAAGTCTTTCAGTCAGGGTGAAAATTTTAAAAAATATAATTAATAGGTTTTGTAAGATTTTACTTAAAATTTTCAAATATGTACATGTGAAGTCAGCCTGAATTCCTATTTTGTCTATTTTTATATTTAGGTATTAAGATTATGCAAAAAATTATAAAATAAGCTGGAAAACTAATCATGTATTTTTATTTTATACAGAGGGATTTATACAGTATGATACCTTGTTTTAATTTGGAACATTTTTGGCGGGTAATTTACTAACTTTTAAATTTGTTCCATGATTTCTGTCTCTTCTGGGTCAATTTGATTAACTACATTTTCTATGAAAAAAAGTATAATATGTTGATATTTTCAAAGCTTTAGCATAGACCAATATATGGTATTATTTTTAGTCACCTCTATTATACTGTATATGCTTTCTTATTCTAAATTTGTTATTAGGATTTATTTTAAATTATTTTTTTGAGAATAGTTATTTTGAGTGATTTATTTTCAAAGAACTCCTTAATTAATTCTACTTTTTAATTTTTATCTTAAATTGTTAATTTGTACATTTAACAAAGAATTATTTTCTCCTGCTCTTCTTAAAATTGCTTTGTTGTACCTCCTTTCCAACTTGCGTAATTAAAGATTTAGTTAACATATTTCTCCTTTTTTTGTACACAAATGTGCATATTTATTCATAGTAGTAAAAAAAGGGAAACAATCAAATGTTCTTCACTAGGTAGATGTCTAAACAGACTCTGGTATATCCATACATGAAATAGCACCCAGCAATAAAAATTGGTACATATAACAACCTGAATGGATCTTGAGATAATTATGCTGAGTGAAAAAGCCAACCTACTGTATGATTTTATAACTTTCTCAGAATAGCCATATTACAGAGACGGAAAACAGATTAGTGGTTGCCAGGGGTGAGGGATGGTGGAAGAAAGTGGAATGGGTGTGACTAAAGAGGTAGAAGGAAGGCGATCATAGCAATGGAATAATTCTGTATCATGTTGTAGCAGTTACACAAATCTACACATGTTATAGTATAACGATACAATTATACATACTCATTGCCTCAATGTAATTTCCTGGTTTCCATGTTGTGTTATAACTACGGACAACATGACCATTGAGAAAAACTGGGTGAAAGGTCGATGGACCCTTTTTACTATCTTAGCAACTTCATTGAATACATAATTCTGCTTTTTTTTTTTTAAATAATTGAAGCATTTTAGATTAAGAAGAATAGTTCTTTTTTATTTATTTATTTATGTGAGAGACAGAGAAAGTGAGAGAGAGCATGAGAAGAGAGAAGGTTAGAGGAAGAAGCAGACTCCCTGTGGAGCTGGGAGCCCAATGTGGGACTCGATCCTGGAAATCAAGGATCATGACCTGAGCCAAGGCAGTCGCTCAACCAACTAAGCCACGCAGGCGCCCAAGAAGAATAGTTCTTTTGAGTAACTTTGGCCACTCCCAGGTGTTTGGTATGCATTTTTATCATTAGTCCTACTTTAAAATTTTTCTGTAATTGTTATTTTTATTTTTTAACAGAAGTTATTTATGTGATTAAATTTTTCAAACTTGAAATTTTTTGTTTAACACTTTGATAACTAATTTGTAGGGTTGTCACTGTTACTGTTTTTGAATTGGTTTCAAACAATATATACCATGGAATTTTTGGAGTTTTATTTATACTTAAAAAAAAAAAGATTTTATATGAGAGAGAGAGAGAGAGAGGGAGGGAGAAAGAGAGAGAATCCACAGGAGCAGAGGGCCAAGCAGACTCTGCTGAGCAGGGAGCCTGATTCTGGGCTTGATCCCAGGACCCTGAGATCATGACCTGAGCTGAAGTCCAATGCTTAACTGACTGAGCCACCCAGGCACCCATACCACCTTTTTTAACGGTCTCAGATGAACAGCTTTTGTGAAAGTTCCATGGACACTTGAGGAAAAAAGTACATTATTTCTGTTTTCCATATAGAGTTCAATATAAATATGTTAAATATTATTAACTACTTAGGATTGTGTATCATTTTTAATCTTACTTATTAAAGCCTATGAATGTTGGATTAAAATATGTACCTCCTGTTGTGTTTCTGTTCTTACTGTATTTTTAACAGTTTTTGTTTCCTGTGTTTTATATTATAAAGTATAATTGTCTGACTCCAATATCATTATTATAGATTGTATCTTCATACAAAGATATTGCATATTTCTTTTTTGTTAAAGACTTTTTCTGTTATTAATATGATTTGGCGATTTCTTTTTCCTTTGGTTTAATTGCTGCGATTTGTTCAAATATTTACTTTTAACATTTCTTTGTTATTTTGCTTTAGGGAGGCTAGCTTTTGTTTTATAGCCAAGTCTAAGGGTTATCTTTTAGCAGAGGTATTTATTATTATAAATGTTATGTTTGACATTTTGTCATATTGTTTGTGGAGATTTCTGTATTTGGTATTTTGTTGTTTGTGTGTTTTGCCTTTTTAAGACTTCTTTGTTTTCTTTTTTGTCATATGAAATGTGTTAATTTAAATTTTTTTTTTTTGCTTAACAATTTGGAAGCACTTCCCCTCCCCCACACTAAAAGCAGTATTTTACAGGTTACTAATAAAACTTAAAAATAGCATATTTGAACATGTATTTCAATGTATTTCCACTGATTATCAATGTCATGAGTGGACCAGAAGCTGTTGCTATTCTCCTACACTAAGTACCCACTTTTATTCACCCCATCTATTTTATAGTTTTTTTCCATATGATATGGGATTTCTGGATAAATAGATATTATTTAATTCTATATCAGCATTAAGAAGCTATTCTTTCTGAACCAATGTTCATTTTTTTTTGTTTTGTTTTACAACTATTATTATATTTAAGTGACTTCAGGGTCTTCTGTGCATCCTTTTCATACCACAGGTTCACTTCTTGGCTTCCTTTTTGACCGATCTTTTGAACAGTTAACATTTTCAAGAACTTTGGAAGATATTCTTCGTGAGCCTGTGCATTACTACGAATAATTTCTCTTGTCTTTACTCGAATAACTTGGCTGAGCACAGGGTTTTCCGGTAAACCTTTTCTTTTCCAAAACATCTTTAAGGGTTGGTTTGTTTTTTACCTTTATTTTAATGGTTTGTAAGGCTGTAGAGCAGCCAGCTTCGCAGGTTTTCTTCCGAGAGGTTAATTTCTGCGTGTTCCGCTCCCAGCCTCAGCGATGCACGATTTGCTCCCTTTTTCTTGAAATTGACTTTACCAGAAGGCAATTTGGAAGGGTAAGACCTCGAGTCTTTCTTGAGATGTTTCCTACTTTCTTGAGATGTTTCCTACGTTCCTTTACGTAATTTAGGAAACATTAAGAATGTTTTAATCGAGTGGTAAAACGTAAGAACCTTTTTACTCTTAGGAAAGCTTTACTCTTTTATTATATCATTTGTTATTTATGGTCATATTTGTTGTGATTCCCGCCCCCCGGAAATCAATTCTCATTTCTAAATCCTTATTTCCTGTCTTCCATTTTAATCATCTTTAAACATGTAATTTTTCTTTTCTTCTATCGTTGGAGGTCACTGACAGGATTGCACTGCCAGCTAACCCCAGAGCTGCATCCGGGCAATCAGAGGCCAATCCGGGCAATCAGAACTCAATCCGGGCAATCGGGGCTCAATCCGGGCAATTGGAGCGTCTTCAGCACCCCACCCCCCCCCCCATTTCCCGGATCTGCCCGCTGCCTTTTAGGCCGGCGGGGTTTACACAGTGGGAGCTGTTTTCAACAGCTTAGAAAGAGTAGGGTGTCACTAAGACTGTCCGGAAGTGTACGTGACTGAACCCTGCTAAGATCTCTGTTTAATCTTCTAAGACTGACTGGCAGGTGCGGACATCTCTTCATTTTCCGGCTGCTCCAGACCAGTGTCCGAAGTGAGTAAGTTCCCTCCATTATCAGATCTGCTAGCTATCAGTCTGGAGTGGGCCTGCGTCCTTCTTCTGTCTCCTTGCCCTCCGCATGCAGGCCCGTTTTCCGACCGACACACTGCATTTTTGTAGTGCTTAAGTTTGTTGCCTGTTGGACTGATTTAATTTTCTGTATTTTTTCTAATATCTTGCTCACCTTTTTATTCTGAGATTGCCTTGCTTTTCAAAAAGATATATTGAATGAATAATTTAATTTATTGCAGTTTCATATCATTATAGTCTTAAAAAAATCTAGTTCCCTAATCCATTCAGTTCCCTTAATATCTAAATGTTGACATATTATTTCATAAAGTCTATGTTTCCTTCCATGTCATTGTTAATAAAAATCAGATTCCTGCAAAAAAAATCTATTTTATCAGTTTCCATAATAGATATTTTCTCAAAAGTATGTTTTTCTTTTGCATTTTTACTGCTTACATCCTCTCCCTTTTTAAAGTGCAGATAACGTTCATATGTGCCATGCTTATTTTTGTTTGGTTTTGTTGTTTTCTTTCCCTGAATGAGCAGAGTATGTTCAGATGTATCTGACATTTACCTGCAAACATTAGTGATGGTTTCTCTTGGGTTATCCTCACTCCCCCTTTAACAGCTGATGGAGTTGTCTCAGATTTTAAGCTGGAGATAAGTGTTGTTGGTGTTGAGTATCTCAAATTCCTGGTGTTCAGATGTGCTTTCTATAATATGGTTCAGCTGGCTTTGAAGGGCTCTGTTTCTGGTCCAGCTGCATTACATTGCTGTGAGTTGGGGAATAAATTCCTGAGAAATTGAAGCACTCTTTTAATTCTTCCTTTCCCAAAGATAGTAAATAGATAATCAACAACCTGCTCACACTGCGCCCAGATTTCCCAAAGTTAGACCTTCTATATAGCTGCGTTAATGTCACTGGAAGTCAAGCATCACATTTTGATAAATATTCCATCCCAGTCATAATTTTATATTTCTGGGAATTTTATTATCTTGCAGTGGGTACAGAAAGTGGTACCATTTTTACCTGGGCATTTACCACAGGAACATAAGGAAATGTTGGCAACATGACTGTGGCTACATCAGGAAGCAAACTGCAGACACATAGCTGGAATCTTCCCATTATTGCTTAGAAATGTCTTCGAGACAGGGATGGAGGTCAAGTGCTAGTGAGCCTGGTTGGTACGGGCCTTAGCACTGAAACCTGCTAGTGTTGATCCTTTAGTTTTCACTGATGGGGAGATTTAGGAGATCCCAGGTGTGGGGCTGGGTACTCAAGGAACTAACTAGAGCAAGTGGCAATTAAACAGCTGAGAAATATTGTAATATTTATTGATTCTGATGGCCTTAGCAGTATGGGCATCTCCCATATACCTCCTACCCCCAACTTGCAATTACTCTAGGAATCATTAATTATATCTAGTTTCTAATGGGAATAAATCTTTGCATCACTTTTTGAGTTTTCAAGAGTACTTCATTGTGGGATACTATGAGGAAGATAAATTATGAAGTATTATGATTATTTAATTTGTTTCACAAAGGGGGAAATAGAAACTCAAGAACTTTGTCTAATTTAACATGGCCTGTGACTAGAATCCTGTTTTATTTATTCTTCTGTCTCCTGCCATATTGAAATCTTGTATCATATACTTTCCTATGTGCAGCTGCTCCTATAAGAAATAGAATGATTGCCAGAGAAATCTTGGTTAGGAACTATGGGTTTGGACCTTAACTCTTTATTTACTGTCTGATCTTAAAAGACTCAGCCTCTCTGAATTTGGTTTTGTTCATCTGTGAACTATTTTATCTGAAAGATCAAATAAAGTAAGGAGTATGAGAAAACTTTGTATGTTCTAATAGTGCAGTGTTAGTTGTTTATGAATACATGTATGTTTTATATTTTCTGTGAGGTTTAAACATTCCTCATGTTATTTGTTTGATCACCATTTGAAGAAGAGTGCATTGTGCATGGTAGGTATTTTACATATTTGTTCACTGAGTGAGTGTATTCATGGCTTGTCATCCTGCTCTTAAATGACTAGAATGAATTTAATTCCCCTCAATTTGCAGATAAATTCTATAAAATCCATAAAGAAATATGTAAATTGAGATTTTCACAACTGTATGTATATAAGTAATGTTAATGCCCTAAAATTATTCTTGTTTATTTATCATTTACGGTGACCATCATTATTTAAATTAATGTATACTTATTGTACTGTTTAATACTTATTACACTTATTGCTCATCTCATTAGTGGTAAATGGCAAGTTTCTTTTATAGTACATTTTTGTTTCCTTCCTTTTCTGCAGTTTTAAAAATCTAGGCATTCTTGACTATAATGAGGGAGGAAAGTATCTTTTATAAATTGCCCATTCTTTCTCTCTTGAGTATGTAGTTTCCTTTTTGGTACAATGGGAGAAAACTTACCCATTTCTTTAATAAAACAAATGCCAGTTGTTCTATAAGGCCAGCAGATAAGGAAGCATCTTCATACTGGAAGAGCTACAGGATGTTAGAGTCTGACTCTAGATCCCTTCCTTCCTGGTGATATTCCATTGGACTCTGTTGTCTCAGCTCTCACTTTGTTTTTGTTTTTTTCCTCTTTATGTTCAGGCTCCAGAGGGGGCACTGGTCATTTAATTCTGGAGAGCTTAGTTGAGGGTACTCTGAACATTTAACCAGACTTCATAAAAAAGAAGTGATACAATAGGAGCCATGGGACCCTAGCTTGCTAATTACAACTGTGCTCAGTTTGGGCTCTCTCTCCTGGCCCTATGCTGGGGTCCTTTCCTAACCCCAGGATTGCTGTTCTAGCCAGACCCTCGTGTCCTGACCCTGTGGCCTCAACTTATGTATATCAGAATGTTGCAGCCCTTTTTAAGTAGGAAGACAATAATTTATCATTCAGACCAGGACATTTATGAGAATAAAATGTTGGTGCTGTAAATTATTTCACTAGGAAAAGAATAACTGTCCTAGGAAAACTGGGATACATAGTTTCCAAAATGGTAAAAGAATCAGTACAGTAATGAGAAGGTGGGAAGAATTTAATGAAGGCTTCATTTCCTTATAGAGTAGGTTGGTTTTTTAAAAAGACACCTTTATAAAACATTCAGCTAACCATGTTTAGATTCAACCAGCCATAAGCATTTTGACATTCACATTTAGAAATAATTATTTTATCATGCTAGGAGGACGTGAACTTAAAGCTTGAGATTTGACTTGCCAGCTGTTCTTTTTTCAGAGGACACATACAAATTCAAGAAATTTACATAAAAGTTTGGATATTCCATTTGTAAAAATATTAACTCATAAACAGAAAATATGGCTTCATTTTCAGAGATCTAATTTATAAAGTCCTACTTTGCTACCCACTTTTTAGCTGTGTCTGCTAAATGGAAAAAAAATACCATCTCCAATAATGACTCCTGGAAATGCATGTCTCCATCCTGGCTTATTCTTTACTTCTCAGACACTTTTACTGTTTAAATTGTTCATGGAACTTTTGAAGGAAACCTTACCTGAAACCTAAGCAAAGCCCTGAACCATTCCCCTCCATTTTTCATCAAATGTTTCCTCCACTCCCTACGTTCTTTTTCCCCCTCTACCCCACACGGACCTTTATCTGGCAGTAGAAAGGAAAATACATCTTATGAAAGCTTTGGAAAAGGATTCAATTCCCTACACCAGAGCGCCACCTCTCCTGGGACCTCATTATTTCTTTGAGGTTCTTGCCCTGCAAATCAGGTCTGTCCTATTGGTCCTCCTTCCTGCTTTTTTAGTCCTCTGCTCTCCCATCAAGTTTGTCTAGATGGGTGGAACGCACTGTTTTTCCAGCACTGGCCAATTCCTGGATGCTTTAATTGTACTTTGAATGTTTAAAACAACATGTTAAAAATATTAGATTTTTTAAAGATAGAAAACACCTGTGAAGACAAAAGAAGTTTGGAGTTTAAAAAATTTCTTAAACTCGAGAGGACACATGGATTTGGGAAAGTTTGATTTCTTGTTAAGCACAAAACAAACAAGGCAGGGAGAAAAGGCTAGGGGTGGAAGTTGCTGACAAATGTTACCAGAAGCCTGAAACCAAAGAACATACTTAAAAATCCTGTCTGCTAAGGTGAAAACTTGACAGGTGACACCCTGAAGGTAGCTTGGACTTGTTCAGTATGCCCTACCCTGTGGCTTCTAATGTTCCTGAGCCTTTCTACAGTAGCCAGACAGCTCAGGTGAGAGATGGTGAGAGTCACCATCTGGTGAGAGTACAATGCTCCCATACACTGTTTGCAGGACATTAGTACCTGGAGGCAGTTGGAGGCTCCTTCTCAGTGGAGGATGTCTTTTCCTTTTTCCTTTTTGTCACTGGTGGTGTGGAGTTACTTCTGCTCATCATTCTCTTTTAATCTGGCTCAGTGATGAAAAAGACCTACTGGGGCACGCCTGGCAGGTGAAACATCCAGATGCTAAGCTCCAGAATTAATTTTGCTAGCAGTGGCATCTGGGAGTCAGCTCCTTTCCCCAGCTTGGCTGGCAGACTGGGTTAACCCCTCACGGTCCAGAAGGCTCATTTAATGTGTCAAATTAGCAGTCCAGCACTCTTGGCAGGAAGAGCCACACCAATGTTCTTTCAGTGCAGAAATCTATATTTAAACATTAGAGCCTTGAAGTTTTATCAGAGCCTTTGTCCCATTAGGGACAAATAACAAACAGTCCCTGGAGATGATAAGAAGTCTGAGTGATGTGCATGCTTTTCCAAGCAACACCTGCAGAGGGTCTTCTGAGCAGGGGAGGCTGTTGTCAATGTTCCTCAAAGGAAAGGAAAGGAAAGGGAAAGGGAAACGGAAAGGGAAAGGGTAAGCCTGGGAAGAATGTTCCAATAAGTAAGAATGAGAGTGGATGGACATAATTATTTCAGAAAGCTACTAGATGCTCTCCCCACCCTATTACTGGACATGTACACACACACACACATACACACACACACACAAACACACAAACAGGCATGTGCACATACACATATACCACACTCTCCTCACAACTTTTTTGCATTTCAATTTTCCATTTGTTCAGTAATACTGTCTTTCTTATCCCCAAAAGTCAAGAAAAAGATTTATAATCTAACTCTGCCTTCATGAAATCTTGCCTCTACCATGGCATTTTTTTTGTTGTTGTTGTTGTTGGAAAGTTTATGACTGAGTGTCTGCAAGCAACAGTACTTTTGAAAGGGGCTCTAAATATTAAACTCATTTCAAGTGTGACTTGAGACTCAGGCAGACTGCAGGAGTGGTGACAATTTATTACTCTTCAGAAGCCCTAAAGCAGAGTAAATATAGATTTACCAGTGATAATATGAGAACAACAGATCAATTTGATTTTAAGTAAATCCTTCCCCCCAAAAGCCAGAATTTGATTAATCCATTGAAGCTTGCTAGAGTCACCAGGAACTAATTGAAACATAGATTAGTTCTTCTTCCCACACAGTTAAATGTATCTGGCTGAAGAAGGGAATATTCTGAACTTTTTTTGTTGGCGCAGATTGTCAGTTTTTCAGTAATTGCTTACTCCAAGTTTAAGTGTCATATGTCTAGTTTCAAAACAGTCAGGAAGCCCGAGATAATTTATTCATTATGATGTAGGTAAAACGGCCTCATCCAACAGTCTCGTAATGTAATTCAGAGGCTCTGTAGCCAGCTTTGGCCCCAGTCTGTGCTCATAGATGACTGTCTGGAATGGCTCTCCAAGACCCAAACCCTTACCCAATTTATTCTGCTTGTGTCCTAAAGTTAGAAAAGCCATACAAATTCCAGAGAGATGTGGTAATACTTTAGTGTCATGACAGTCCTACTGGAACTTTGAATTTGCAGGCTACTTTTTGCTCTGAATCTCTCAGAGAACTTTTGAAACATTTATGTGTTTCATAGATATTTGTGACTGGTGGAGATCAACTCAGTTTTATACCAGGGAAGAATGAGAAAAAGAGAGGGTAGGAACATATCCAGCATTGCCTGAAAGTCAATGCCAAGGTGATGTAGAAGTAAATATCCATGGGGTCAAATGAGGACCCAGTATCTAAGAACTAAAGGTCATACAGACTTTATGAAAGTGTGGTAATTGGGGCCCCTTATATTTTAGAGTTTGCAGAGAATGCTCCTGCACATATTCCTGAATTTGATTCCTGAACACTTTTATGATGAGATTTGTTTCCCATTTTCAGGTGAAGAAACTGAGGAACAGAAACTAACAATATGTCAATGAGTAAATTGTTATATTTAGTATATCTAAGTCTGGGGTCAAGTTCTTTTGAATCATTGCCCAGTATTTTTCCTCTAGTTTGGCCCATTAGTAAATGTGATGTGTGGAGATGAAAGGGTGCTTTTTTCTCTTCTTAAAAAGTGGCTGATATTATAATGAGTTTTTTAGCCAGAGAACTTAAAAAAATTTTTTTAAACATTTAGACTTTATTTTTGTTCATGGGCTCTGCCAGTTAGTTTGCTGTTTTTCCTAGGAAGTGGCCATTATTCCATTTATTTTAAGTAATAACAACGGCAGTGATATTAACTCCACTAAGTCAAAGGGTTGCAGAATGTCTGTATAATGGCAAGGTTTTCCTATTTAGGCTTGATTTTTATTCTAGGGAATTTGATAAGCCCTTTTTTATAGGGTTATTCTTGAGAGTTAAGTGGGTGTTTTCTGAAAGTGCCATAAAGTTATTCTGTTCTTCTGAAAAAAAAAAAAAAAAAAAAGGAATGATTTATGCACAACTGCATATAAATGATATGTGCACTATATTCCTATGTGTCCTGAAAGCTCTATTGCTTTCTAATATTGCTTAATAAAATTGAATATGAGTTTTTTAAAAAGGTCTTACTTTGCTTTGGAAAATAAATAATAGGCCCAGGTGGCTTTTGTTCTGCTATAAATTTTATCACAACTTCAAGAAATTTCCCCAAATTATGTTGCTGCCCACTTTTGTAGGTGAAATATGGGGTGAAGGATTTGCTTTTCTTTTTATCTGTTCATCCTGGAATTTCCTGAGTGAGATAAGTAATTGTAGGAAAGGGCTGTATAAGGGTGCTTTGACTATTACTAGGAAGGGAGTGTCAGGGAAAATGTTGACTAGTGAATTTTTTCCAGTGAATTATGAGGCCTATAATCAAGCCTCATCAGTCAGCTGATCCATCAAATCTAGTTAACTAACAGTTTTCACCACTATTAATCCCTGAATGGAGTTCACTGCTTTGGATTAAAGGTCTGGTCCATACAGAAGAGGTAAAATATGGAAAAGTAGTCTACTTTGAGAAAGAACCTCACTTAAGGTATTGACAATTTGAGCTTTCACAAGCCAACAATTCAGTGAAATGTATAGACCTCAAATTAATTTCCAATGACCTGTATGCTTTGAAATCTCTACTTCACTTCAGATTTGTTAGAAGTAGTTCAATTAAATTATGCTGCCTAAATAAGTGGGAAAAAACTCGAGAACAAATCCTAAAACATAACTCCCTCTTTCCCTTCTGCCAAATCACAAAGGGTATTGATAATACACATGAGGAAAATAATGAGTCATGTTATTGGAAGAAGAGCTCTGCCTTGATAGATCAGGGCAACACTCAAGAGACCGTCTGCTTTGCTTATGTGGATTAGAGCTAGGCTCACGTGTGTATTATCTACCTGTACTTCAAGACCCAGTTTATTTTTTTATTTTTCATTTTTTTAAAGTAATTTATTTGAGAGAGACAAAGCACAAGCAAGAGAAGGGAGAGGGAGAAGCAGACACCCCCCCCCCCACACCCCCACACAACAGGGAGCCTAACAAGGGGCTTGATCCCAGGACTTGGAGATCATGACCTGAGCAGAAGACCAATGCTTTAACCGACTGAGCCTCCCAGGTGCCACAAGACCCAGTTTAAATGTACCTGTTGCATGATCCTTCTCTGATTTTCCTCAGTTGTGGTTTCTAATTTTTCAGGTCTTGCGTATCTTTTTATCTATATCTCTCTGATGCCATTTCTCTTATATTTTATTTTTATATTTTATTGTCTTATATTTTGTTGATTTATGTGAAACATTTTCTACTTTTATTTTTAATTTTTTAAAGATTTTATTTATTTGTCAGAGAGAGAGGGCAAGCACAAGCGGGGAGAGGAGGGGCAGAGGGAGAAGCAGGCTCCCTGCTGAGCAAGGAGCCCCAAGTGGGACTCCATCCCAAGACTTTGGGATCATAACCTGAGCCAGAGGTAGATGCTTAAATGACTGAGCCACCCAGGCATCCCATACGTTTTCTACTTTTAGATCTGAGGGTTAATTCTGTATCTTATTTATTTTCGAGCACTAATGGCATTTACACCTTATTTTACATATAATATATTTTCATCATGTATTTGTTAAATGACTCAGTGGGTTTCCATGATAACTGAATTCTTTTGTCCTTCAGAGTGAATTCTATGACGTACAACCAAATAATAAAATTTGAAAATAATCATATGTCAAGTGAGATACAAATATAGCATATTATTTCCTTGTAATAGGTATGTTCTAGTAAAGTTTAACGTATTTTAAAGACAAATGAAATTACCTCATATGTTTTCATTTTAAAACTGAAAACAGAGTCCTGTGGGAGAAATTGCTTAAGAATTGAAAATTTATGGTTGGTTAAAATATAATGAAGTGTATTATTTCTTTTGTTGTCATATTTTTACTTTGCTTTATATTTTTTGCTTATGTTGTTACTGTTCTGGCAATCTTTTTGGACTGGAGGAATCTTTTAAAATCATCTATCTTACAGAAAAGTAACTTTCTAATGAAATGAATGAAACTTTTAAAATAAATATTGCACTGAAATGTGAAAACTATGATTCTAGTAAATGAGGGAAGAGAAGTCTGATTCCATAAGAGGAAAATTCATCTTTTATGGGGGTGGGCAGTTAAATTATAACTATTTGCTTTCTTTGTGTAATTTCCCATAGCTATAACTTATGTTTATAGACTATATAATTCAGCTTAGTCTGACTGACTTTGTGTTTATAAAGTACCTTTACAAAGTACTTGGCTTACACGAATAACAGTTCTCATTTATGTTATATGTCCGTTATGGATCACCCACACCTCTGCTTCACATTTTCTTCACTGGGGACCCATACTGACAGAATAGCCCCTTTCTGGTCATTTTTAAAAATTTCATGTGTCACAAGACAAGACCGTCTCTCAATATCTGAAACAAAAACCTTAACATTGTATATATTGCTTATTTAAGTGAGGGAAAACTATGTGGGTCAGACTTGGGTCTTCAAGTGAAGCAGGGAACTGATCTCTTTTAGAGCTTTTGGGAAGGGTGGAATTTGGGGATTGACCGACTTTAAGGTGGGAGTGTGCTGACATCAGCTGTAGAAGCATGGATACTACAGTGAGCCTGATGGCTAATTGACATTCAGATAATGTTTCTTTTGAAAGTCAGTCCCTACTGGATGACTTTTAGAAGGAAAATGCTGTCACTGATTGGCTGGCCTTCCTAAGCAGTTGTGATAATTGTTGTGGCTATGGAAGTGTCACTGATTGCTCAGATAGATTTAAAGAATTCTGGTGTTTACCTGTTTCTATAGTTTCAGATCATTCTTTTTAAAGGAATATGGAAACTTCATTATTTCATTCTCTCTTGGCAGTCAGAAAAGAGAAGGTGATGAAACTATGTGAAGACTTTTATAGCTTATATTCAGAAGTGACATTTGTCACCTCCAATCCCATTTTATCAAAGAAGATCACAGAGAGAAACTTAATAGCACTCTCCAATCAACTCCCAGGGAGAGACAGGAAATACAGTTGACCCTTAAAAAACATGCATTTGAACTGCACAGGCCTATTTATACACAGATTTTTTTCACTATGAACCAATACTGCAAATTTATTTTTTTTCCTTATGATTTTAACATTTTCTTTAATCTATCTTACTTTATTCTAAGAATATAGTATATAATAAATATCACATACAAAATATGTGGTAATCAGCTTTTTGTATTATTGGTAAGGCTTCCAGTCAATAGTATGCTATTAATAGTTTGGTTTGGGGGAGTGAAAAGTTATATGCAGATTTTTGACTGTGTGGGGGAGGCGGTCTTTGTCCCTCACCCTGCATTATTCAGGGGTCAACTGTATTTTTTTTTTATGGCACCCAGTACTCATCACATCATATGCCATCCTTAATGTCCATCATCCAGCTACCCCAACCCCCTACCCACCTCCCCTCTAGCAACCTTCAGTTTCTTTCCCATAGTTAAGAGTCTCCAATGGTTTGTCTCCCTCTCTGATTTTCTTCCCATTCAGTTTTTCCCTCCGTTCCCCTATGATCCTCTGTGCTGTTTCTCATATTCCTCATATGAGTGAAACCATGTGATAATTGTATTTCTCTGATTGACTTATTTCACTTAGTGTAATATCCTCCAGTTCCATCCATGTCAATGTAAATGGTAAGATTTCATCCTTTCTGATGGCTGAATAATATTCCGTTGTATATATATACCACATCTTTATTCATTCATCTGTTGATGGACATCTTGGCTCTTTCCACAGTTTACTGTTGTGGACATTGCTGTTACAAACATTGGAGTGCAGGTCTCCCTTCAGATCACTACATTTGTATCTTTGGGGTAAATACCCAGTAGTGTAATTGCTGGGTCATAGGATAGATCTATTTTTAGCTTCTTGAGGAACCTCTATACTTTTTTCCAGAGTGGCTGTATCAGCTTGTATTCCCACCAACAGTGTAAGAGGGTTCCCCTTTCTTCATGACTTCACCAACATTTGTTGTTTCCTGCCTTGTTAATTGTATGTTATGACTGGTGGGAGGTGGTATCTCATTGTGGTTTTGATTTGTGTTTCCCTGATGCCGAATAATGTTGAGGATTTTTTTCATATGTCTGTTGGCTATTTGTATATCATCTTTGGGGAAATGTCTATTCATGTCTTCTTCCCATTTCTTTCTTTTTTTTTAAATTTTTTAAGATTTTTCTTCCCATTTCTTGACTGGATTATTTGTTTTTTAGATGTTGAGTTTGTTAAGTTCCATAGATTTGGATACTAGCCCTTGATCTGATATGTCATTTGC
This sequence comes from Nasua narica, assembly GCA_028533885.1. Taxonomy (NCBI): domain Eukaryota; kingdom Metazoa; phylum Chordata; class Mammalia; order Carnivora; family Procyonidae; genus Nasua; species Nasua narica. The sequence continues at coordinate 40,886,105 of CM052810.1, forward strand.
AAATATCTACTCCCATGCTGTAGGTTGCCTTTAGTTTTGTTGATTGTTTCCTTTGCTGCGCAGAAGCTTTTTGTCTTGATGAACTCCCAATAGTTCATTTTTGCTTTTTTTTCCATTGCCTTTGGAGATGTGTCTAGCAAGAAGTTGCTGTGGCCGAGGTTGAAGAGGTTGCTGCCTGTGTTCACCTCTAAGATTTTAATGGATTCCTATCTCACATTTATGTCTTTCATCCATTTGGAATCTGTTTTTGTTTATGGTATAAGAAAATAGGGCACCTGGGTGGCTCAGTGAGTTAAGCCTTTGCCTTTGGCTCAGGTCATGATCTCAGGGCCTGGAATGGAGCCCGGAATTGGGCTCTCTGCTCAGCAGGGAGCCTGCTTCCCTCTCTCCCTCTGCCTGCTTCTCTACCTGCTTGTGATCTCTTTCTCTATATAAAATAAATAAATAAAATCTTAAAAAAAAAAAGAAAAAGAAAATGTCCAGTTTCATTCTTCTACATGTGGCTGTCCAAGGGTCAGCTGTAGTTTGAACAATAATATGATCTTCTACACAGAAGTTAGAAGGCAAACACATTGCACCTGTCAGTAGAAAAGGTATAATATTTCTTTAAAAAGAGAGCCAAACACTGTTACATGAAAAAATGCATTTCTGATAGGTTTGTAAATCCATCATTTTGTAAGTGCCTTCATGTATAGTGCTGTTAGGGTGATTGTTAACCAGGGAATCATGTTTATAAATGTCACAAATTATTTTTTAATGTATATTTTCTGTCGTGAATTCTGAGCAGCAAAAACATTCTAAAGAGCTTTATTTGTGATCTCATCTGCCATGCAAGAAGAAAAACATGACTCAATAAAAATAAGGCCACGTAATAGATGAAAGAGCAATCCACTGAGATACCATTTTGATCATCTCACTTCTTAAAATGTCTTCACTGGCTTTCCATGGGCTAGATAGAGAATTCAACTTCTTTAGACTGGCATTCGTATCCTAGTTATATTTATTTTTTAACTTCATATTACAGTGATTTATGACGAGTTTGATAATTTCATTATTATTTTCTAGTCTTGATGAATCTTTGAAAGTGCTTTAACATACAATTGCTCAGTATCACATAGCCTTTACTTATAGTTGAAATGAAAGTCAACCAGCCCAACATCGAGGCTTGGAGAAATCCAATATTCCTACCACAGGTCAGGGAGTGGAAGCTGGGATTTTTTGTAGGTCTAGTGTGATTTAAATCACTACCTGCTGAGCCAGACAAATTGACCTATTTCTTGCTTTTTATCTTTAATCATAGTATCCCATCTTTCATAGCATGAATCAAATGGGCCATAAATTGGAGGAGGAGACAATGCTGATTTATCCAGGTTGTCTACTGACAAGATTTGTCATTATTTAGCAGATCTTTTCTATTAATTAACTGGCCATTTGAATAAGTTTGGGCTCTGAGACATTTTCCTGAGTTTTATTTTGTAACATATATATAGGTAGATAGATATCTACATATATATACAATATATATATACATATATATATTTATAACATATATTTTTTAAGACCTCATTTTTTAGAGCAATTTCAGGTTTTCAGGAAAATTGAACAGAAGGCCCAGAGATTTCCCATATGCTCCCTGCCCCCAAACATCAGAGTTTCCCTCATTACTGACATTCCACACCAGAGTGGTGCATTTGTTATAATTGATGAATTTACATTGACACTTCTTAATTACCCAAAGTCCATTGTTGGTATTATAGCTCACTCTTGGTGCTGTACAGTCTCTGGACAAGTGTATAATGACATGTACTGACCATTATAATGACATACAGAGTAATTTTACTTCTCTAAAAATTCTCTGTGCTCCACCTGTATATACTTATCCCACAAAGGCAACCCTGATATTTTTACTGTCTCCATAGTTTTGCCCTTTCCAGAATGTCAGATAGTTGCAGTCATGCAGTATGTGGACTTTTCAGACTGACTTCTTTCATTTAGTAGTGTGCATTTGAGTTTCCTCCATGTTTTTCAAATTTTGATGGTTTATTTCTCTTTAGCTCTAAATAGTATTCCATTATCTGGATGTAGCACAGTTTATTTACCTATTCACCTACTGGAGGGCACCTTGGTTGCTTCCAAATTTGGGCAACAGTGAATAAAACTGCCAGAAACATCCGGGTAAAGGTTTCTGTGTGAACACAAATTTTCAACTCCTTTGGGAAACACCAAGGAGTGCAATTCCTGGACCCTATAGTAAGAGTATGTTTGTTCGTTTGTTTATTTATTTATTTTAAAGATTTAGTTTTATTTATTTGAGAGAGAGAGAGCAGGATAGTGAGTGAAAGAGAGAGAGCTTACACACAAACTGGGGGAGGGGCAGAGGGAAAGGGGGAAATAGACTCCCCACTGAGCAGGGAGCCCAGTGTGGGACTCGATCCCAGGACCCTGAGATCATGACCCGAGTTGAAGGCAGACACTTAACTGTCTGAGCCACCCAGGTGTACCACAGTATGTTTAATTTTGTAAGAAATCTCCAAACTCTTCCAAAGTGGCTGTACTTTTTTTGCATTCCCACTAGCGAGCAGTGAATGAAATTTTGCTCTTGTTGCTCCATATCCTCACCAGCATTTGGTGTTATCAGCATAATATTTTTAAAGGAAAAATTAATGTAATTTCCCCAAATTCCAGTCTTAAGCTCATAGTCCCCTAAATTTGTACACAAACCTAGGGATGCTACTAGTTGTATAGACATACATTGGTAACCAACTCTATGCATGTATATAACAGCAGTGATGATGATGGTGATGATGATATTTGACACTTATTGCCACTTATTCTGTGCTTCAGATTGCATTTTTCATGCATTCTCCTTTAATGCTCATCCCAATAGTATGTATGAGATACTAACTATAATCTCTATTTTACACAAAGTTTGCACAGCAGTAAATGTTAAACCTGGGATTCAAATCCAAGTAGTCTAACTCCAGTTAACTCTGGGGTCTAACTCCAGAATCTAATTCCAAGTAGTCTAACTCCAGTGTTTTAACTACCAAGCACCATATTTTTTTTATATCAATAAATATGTGTATGTACGTGGTGCCTGGGTGGCTCAGTGGGTTAAAGGCTCTGCCTTTGGCTCAGGTTATGATCCGAGTCTTGGGATCGAGCTGCGCATGGGGTTCTCTGCTCAGCAGGGAGCCTGCTTCCCTCTCTCTCTGCCTGCCTCTCTTCCTACTTGTGATCTCTCTTTCTGTCAAATAAATAAAATAAAAATCTTTAAAAAAAAATATGTGCATGTATGTGTTTGTGTGTGTGTGTGTTCCTTCATATGCTCTTTGTTAGAGGAAAGATGGAAACAAAAATAGGAAGAATGAATCTAACAGCTTGCCTGAAGAGGTTATCAGTTTTGTATATGTGGCTGGGTCAGTATTTCCATGTCAGTATCTTTAGTTCTGCCATTAAACTAGTTATTTAGCAAACTGGGTGCCAGGTTTCTTAGTTTATATCAGTATTATCTTAAGGACAGCTATATTTGTCTGACGTAAAGCAACCGCTTCACACTTTTTGCCCTTGCCTCTCTCCTGAATTATTGTGGACTGCTTCTCTCTGGTACACAAATTGCCAAACAACCTGAACTTTGCATGGTATGCTGCTAATATACTCTAGACACCACTATGTGAGTTTAAATTACCCAATGCCAATAAAATACTCACTTTCCATGGCAAACAATGTGTGGAAGAAACATGCTTCACTTCCACTTACGGTGGAGATGATGAATTGGCTCTATAAACATAGTACTTAGTATGAAAAAACATAGTTTTCAGATATACAGACTATTTTATTCTCTTCATTTTTCTTCCCTGCATATTTTTCTCAAAAGTGTATGAAATATGTTTTGTTAATGCCTCACTTGGCACTTTCAGGTTGGTTTCTTTTAGGATAAGCAGGTTTAGATTCCCAAGCAGAACAATGAAAGGAACACTGAAACCTGCCTTCTGCATCACCCCAAGGGAATGGAACGAAGTCAGTTGCCTGGTAGAGGTGGTCTTTAAGCAAAGGTCAAATAAAATTATATTGGAAGCTTAGAGGTTAGCTTCATGTGGCTGTTTTAGGTGGGCGGGCTGACCTGGTGAGAATTGGAGGGAAAAAAAACAATATTCTAAAGCTAAAGCTCTGTGTTCCTTCTGACTCCTCTCTTCCTCATTCTAAGAAATATGAAATGCCCATTTATCTGTGATTCTTTTCTTCTTCATTAGATTATACAAGGTTTTCACTAGGGTATTTATTGTGGAAGAAGTTTTTAAAAAATTGGAAGAAGTTGAAAGGTGTATCCTATAGCTGCTGTAACAAATTATCACAAACTGAGTGACTTAAAACAACAGAAATTTATTGTCTCATAGTTCTGGATGTTAGATGTTTGAAATCAAGTTATCAGCTGGGTTGTGCTCTCTCTGAAGGCTCTAGAGAATGATCCTTTCTGGCCTCTTCCTAGCTTTTGGTGGTTTCAGCAACCCTTGGTATTCTGAGGCTTGTAGATGCATCATTTCGATCTCTGCCCTGTTGTCATCACCTCAATCTCTGCCTTTGTTGTCAAGTGGTGTTCTTCACTGGCTGTCTCTAGGCCCAAATTTCCTTCTTTTTCTAGGGACATCCATTTCCAGACCAATGCCCACCCTTATCCAGTATGACCTCATCTGAACTTGATTACAACCATAAAGATCCTATTTCCAAATAAGGTCACCTTCATAGGTACCAAGAGTTAGGACATTGGCATAGCTTTTTGGAGGACACAGTACTACTCACTGCAAGAGGCAAGAATGTATGGTGGGAAGAGGACTAGATTTGGAGCAAAGGCATTAATTACCAAGTACTCTTGGTGGAAGGGGTGGGTGGTTCACTCTCTTCATAACTGCCATTGACTCCACTCATTTTTTTGAGTGGATGTTTGAGGTCTTTCGAAACTTAGGTTAAGTGCTTAACTTACGAAAGTACGTTAAGCAAATCTAGCTGTCAGAGAAGCTTCTGCTAGTTCCTATTCCCAGCATGAGTAGAGGAATTATAGAACCACAACTTGGAATCAGAAAACTCAGGTTTAGTTTGGGCTCCAGGCTGTGTGCCCCTGAGTTCTGGACCTTAATCCTTCCTAAATTCAGTCTGTTAAATGAAGTGAAATTGCAACTTTATCTATCCAACCAGATCAATTGATTTAACAATACTATAATAATAGGACGTGCAGTGGGAGTATTCTTTTTGCCTTGGTAACTATATCCCACAATTAAAGAAATATGAACAAAATACATTGTTTAAAACAAAACACCCAAATTGGGGCCACTTTCTAGAGCTCTGAATCTATATTGTTGTTCTCAATCGTTGCTAACATAGTGCTTCATAAACTCCCACCTGTTTCTGCACCTTCCTGGTCCCCATTATGTAAGGAGAGGACTGGGGATGGGAGAAGGAGCTGGACATTGTTCAAGTTCTGTGTACTTAGGTGAGGAGGAATGCTGTGACTTTTTTCCCTATTGCCTTCAAGTACTCCATGTCTAGCAGAAAGATTGTAGATAAACACCAAATCCCTCCTCTGTCTTATACACATATCCTTTGCAATGTGACTTTTTAGGTTCTTCTAACAACAGGTGGATCTTTCCCCCATTTCTTTCTTTTTTCTTTTTCTTATTGTGTAAAATATATAATGTAAAATTTACCATCTTAATCATTTATGAGGGTACAGTTAAGTGATCTGAAAACATCCAGATTGTTGTGCAATTGCCACATCCATCCTATAACTCTTTACATCTTGTAGAACAAATGCTATATCTACCCATTCTAAAAAGAAAAAAAAAAAAATAGAAACTCCCCATTCTCCCCTCCCTGTAGCCCTGCAAATCACCATTATATTTTCTGTCTTTATGATTTTGATTACTCTAAGTACCTCAGTAAGTGGAATCATACAGTTGTCTTTTTTTGATTGACTTCTGTCACTTACCATAATGCTCTCAAGGTTCATCCATGTTGTAGCATATTGCAGAATGTCCTTTTTAAAAGCTGAATAATATTCCATTGTATGTATGCACTAGTTTTTCTCATCTATTCATCTGTTGATGGACACTTGGGTTGCTTTCAGGTTTTACCTACTTGAATACCTACTGTGAATAATGCTGCTATGAACTTGGTTGTACAATGGTCTCTTCAAGACCTTGCTTTCAATTCTTTTGAGTAATATACCCAGGAGTGGGATTGCTGGGTCACATAGTAATTCCATTTTTAATTTTTTGAGGAACCACCATAGTGTTTTCTGTAACAGCCATACCATTTCATGTTTCTGCCAGCAGTGTGCAAGGGTTCCAGTTTCTCTATATCCTCATCAATGCATATTGTTTTCTGCTTTTTTTTTTGATAATAGCTATCCTAATAGGTATGAAATGGTATTGCATTGTAGTTTTGATTGTTTGCATTTCCCTAATGATTAACAATGTTGAACATCTTTTTATGTGCTTATTGCCGATTCGTGTATCTTCTTTGGATAAATGTCTACTGAAGTCCTTTGTTCATTTTTTAATCTTTTTTTTCATTGTTGAGTTTTAGGAGTTCTCTGTGTATTCTATATATTAATCTCTTATCAGAAACATGATTTGCAAATATTTTCTCTCATTCTGCGGGTTGTCTTTTTACTCTGTGGATACTGTTTTTTGATGTACAGTTTTTTTTTTCCCCTATTAAGTACACTCTGCCTTTACCTATGCCTTTGGAGTCATATCTAAGAAATCATTGTTAAATCCAATGTCATAAAACTTCTGTCCTAAGTATTTTTCTTTTTTTAAAATTTTATTTATTTATTAGAGAGAGAGAGTACAAGTGGGGGAGCAGCAGGCAGAGGGAGAGGAAGAAGCAGGCTCCTGATCAAGGAGGGGAGCCCGATGTGGAGCTCGATCCCAGGACCCTAGGATCCTGACCTGAGCTAAAAGCAGGTCCGACTTAACCGACTGAACCACCAGCACCCACTATGTCTTTTTCTAAGAGCTCTATTGTTTTAGGTCTTACATTTAGGTCCTTGATTCATTTTGAGTTAATTCTTGTATATGGTGTTAGTAGATAAAGGTCTAACATATGGTATCCAATTTTCTCAGCACCATTTATTGAAAAGACTGTGCTATTCCCATTGAATGGTCTTGGCTCCCTTGTCAAAAATCATTTGACTCAATATGCAATGCTTTATTTCTGTTCTGTTTGCCTATATGTCTGTCTTTTTGCCAATACTATGCTATTTTGATTCGTGTAGCTTTGTAGTAAGTTTTGAAATCAAGTAGGCCCACTTCTTTTTCAAGAATGTTTTGTGCATTCAAGACTCCTTGAGATTCTGTATGAATTTTAGAATGGGTTTTTCTATTTATGCAAAACATATCATTGGGAATTTTAAAAAATCTTTATATATTTTAGAGAGAGAACGCGTGAATGGGAAGGGCAGAGGGAGAAGGAGAGAGAATCTCAAGAAGACTCCATGCTGAGCACAGAGCCTGACATGGGACTTAATCTCGTAACCCTGAGATTGTGATCTGAGCTGAAACCAAGAGTTGGATGCTTAACCAACTGCACCACCAAGGCACACCATCATTGGGATTTTGATAGGGATTGCACTGAATGTGTAGATTGCTTTGGGTAATATTGACATTTTAACAGTATTAAATCTTTCAATCCATGAATCTGGGATGTATTTCCATTTATCTATGTTATCTTCAATATCTGCCACCCACAATGTTTTGTAGTTCTCATTGTATAAGTCTTTTACCTCCTTGGTTGAGTTAATTCCTGAGTATTTTATTCTTTTTGATGCTCTTATAAATGGAATTGTTTTTGTAATTTCCTTTTTAGATTTCCCATCCTAGCTCCCACAAGCTGTGTGCAAGATGCTCCAGGAACACATGCAGAGTTGCCTGCCATGTGGCTGGGGGTGGGGAATGGGTAGCTGCTACTGTACTAGGAGCTGAGATTGACCAAAATTAGGTCCTTCAAGAACCCAATTTGTCCTTCAAGACTTCCCCTTCAAGTTGCAAGCCTTCAACAGACTACAGAGTTCCAAAATAATCATATCAGCTGGATTCTGCCAGTGAAATTACTGTCTAGATGTGGAGACAGATTCCTGGTGCTTCCTACTCTGTCATCTTCCCAGACTCTTTGACTCCTCTCTCTTCTTCACCATCTCCTGTATATGGATTGGCTCCTGATTTGCTTTGGACCTTAAAACACAGCATAAGTGGTTCTGAGTGTAGGCCTCTTGCATATTTTCACTCTCCTTCTATAATCTAGGTGCCTTCCTGAGAAACAAACCCAAGCTGGCCTCTCACTCTCAAAGAAGATGAAAGACACAAGGAGTAAAAGTAGACTTGAATTATCCCAGGTGGGTTTATCCTCAGGTAGCCTGTTTCCAGCTGACGCACCAGCTGATGCCCTGGTGATTATAGGAGTTCAGCTGACCCTAGATAAAATTGATAGAAATGCTCAGCCACACTTAGACTTGTAGAAGTAATACATGGTTGTTGTTTTAAGTCACTAAATCTTGAGTTGCTTTGTTATAAAGCAATATCTAACTGATACAGAAGTTGATACCTAGAAGTACAGTGTTGCCATAACAAAATATGTTGTACTGATTTTGCAGCAAGATGGCAGGTAGACGTTGAAAACAATTGTGATCCTTGTAATGTAGGAGCAAAACATTTGCTACAGTTATGGCCTATGATATTTAGAAGATAGAAACAGTTCCTAATGCACATTTAGACTTGATCAAGATGATTTCCAGGCCAACAAATTGTCATCTGGTTGCTCTTAGCTATAGATGATATGTCACATAAAGAAAGGGATGAACTAAAGACAAATTGGCCAGCTAACACAGAGAATTTAGAGAGAGTATAGAGGACTTCTTGGTTGGAAAATAAAACTATTTCTTATCTCTCATCTCTTTTGCCAGTAACAGATCCTTAAAGTAAGATGAAGCGTGGAGAGAAAGATCAAATTAGAGTAAGGCAATAGGATCCTTACTGTTAAGACTCCTGGAAGAATTATGACCATGCTTAATAGACCTTCTCAGCTGGAATAAAAGGGCATTAAGGAAACTTAAGAATGTGGTCCCACAGAAGTCTGATCTCAAAGTAATAGTAATTAAATCTAGAGAGTGAAACTAAGAAGCAGTTTAGGGTGTGACTTTTGCAATGTGAAGTGGAGAATAAGTAGATATATGGAAAGCCCACAGAGATTTATAGTGGGTTATATTGACAAAAGATCAGCAAAGTTGAATTAAAATTGTCTAATACTATTCACATTGCAAAAGTTAGTCTGTTTTCTCAACTTCATATGGATAGGAATCAAGTTTATGAAGCTACTTCTCAACTGCAAACTCAGGCCTTTTCTTCAGAAATAAGATGTGATGGAAAAAGAAGGATATCCAGAGGGTGCCTGAGTGTCTCAGTTGGTTAAGTGTCTGACTCTTGATATTGGTTAACGTCAAAATCTCAGAGTCATGAGCTCGAGCCCCACATCAGGCTCCACTCTAGGAATGGAGCCTGCTTAAGATTCCCTCCCTTCCCGCTCACATGCATGCATGCGCTTTCACTCTCTCTCGGAAAAGAATGAATGATATCCAGAACCAAGGGACAAGAGAATGGTAGTAAGATCTGAGGAGAATTCTGGACAAGAGAATTGTTCCCAAGGAGTAGAACCAAGAAATAAGCAAGTAGCATTATCCAAACATGGTATGGCGGGGGTTAGGGGAGGGAGTCTTGTCAATATTTGCCTAGAAGGATTTCAGAATTGACATTGAGTGGTGATTACTTTGTGCTTCTCATATTCCAAACTTTTAAGTGGGAGTATTACTGTGGTAATTCTGTTCTGGGTTCGGATTTGTATTTTGTATTACTAGAGGCTTGTCTTTTTAGTTTAAAAATCTCTGCATCACATGGGACCACAAGACCTAATATAGATCATGATCATGATGCCATGATTAGGTGAGCATTTGGAAGTCTGAGGAGGTAATGAGTGTATTTTGCATATGGGGTGGATGTGAATAATTGTGGTCAGAAGGGCTCTTTGTTAATCTGATTGCAAAAATTACCATAATTTTCCATCCTTTTCTTTATCCTTGCTCTTTGTCATCAAGAACAGGAGTCTGTTTCCTCCACTTGAGTCTGATAGGACTTTATGACTTTCTTTGACCAAAAAAATATAGCAGAAGTGATGTTATTCCAGTTCTACCCCTGTGCCACAAAATGCCTTCCTGTCTCTCTTGGAATCTTGCCATTGTCAAGGGAATAAACCCAGTTAGCCTTCCAGATGAGAGAAACTTGGAGGAGTGCTGAGTGTTCCAGCTAGGCCCCTAGCAGAACAGTCAGTCTCTAACTTATGTACCATTGCCCCCAGATGTGTGCGTGAACTCAGCATAGATATGCTCAGCAGGACTCCTTAGTGAGATCCAGACTTGTGAGAAATAATAAATGTTGTTTTAAGAGCACTACAAATTTGGGCAGTTTCTTATGCGGTAAGAACTAACTAATATACAACCTAAACCAGAAAGGGCAGTGGGCGGGTAGAGATCCATTAGAATCCTTCACAGATTTGGGGGATACCCATAAGAAGGGATGATTGGCATGATTCCATCATGGGGATTCTGGTTAGGTTGTGGACTTGTCAGTCGGCCTCTGTGACTATTTGAGCTATTATCCTAACCAAGAGGAATGGCTGCTGGGCTAAGGGCTCCCACAGTAAACCGCCTGTGGTTTAAATCCCTGGTGCAAGTGGAGGAGATTAGAACACTACTTGTTCTAGCTTCCTCATCTATTTGGGAGAAATGCACGATAGGTTGGTGGTGGGAGAGTTATCAGGGAACACCTCACAGCCCCGGGGAGAGCATCAGGGGAATCAGTGTTAGATTGAGTACAGTGACAGCCAACATAGGATGGCAACCAAGTGAAGAAACTCATGCCCTTTCCCTTCCATTTTTCTATGTCTTCATCCAGAGAGAAGCTAAAACCAGAAAGAGCAGTAGGAGGCAGATCATTCTCACCTCCTTCTCAAAGATTCATGGTTTTGGGAGGAAAGGGGAATATGGGATTGGAGTTTTAAACTACTCTAAGTTATATTTTTATGGCTGAAAGTGATCCCAAATCTATAGGATCTGTGTAAGATAAACTTAATGAACAGAAAAGATTGAATTGTCAAGGATTAGAGAAAAAAAAACAATTTCAAGGCATAACTGAGCAAGTTAAAATTGTTCAATAAAATGACTATGAATAGCTATCAATATTTTACATTTGCATCTGTGTTTTACAGTTTATGAAAAAACTTTGTACAAACATCTGTTGGTATATATCAATAAACATACATAATGTTCATTTAAGTGTTTTATAAAGTGTAAAGTTTTATGAAAAGGAAGTGTTCTATTGATTATAATTTCAAATATTTGCTTTCATATATGCTATTATTTTTTTTTTTAATTTTTAGAAGAAAATTGTAGAGCTTTTATTTATTTATTTGAGAGAAAAGGAGATAGTGACAGAGAGCACGAGCAGGGAAGAGAGGGAGAAGCAGGCTCCCTACTGAGCAGGGTGCCCATTGCAGGACTTGATCCCAGGACCCTGGGACATGATCTGAGCCAAAGGCAGACACTTAACTGACTTAGCCACCCAGACACCCTGTATATGCTATTATTTTAAAAGTAGAAATAGAGAGCTACTAAATATCTGAAACTACCTTGACTTATTCCAAAATTGAGTGATTTTTCTTACTTCCTACGATGTTCTTCCATTACTGGTGATAATATATAAAAATAAGGATTTATGATTTTCTCTAGAATTTATACTATTCATACATGATATTTCATATTTTGAAGCCAGTTTCAATTCAGATATAATAAATTTTGTTTATAGACTAAATTATTGAATATTTGCTTCATATCTTCTTTGCTGAATGTTCCCATGTCTTTCCCATTGCATGTTCAAAGATTTTATTTATTTGAGATAGAGACAGTGAGAGAGAGCATGAGAGGGGAGAAGGTCAGAGGGAGAAGCAGACTCCCCGCGGAGCCAGGAGCCCGATGTGGGACTCGATCCCAGGACTCTGGGATCATGACCTGAGCCAAAGGCAGTCCCTTAACCAACTGAGCCACCCAGGCGCCCCCCATCGTATATTCAATACTGGGGTAAGGTTGCTTAGGTGTGTTTTGCTCTCTGTATTAGTCAGCGTTCTCCAATTAAATAGATCCACTAGAACCATGTATATGGAATTGGTTTATGCAGTTATAGAGACTGGCAAGTCTCAAATCTTCAGGGGAGGTTGCCAGACTGGAGATCCAGGGAAAAGCTGATGTTGTAGTTCGAAAGTCATCTGCTGGCAGAAATCCCTCTAGCTTGGGGGAGGTCAGTCTTTTTATTCAGGTCTTCAACTTATTAGATGATGCCCAATCGTATTATGGAGGGCAGTCTGTTTTACTCTCAGTCCACTAATTTTAATGTTAATTTCACCTAAAAACACTCTCAATGAGACATCTAGAATAATGTTTGACCAAATATCTGGGCACCATGGTCTTCCCAAGTTGCCATATAAAATTGACCATCACATTCTCTTTCTGTGTGTTTATTTCCAGCTTGGGTGTTAGACTTCCAACTAGCTTCTTCCAAAAGCTTTTGGGGTGATTTCTTTAGCCTGTTTTTTTCCTCCTCTTTAATTTAGAATCTAACAATTCTTTAGTGATAATTTTAGAATGCCTACAGCAAAACATTGACATTCTACTATTGGTAATTCTTTTTTTTTTTTTAATATTTTATTTATTTATTTTACAGAAACACAGTGAGAGAGGGAACACAAGTGGGGGAGTGGGAGAGGGAGAAACAAGCTTCCCACCAAGCAGGGAGCCCGATGGAGGGCTCAGTCCCAGGACCCTGGGATTATGACCTGAGCCGAAGGCAGACGCTTAATGACTAAGCCACCCAGGCGCCCCTCTATTGGTAGTTATTCTAACATGGAGTTCTTCACTCTTCTCATTGTATACTCATCTATTGGGATACAATTTTACATATTTGGGTCTTATATGCAGGTATAATATTATATTCATACCATTTAAATATAAATATTTTCCAAAGCTGTATTTTCAGACTGTTTGGATTCTTCTTCTCTAATGCTTTATTTGTGTTGACTTATCCATACTCAATAAAGACGTGATACCCTAGGCCTCTTTCTGAGAGCTGTTCATCCCTAGGACTGATGGACTCATCACCATACATCTGGCTAATAAAGCATGTCTTATTCTTGTGTCTTAAGGCCATATTTTATGTTTTTGAAGCTTATACTAATTACAAACTCCTTAATTATGAGGTTGAATTTATCACCCCTCCTCTTGTTTCTCATCAGTACTTTATTCCTTAAGCTTTTTTGGAGGTCCTCATTTCTGAATAGACTAGTTTTTCTTCCTTTCTTCCTCTCTTCCATCCTTCATTCGTTCTCCCCTCTTTTCACCTCCTTTTCCTCCCTCCCCTCCCCTTCCTTCTCCTCCCTCCTTTCCTTCCTTCCATTATTTCCAATGGAAATAGCCTTAAAACCGATCTCTGTGCTATGAACTTTCATCTTTAATCCAATGGATATAACTGGGTTTATTTTCCCAAAATTCATTTTGCCTTATAATATATTATTGGTTACATAAAATAGTCTTTTTTCCACATGAAATATGTTACTATCTACCTGAAATAGCTGAAATTTGCTCTGACATTCAAAGTCCTCCAAACTTGGAGCTCTTTAGCTATCCAGGTTCATCTCCTATTATTTCCAAAACCAAAAATTCAGTTCAAGCAAGGGTGATTTTTTTTTTAACTCTTCCCCAAATAATCGGTTTGTGCTATACTTTAAGCCTTTGTTCACAATGTTTTTCTTGCCTTTCGCCTTTTTCCCATTCAAGACTCAGAGCAAGTCTGACTTCTTATAGGCCCTGTTCTCTACCTATTTCCATTGTATCAATCTTACCTGTCAGTCTCTCTGTACAAAATTGAGTCTTCTGTCATCAGGTTTTCTTTAATTGTTAGGTGAACATGGCATCTAATAACCAATTATAACCTATCTTTTTTTGGATAAGGGTTTATATACATTTCCAATATGTGTATTTTTGAAGTTCATATGCATTTTGACGTACTTTTTCTCTTTGATCCTGACCACATTCCTACTGGGGAGGCAGTACAGATACTAATCTTATTTGAAGATAAGAAGACAAGCTGAGACTCATAGTCTCAGGCCAGGTATCTGGTAATGACAGGGTTTTGAGTGCAGGTCTTTTGACTGTTTTTTGTTGTGCTTAAATATGCATCAAGATTGTGTCTAGATGAAAAGAATGAAGTATGCACATGGAAGCATTTTATATTCTGCATAGAATGTAGGGTGCATGCATGTAGGGTTTGAAAAGTTTTATTTTATATGCCCTATTTCAGGAGCAGGGATCACATTTTATATTCCCATTATTGATTTGTTCAACACATACTTATTGTTAGTTTATTGTGTGTTTGAAATGCATTCAATTCTAGGGATATAAAGATGACAATATATGTTCCTGCTCTTACCGAGTTTACAGTCAAGTGCCAAGTAAGGACAAATACGATACATGATAATGCCATAAGGAAGGGATGAAAGACAATGCTGTAGTGGGAGAATGGAAGGGGCCTAAATTTCTGTTGATTTCTTTTGTCCGTCTGCAAGTCAAAAAACCTTACTGTCAAAAAGGAAAAAAGGATATAAGGAGTAGGATGAAGGAGGCAAAGAAGGAAAGAAGGAAATGTGTACTCAAAGCAGAAATAAAACCAACATAATGAGTATCTGCCCTATGTCTGGAACTGTGCTAGTCTTTCTGACATATTTAATTATCAGAAAATGTTATGGAATATCATTATCACAGTCACTATTATTGAACTCAAGAGAAATTAAATAAATTCCCCAAAGTTACACGGATAATGCTGAGTTCAGAGTAATGATAATAAACTATTATTTAGTTAGATACTGGCTAAAAATATATTGTCTCACACATACTTTTTAATTAAAAGGAACAAACCTAGGTCTTTCCCCTCATCTATTTTTTATTTTAAACACAATATGTGAACACTCCTGAAATATCAATAGCCTGAAGTCCATTTTGACACAATGGTCTTAGTTATACTGAATGAGAAAACGACAGATATCTTAGCAAATACAGAAAACATCCAGAAAAGCTTCAGTTTGTGATATTACTATTTTAGAACATTTTGAGAACTTCTACGTACTTAGTCTACTTTGAGAGTTCAACCAGCCATTGATAATTGAATAATAAGCCAGATTTTTGTTAATAATACATCTTGGCTGTGCATAAGTGTTCAGCTGCCACCAAAAGCAGTTTGCTGAGGGTAGAAAGAGTATTACATATCTGAAATATAAAGATATCAGTGGTGGTGATGTTCACCTGCAAAATTACATATTAGATCTCTGTACCCTGTCAAATATTTAAGTAACAAATCAAGCAAGAGAGCCTTTGTCAGGCTTTTATTTGTAACCAGATGTACCCTAGACTTTTGTCACCAACTGCATATTTAATCTTAGATATGAAATCATCATATTAATTATAACTGCCCCATAATTACATCGGATTGTTTAGGACATGAGGTGGCAAATATATCTTTTAGTGCAGGTAGTATGATTCTTTGTAGAACTATAATATGCATAGCAAGCTGGACAATTTATTTATAATTCATCCTGAGTGAAATTCATTTCATCAAGAAAGTATGTAGATACTTCAATCATTAGAGAAATCACAGTCCGTTTCATTGTAGTAATTTTTCTTTTTATAATACATTTTTTTCTTATGGAAGAAAAACGACTTTGCTGTAATTGGTTTCTACTATACTTTATTCTTTTATGCATACACCTGTCTTCTTATCTGCATGTCTCTCAGATTTAAGGTTGCAGCATTGGCTCTAGTTCATGGTGGTATTTGTGATGCACTATGGATTGAATTGAAATCCTTTGAACTCATTTAGGCTGTGACATTTTATGGCAGATTAATTAAAATGATTCGTAGTTACTTTAGCCTCAGTGGGAAAAGAGAACAGGTTTCTGATATGAAATTCACTCTTTGGCCTCCTTTTCTTCCTGCCTGATTATCTTAGCACTCTCTGCATTACCACGTTTCCTTTGCAGGTTATTTAACATCGACATTTGGGTTATATAAATAGGGAATTAATGTTTGTAGATAGAATCAGAACCCCTGCAATACCAAGTGTTTGTAACCCAGTATCTAGCCTTAAATCAAGGGACACGTTAACTTGGTGGGAATGAAGCATTACAAATGCTGGATCAGGCTCTGTTGTTAAAATTTGTTCCAGCAATGCTTCAGACCAACCTGCTTGAAAAGTGAAAAGTGGAGAATGCCTTATGCCATAGCACTAAGTTGCTAAGAAACTAACTCCCAGGAACTATTTCATTCTAGACTGTTCAAATGCACCATGGGTAACATGAAATTCTTCCACTCTCTTATCTCAGACTGTTGATCCTTCCTATCATGTCTGAATCAGGAAGCGACAGTTGCCACCTGTGTCATTATCCATGGACATTTAAGCTTCATTTGTAATTTACAAACGTTTTTGTTTGTTCTAGGCAATCCAGTGGTTATGCGAAATATATCTAATAGAGTACCATATTAAGATGAACAGAATGTTAACTCCTGGTTACTTGGGTAGCTGATTTTTCAGTCTGTTTCTTTTTAAATCTTTGTCCTCTTATTTCTTCTCTTACTAGATTTCTGCTCCCATTTGATTATTTTAACTCCTCAGTTGGCTCTGGTAGAAAACTGAAAATTAGACTTTGCCCATACTTGTTAACAGTTTTAATAAAAGTTGTTCTAAGAGTTAAGGGAAAAGATAGTATAAAATCAGCTTATAAGAGCTGAAGGGAAATTTAGAAAATATAGAATCCAGTTCCCTCACTTGGGTGAGAAATTCTAGAGGTAAGTTTTAGAGGAATACTCTAACATATTCGGAACGAACCAATTACGTAAAAAACTTTTAGTGAGTAAAACAAGATTTGGTGTTATATGGGATTTTTATTTTTAATATCTTTACCAAAACTGAAGAGTTGAATAGTGAATTTGGAAAGGCTAGTAATGTAGTATGGATGACGATATGACATATGTTGTTTGTTTCAATTGCCTGTTTTTGGTGGGTACTATAATAATTACTATTTTTTATTGAAGAATAATTGACATATAATGTTATATTGGTTTCAGGTGTGTAGTATAGTGATTTGATATTTATATATATTATGAAATGGTCACCACAGTAAATCTAATTACCATCTGCCACCATACAAATTTGTTGCAATATTATTGACTATTCTCTGTGCTATACATTACATCCCCATGTCTTACTTATTTTATAACTGGAAGATTGTACCTCTTAATCCTTTTCATGTATTTTGTCCACCCCCACCCCCTCCTCTCTGACAACCATCAGTTTGTTCTCTGTATTTGTCTTTGTCTGTTTTGTATTTTAGATTCCACATGTAAGTGAAATCATATGGTATTTGTCTTTCTCTGCCTTATTTCACTTAGCATAAGACTCTCTAAATCCATCCATGTTGTCACAAATGGTGAAATTTCTTTCTTTCTGTGGTTGGGGAGTTTGGTGCTTTAGTTCACTGGTCTGAGGACCTCGCTAAGATACAGTATCTTCTTCCTTTGTCTCCACAAATGGCTATATACCCTACAATGTCTTGTTTCTAGGCTCCTCTCACACCAGCTGGTGCCTGAAAAGTTGACATAAGTCTCAAGGTGGCATCCTTTTGACTCATGACAAATTTATGAATCCTGGAGTGCTAACTTCTGGGAATATAAGTTAGTTGTTCCCGATGTAGTATCTCTCTTTTGGGTTCACTGGCTTCTGGCCATCTCCTGGCCATCCATATCAGGCACATCTACTGCTTGATCACTTTGCCAATTTCAGACAGAAGGCAGGTGCCAGTTTCCAGTTTGGGAGTTGATGGACAGAACACCATAATGGGAGAAATAAGTTAAATATTCCAGCACTACCAACTTCACCCAATGGAGAAAAGGGGGAAGAGCTAGTTATTTCATGATTTGATTCTCCTCGGGAAGAGAACCCTCCCTTCCTAGCAGGAAAAGTTACTTTTCAGAGACTTATTTAAAATGTGAGATTCTAAGACCATGACTCAAACTTCCTTCAAACATGACTATACAGAATTTAGCATCTTTTATTTTTAACTCTGAGCCATTTCAGCAGATATCCTCCAGCCAGTTAGTAGCCCCTTGGGGAGCAGAAATACATCTCTGGTACTTTATTTGGCACTCTTGTGTTTAAGAAGATAAATTAATAGATAGATATGCGTTATGTACATATACAGATTATGTATTATATTCCTATTTTTAAGTAAAGTGATTACAAGTCTTAATGACACTTGGTAACAGGTATTTAATGTTCTGAGAAGGGCTAATCTCTGTCACAGGATGTTCCTCAAAGAGCTCAATAATAAAACCAGTACCAAATATTTGTATATTTAAAATGATGGTTCTAAGACCCCACCACTACTGAATCAGAAAAGGAAGGGGCATACTGGAATCTGAGTTTTAAATAGATATCGACATTCTTTTCATGCAGGTGAAGTTTGAGAATCACTGTTGTAAGCAGTGGGAAATTGTTGATGAATTCTGAATAAGTATGCAACAGGGCAAAAGCAATATTTTTATATGCCAGGTTGGTATGGAGGATGCACTGAAGGAAGGAGAGAGGGTAGATACCTCAATGGAAGGCCTCATGTAGGGAGCCTTATAATTGTTCAGGTGAAAAAGTAGATTTGTTGGTGCCAGCATGAAAGGAAATAAAAAGATGAGTATGAGAAACATGAGTTACTGTGAAATCCTAACCCAGAGAGAAGGCATCAAAAGTGATTCCAACCTTTTAAGCTTGGATGGTAGGAACAGTGATAGTCCCCTCTTCACAGTGAACATAACTGCAGGGGAGGATAATGGCAGCTGCTGCCTGTAAATCCATGCTGATCTGTAGGAGGTTTCATATCCCACACGTATGAGTCATGCTCTGTTTTGGAGTGTGTGTACCCATAACAAAACTCAGGCTCCTCTCTGCGTATGACATGTCCCTACCCCACTCAGGATGTAGAGGCAGAGTTAGAGAGGTGGATAGAGCTCAGTGATGCTGATGCTGCCGTGTTTAGGCCGAAGTTGGCTTTTAAGCCTTATCTAGCATTTATCCTACTAGGTGATTTTATTTCAAAGCATTTTTTAGTTGCTTATAATATATTTAAAATCTTTCATATTTATATGTTTTACAAACATATTCCATCTAGTCTCAATGCAGCATTCTGAGCTAGGCTGAACAGGAGTTCTTATTAGATCCATGAGGAGAGTTCCCTTGTCTGCACTTCCTTTATATGGCATACATCTCAATTCCCTCCCCTCTACTATGTGCCTTAAAAAAGCCCCGTGGAAATGTTGCCTCTTTGAAAGTTTACCCAGTTCCCCTTGATGATCTCTTATTATTTTATTTCAGTAACTCTATTTTATTTCATTGCCCTGTGGTTATTTATTACTTGTCATTCTCTCTGTCATTAGACTTCAGACCAGAAGAACATATCTGAGCCGAGGCTGTGATTATCTTTGTTCTTAGTTAAGACCAGGGGTGTCAGAATTGAAAAGGTATCTACAAACTTGTCCTATTAGATTCTGGTTAAAGAGGTGATCTTTTCAATGGGCATTAACAGATTCCTGCCATACCATATTTAATCCTACAGTCTGGTTTGGGGAATGAATCCCAGACAGTAAAAGAGTCACAGAAACTGCAATTAGAGAAGATGGAAAGAGAACACAACCTAGGATTTCTTGATTATTGGTCCTGAGGGCTTTTCCCTTAGCTTAGCCTGTTTTATTTTAGTGAAGAGTTAGTTGTTGCAGGGATCTCACTTAAGATATTTTCAGATTATCCATTGTATTTCAAAGTCTGCCTAATTGTGTTTCATGAAATGTGCTATTCACTAAGTATGTTATACACAATTCTGATATACCTTTTCCCTTTTATCAGTTTAGGAAATGCTGTGAATGTGCTTTATTAATTCGAACATCCCACGATGGCTTGCATTGTCATTATCTATGACATTTTATAATTTTTTCTAGGACTTTTTAGAAAGCATTCATAGCTGAATCAATATTATCTATGGTTGAATTTAAAATTCACAGGGACCCTTTTAAATGCATTTTGATAGTGCAAATAGGCAATATTTACCTGATTCCCTTCATCCTCTAATTTCATCATTCTGTTGAAAAGAGCTATTGATTGTGTCGGGTATGATTTGTTCTTTATTAAACCATGTTGCTTATTGCACATGATTCCATCATCCTCCAGATTTTGATAAATTTCATCTCATTGGGCCTGTTTAATTATTTTACTGTTGATATTAGACTTACCAGGCCATCATTTTCAGCTTCACTTCTCTTGCCTTTAGTGAAATGTGTACTTGCCCCCCCATATACTCTCAGATTATCTGTCTCTATTATGTAATTGATACTACAGTGACTGAAATTTCACTACTTGAGACTTACACAATATAGAAAGCACAACTATTACAGAAAAGCCTCTTTTAAAATGCAAACATTGTGGGAAGTGCGATACACCTTTAAGACTTTGGTGACAGTTTTAATCACCTTGTTTTATATTGAAGTAACATCATGAGGACACAGAGAGCCCACAGGAATGGGGGATATTAAAAGCGGGGAGAGATGGCAAGAGGGAACAAAGGGCAAATGAAAGGTTGTCAATGCCAGCTTCTTGCCCTCTAGTATTAATGGCTCCTTTTTTTTCAAAGAAGGGATCTTACTAGGGATAATTCTCATACCCTCATTCTCTACAAACATGCTTATAATAATGCTGGACTAAGAATTAAATACAAAAATATAATCTACATTAAATTTAGAAGAGGGAAAAGTCTCTAATGCACAAATCAACTTTAGGGCAAGCAATACTGAAAAAATACATGTAATTTGAAAATATAGTTTATATCCCAGAAAAAGAGTATGGATTCTCTATAATGATCATAACAGCTAACACTTTTTGGAATACTTAACTGTGTGCATGTTCCCACTTAATTCTTCTGGTAAGCTTAGGGGATAAATGCTGTTATTGTCTGCTGTTTAACCATGAGAAAAGTGAAGCACAGAGAGGTTACTTGTCCTCATAAAGCTAAAATGGAGGGCCCAGGATTTAGACCCTGTCTGACAGAGCACATGCTTCTCAGAACCACCCTCTGTGCTCAAGCTCTGGCTGGCGGTGGTAATGCTATCTTCTGGTGTCTTAACTTTCTGTTATAACCTTGGAGAGATTCAGGCTTTCATCTGGTACTTAAACTTACTTGTTCTACTTAGTTTTGTCCATTTGTTGTTATTTGGTAAACATAGCCTTTCAAACTATGATATATAAAATGAAGAGGGGAAAATGGACTTCTTGTATGATGGAGGTGCCACTTAAAAGCCTACAGAAGATATTAAAAAGGCTTCCAGTTGAACATTCTTAATGCAGTTAAACTTTATTAATTTAAAGTGAACAAATGCAATTTCATAATGGTGGTTGTTTGGAGGGGTAAACTGTCTTACCAAAAACAAATCCTTCTGTTGCGGCTAGAGTTTGAAAATTACCATACTGGATATAGTAAGAGATCTGAAGAAGTAGAAGAGCTAATATAACATTTTACTCAGTCCTGATTAGGCATAGTAATATTTATATTTTTATTCAGTCATTTATCTACCTCTTATTTCATTCACTTATTTGTTTGGTAAACCATTAGGTGCCAGTTAACCATAGGATATCTAGTTCCATCTAATAAGAAATAGAACAGGATAATGATACAGTTATGTCTGAAAAGAGTTACAGAACATATAGAACTGATAAACAAAGGAAAGTCTAGCCATTGTATGGTTTGTGAACAGTATTTCAGGAGAATTTTTTACGTTTTGTT
This sequence comes from Nasua narica, assembly GCA_028533885.1. NCBI lineage: Eukaryota > Metazoa > Chordata > Mammalia > Carnivora > Procyonidae > Nasua > Nasua narica. The sequence goes on from CM052810.1 coordinate 40,908,125, forward strand.
GCTAATTCAAACATTTACTTTTCCAGAACATACATATCATGTCATGTCATGAGTTTTCTGTTCCTATTAAGAACACACAATATAATGGTCAGTTCTTGCTGGTGCATATTAATGTTGGCCAAATGATGTGGATAGTTTTATCAATAAAATAATTCACGATGTAAATATATTAGAAAGTTCTCAGGTATTCTGAGCATAAGGATCTAACCCTACTGTGCAATACTTTTCTTAGAAGTATGTGGTCAGTTTGATTACTCAGGGCTCAGAGTATGAATAAAGATATTATTATCAAGATGTAATAGGTTCATGATAATTTTCCACAATCTTGTTGTCTTTTGTATGTATTATAATTTGACACTTCCAAGTTGTCTCAGAACATTAGAAAATAATGTTTTAATGTTAAATGTTAAATTTAGTTAAATGTTTTTCACTAAATTTGGGAAGATTTCAGCCATTATTTTTTCAAATATTTTTTCCTACCCTTTTCTCTCATCCTTCTCCTTTTGGAACTCTAATTACATATCTCTGGAACATTTAATATTGTATTTTAAAGTATTTCTGGAATATTTTCACTTTTTAAAGTTGTTTTTGTTTTTGTTTTTCTTTTCTTTCTCTGTTCTTCGGATTGGAAAATTTCTATTATTTTATCTTCAAGGTCACTGATTCTTCTGCCATCTCAAGTCTGTTGTTAAACTCATCCTGAGCATTTTTTATTCAGTGATGGTAACGTTTAACCTTAGAATTTCTATTTTCTTCTTTTTTATGTTTTCCTTTCTCTGGTGTCATTCTCTATTTGTTTACTCATTTTTGATATATTTGCCTTCAATTACCTGAGCATCTTTAACTTTTTAAACATATTTTTATCTGTTTTTTTGTGTGTGTGTGTGTTTTTTTTTTTTTTTTTTGCTAAATGAAGCATCTATAGCTTCTCACCATCAGTTTCTGCTGGTAACTTTATTATTTTAAGAGTGCATATCATAGTTTCCTATTTCTTTTTATGTTTAATAACTTTTGGTTGAAAATTCGGCCCTGTAGGTAACATGTTCTAGATTCTTTCTCCTGAGGAGCTTTAATCTTTGTACTTTCAGTAGCTAATTTACGATCTTGATTTGAAATGTGAAATCTATTTTCTCTGTGGTATGTGTCTTCTTCTGTTTACACATGACAAGAAGATTATACAAAATTCAGCGCAGTCAAGGAAAGATTCCATCAACCTGACTGATTGGTATCATGTTAAGCAAAAATCCCCATAATCCTTTCTAATGTTCACTATGGTGAATAGTTTACATCAAATGCACAGAACTTGAAAGAGATTATTAGGTTGTTTAAGAAAGGCAACTTTTAAAGAGATGGACATCATTCTATTAATTTTTCAGTCTGTCTTTATCTCTTTAAAAACCAAATTGTCACTCAGATTATTATTGCTCAACTTTCAGATTTATTAAAAAAAATAATGGAATTATATATTATATGCTAGTCTGATCCATTAAAATTGTGCATAGAACCTGAATTGGAAGCATAAGTATAGTTTTCTAATATGTGAGATTTTAGAGCATTAATGTTATTTATTTTCATTTTTCTTCCCCACAGCAGTAGACAGAGTCCATTGATATAATTATATTGGTCAAGATAGCAAATTATTTTTCATAGTTTTGATCATTTCCCATTTTTTTGTTTATATGAATAAGCTTATTAAGACATTTTATATGTGACTACAAAGACTCCCATAAGCCAGTCTTTACAGCCTCCATCTTTTGTTCCCTTTGTGAAAATGTGAAGTCCTCACAGCTGCTTTAGAGACATAAAAAGCTCTGATTTGTTTGAAAAAGCTTCAGTGCACATAGGCAATGTTTAAAGAGGCTTTGGCAAAATTAAAAGTAGAAAGCTTTTAAAGCAGATGTAGGGATTCTGTCAACTGTGAAGCAAGTCCAAGATGGCAGAGTACATTGGAAAACCATGTAACTTGAGTCATAAGTTGCTTCTTGAGATTAGTCCGATACTCTGTTTATTGACTAAAGGTCCTTACTATCCAGGAGTAAATTCAGCCCTATCTTCAGGGCCCTCCAAACTGCTTTGCTAAATAATGGTGGTCCAAAATAAGAAAAAAAGCAATAAGTGTAACTGCTCTCACATATATTTTGCCAAGGCGATAAGAACTGATTTCTGTGATGTTGGAAGGTCTTTTTAATCATCAAAGATAATTAAAATTATGTTGTCATATTTTTTTGTATTTAAAATATTTTACTTTAAAGTATTATTTCAGTTCTCTTTGAAACTATTATAGTATGCATAATAAAGTTTCATCTAACAATAGGAGAACTGATGTTAAGTTTTCTTGTTCTGTATTTACTGAATGTGGATTTGTATTTTGTGCTAGATGCTGTGGAAGATATAAAATGTAATAGGCAAAATCTCTGCCTTCAAAGGGGGTATGCTCTCTCCTTGGGAGAGAAAGTAAATTGCGTATATGAGAGAAAGTAAATTAAATAGCAATGGAAGGAACTCTAAAAAGAATATACTAAACTCTTTGTGTTAGAAAATGCTGGTAACTACATACCAAAGTGATTTACATAAACACAGTAATCTTTTAGAACATTATAGCAGGAGATAGAAATGGCATAGAGAACATTCGGATTTTGAAAAAAAAATCAGGATTTAATATCTGGACCTGCTACTTACAAGTTGACTTACTTTGATTTCCTGGAGATAATTCTTACATTATGGGGTCCTTTTAACCATTGAGAAAGTATAAGTCAAGCATCAGGCTTGATAAATGTGGATCTGCCAATTTTTTTAAAAAGTTATTTTTTTCTGAGACAACATGCATGTGTGGAAGATCAGGTAGACTCAGGCTTTTTCTTTGCCAAGAGAGGAAACAGACTAGAGAAAGTGGAAAGGGGTAGTCTAATGGTGAGTATTAAAAAAGATTAAGGAAAGGAGGAAGGATAACTAGTTGACAGAATGTCCTCTAGTTCAGCACTGCTCAAAATAGAATGATGAATTAGTGTTGGCTCATGGACTACTTACAATGAAATTTGCACAGGAATTGAGAGTTAAGTGTTTAGAATTTTTTTAGAAATTTGATAAAGTAATTCTGTGTTGATTTAGTAATAATGTTTGGGGCTATATTTTTTATGTCTTCATGGTTTTTCCTTTTCATCTTTCTAATAATTTATTTTTATGGAGCTTTACAGATATATCAGTCTATAGTTGGTTCTTTAATTCAAGTAAAGTTCTTTAATTCAAGTACAATTCAAGTACATTGTAGTAGAAAATTTGAATTCCACTAATTGAAAGTTGATGTTTAACAGTGATTTTTTTTTTAACTAACTGCACAGTTCCTCCTGTTTTCCAGTTACGATGTGCACAATATGCTATTGTCAATATGATATTGGCAGCAGGGGCTTTGAGGACTTCATGGCACCAGCCTGTTTATGACTACTCAAATGAAAGACTTCCAGGAGGCAGGGGAAATACACAGAAATTTTGCCAGTGTCAAAGATGAGATGGAAAACTTGTAAAAAAATTGCTAAAAGTTTAATAATGCAGAATATCACAGCAGCAAGGGAATAGCAGTTGTCCAACAAATAGCACTGAGGTAAATGCCAGGTCCTCTAGAATACTCACAGGACCATGGACACATTGATTCAGGCTGGCCCATGCTACTCAGGTAAACACCAGCAGTCACATTTCCTTCCCTGGTGACTTACTCTATCCAGTTTCAGCCTGGTAAATACCTTGAGGAAGTGAAGACCAAAAAAGAAATGTCTGGCATTGAAGTAAACCAGGTAGGAAGGGCAAGAAAGACTTGTACAAACAAAATCTGTTTCCTCCTATTTCCTTCTAACTTGTGACTGCTTTTCGTGCGTGCGTGCGTGTGTGTGTGTGTGTGTGTTTGTGTATGTAAAGTTCCCATGCACGGTTGCTGAGATTCTTAGATTATAGATGTCAGGAGTTTAGGATGAGCTATTTTTGGATTTGATGGTTGAAAATCAGGAAGTCTGCACTAACTGACAACACTCAGTCTATAGACTGCAAGTAAACTGTCATTGAATGCCTAATTTTGTTTCTTCCTTTTCAAAGGAAAAACATAGTTGGCAAAGTCATTTACTTGCCTGTCAATTCTGATCTTCTATTTCTACAGGATTTGCAATAGCTATAAAATACACCTTTACCAATACATTCTTCTATTTGTTAATTTTTCTCATTCTTGAATTAGAAAAGATCAAAGATAGAATGACTTAACTATAGGATCCCCAGAAAATTATTTTAGTGTTGTTTATTTTTTTTAATGTTTTGTTTGGAGATAACCATAAATTCATACTCAGTTGTACAAAATAATACAGATATTCCATGGACCTTTCAATTTCCCCCAAAGGTAATACCCTGCATAACTGAAGTACAGTATCAAAACCAGGAAATTGACATTGATATAATCCACAGAACTAATTCAGATCTCATCAGTATCACATGCACACACATATATATGTATGTGTATACTTAGTTCCCTGAAATTTTATCACATCTGGAGATTGTGTAACTACCACCACAGTCAAGATCTAGAACATTTGCATCACAAAGATCTCTTGTGCTATCTTTTTATGGCCAGAATCACTTTACTCCTTTTCTCTCCCCTAACCCTAGAAAGCAGTAGTCTCTTCTCCATCTTTATTATTTTGTCATTTCAAAAATGTTATGTAAATGGAATCACACAGTATGTGAGATTAAATGATTCACTTTTTTACTGTTATTCCTTTGTGATCTGCCAGGTTGTGTGTATTAATAGGTTATTCTTTTTTATTGCTGAGTAGTATTCCATGGTAATGATGTACCACAGTTTTAAATCTTTCATTTCCTGTTGAAAGACATTGTTTCCTTACAGTCTGTTCTTTATAATTAAAATACATTCTCCTCCATTATCTTCTTTTGGAAGCATAGTAGACATTTACTAAGTGTGCATGTGTATCAGGTGGTATGCTAGACATTTTTCATGTGCCAACTTATTTAAAGACTAACTCCATGCAATGGATTCTATTATCTCTGCTTTGTACTTGAGAACAGCCAGGTTCAGATAAGTTGACTGTCCAGGTTACCATGCAAGCAAGCAGTAAAAATGGTTTGTGAACTCAGGCAGTTTAATTCCAGTACCTATGATTTGATTTCTTTGTTTTCCAAAGTAACAAATTAAATGAGTTATAGTTTTATATTTAATTACTCTTTTCCCAATGTGTAATTTCATATATTTGTGCAAAATTTCTGAATACATAAGTAAATAATGAAAAGAGATCAAAACATGACATATAAATGGAAAACATTTACTTAAAATGACTCTTGTTTATTCCTGAATGCCAATTTTATATTATCATCCCATAAAGAACTTAGTTAAGCAAAGGGATTTGTAAATGTTTATATCCTTTAAAACATTCCTTAGACTTCAGGGCTGAGTGCAAGGTCGGGGGAGGGAGGAAGAAAAGGAGTGTTTGTGCGGGGTGGTGGAAATGGAGAAGGTTAAGTGTAGAATCCTGAGTTGATGAATTTACAGTTGTCTCAGGGGCAGGGCTCTTCATCGGATCTCTCTTCTGTATTGGGCGATGTCTTCTATATTAGGAAGGAGGGTCAGATCACCCTGGGAGACTTGGGCTTCTCTGTGTCTGATGCTTACCTCCCCCTTGATCCAAAGTTTCCTATTTAGTGAGTATGTCTAGCCTGAAGTACTGGGGGATGATCTCAGTCCGTGATAGAGTGGCAGTGTGTGGGCAGCAAGGTCTTATTCATGGAGATTAGGCAGCAAGTGACCCAGGCACTCTTAGAAGCTGCATATGTGCAGGAATGGCAGTGGGGCCATCACTGGCAAGCTGAGGTTTGTCTTTCTATGGAGAAACTGAAAAACCTTGTTTGGGTGATTCCAGAACACAGGGGTCATGGCCTGCATGCTTAACCAGAATTTAAGGATATGGTAAGTGAGAGGCAGAGAGTGAAGAAGTGAAGCATACCCAGCAATTAGGTGAGTAATATGGTGGGAACAGCACTACAGCTTGAGGAGATGTGAGGCCCACTAATTCATGTCAAAAATCTGAGTGATGAGTCCTGAGTGGGTGAAGGGACCAAAGTGGATGTCACCAGTTAGGATCTGGGAAATACAAGGTAAACAGGAGGACAGGAACTCTGGCAGGTTCTCCCTTTTCTTATTTCTCTTTTGATCCTTAATGGAGTTACGCTGGCCCCAGTTAGGTCTTAGGTTGATAATTTCAGTAACTATTACTCAGTAAGATTTATAAGAAGACCTGAAAAGTGTGTGATATTGTGTAAAACACATACAGCACACACAATGGACTTCAACTCTTATTCTGATTTTGTAAACTCCTTTGGACAAATCACCTCACCACTCAGGGTTCTTACACAGAAGATACTAGGATAATTTTGAGTGATTTTTCAACATTTAAATCGTATAATTCTATGAAAAATGCTATAAACATTTCCATGTTCTGTTGAAGTGTCACACTTCATTACTAATAGTGAAATTATTTACACTTAACTCGTTTCAAAGTTATTAATGTTTTACTGGATATATACATCTTCAGAAGAAATATGTACACGTATATTTTTATTTGTATATAAGTATGTACATATATATAATTTCATACAATTTCTTCATTATTAGGAAATGTGTAAAGAAGACTCTTTCTGGGTCATAGCATTATTGGCTTTCAGTATTTGCCTTAAATCTACCAAAATAAAAATGATATTTTTTTTATGCTGCTTTAACTCATATTTCAGCTGTGAAAGCAAGATTCCACACAGGAAAGGCAGAGGTGGTGCTGTGTGACTAGATGCTATGAAACAGGCAAAATCCACCTGCTGAATGGAGTGAACTGTGTGCTGGGGAAATGGAGTAAAACGAGTGGCATTTGACTAAGAGGAGCACCAGAGGTCCCCAAAACCTCACAGGCTGTTATTTTTTTCCCCAAATATCAACAAGTACTTTTTTTTTTTTTAATGCTTTGTGGCTATTCTGATCAGCCTCAATGAATAAGTTGTAACAGCAAATTTTGACTTTGGTATTTACTTCTGATTATTTTACTGATCATTCCACCATTTTGATGAGCAAAGCAATTCACACATGATAAGAAAACAATATATTGGAATATTTCTATCTATGGAATAATCAATTGTTATAAAAGTCTAGCTTATGTTGATATAATAGTTGTAGCAAAGAAATTATCTGTTTATTATAACAGAAGAAGTAGAACAGCTATTTTTAATTATTCCAACTTCAGATGAGGAAACAAGCTCAAGGAGTTTAAGGACATTGACCGAGGCATAGCAGTAACAAGGGTTCAAGAGGAATCTTGACGTTCTGATTCCTGATTGTGTGATTCCTGATCTGGTTATTTGATTCCTGAGTTATCTTTTTCTTCCTTCCTTTTTCTTCCTCAGTATTTATGAATTTATTTTTTTATCACTAAAATAAATTAAAAACAGTAGTGATCATTTAGGACCTGTCAGGCTTCTCTGTGCTCTTTATGGTTTTGTGACAGCTTGTTAAATTTAAAGCATCTGATGAGCCATGAGAGAAATCTTTAGAGCAGTAGTCCAAGGACCTTATCAACAGCTTTTGCACCCCTTGACCATTTCAAGAATGTAAAAGAATGAGGAAGCTGGAGAGAGGGAAAGTGACTTGTGAGACCTCTCTGGGGAGGAGGGATGCTATATGTGTGGCACCCCATCTCCTAGGGAGCTGAGCGGTGCTGCTGCCTCCACTGCCTCCTCTGCCTCAAGCTAGAGTCAGACTTGTAGCAGCTCAGAGTGCTCTAAGTGGTTTCCCTTCATTCTCATCTCAAGCCTGAAAGGCAGACAGAGAGAGTGTCACTTTTGGCTATAGCAATCCCTGTGGTGCATTTCTCATGGGCCAAAGGAAGCCAAGGAGAGAAAGAGCTGATTAAAGTTCTGTCTAACCAGGAGTTAGGGATAAATAGGTAGAGCTCAGAATAGTTTTAGGGTAGTGCAACTACTCAGTGTCATACTATAATGGTAGATACATGTCATTATACATTTGTCTAAACCTGTAGATGTGTACCACCAAGAATGAACTCTAAACTATGAACTCTGGTGGTGACAGTGTGTCATTGTAGGTTCATCAGTTGTAACAAATGTACCCCTCTGGTGGGGGATGTTCAAACTGGAGAGGTTATGTAGGTTTGTGGGCAGGGGGAATTTCTTTACTTGTCCTTTCAATTTTGCTGCGAGCCTAAAACTACTCTAAAAAAAAATAAATAAAGTCTATTAAAAAAAAAAGTCCTGCCTAAGAGGACCACTTCCAAGGGTGAGCAACACCGACAGCAAGATGGACCTAAGTCGCATGTTAGCAATCTAGGGAGAAGAAGCAGGAAAACAGTTAAATCCTTCTCCTTCCCCAGCCCCTAGGTTCTGGCCCCACCTGGGGTAGAAATAAGGGGTGTTTTATTTTTGGTGAGGAATGTAGTGCAGATTAATACATTGAACGGGATACTTTTTATTTTCATTTATTTATTTATAAAGATTTTATTTATTTATTTGACACAGATCACAAGTAGGCAGAAAGGCAGGCAGAGATAGAAGGGAAAGCAGGCTCCCCGCTGAGCAGAGAGCCCGATGCGGGGCTCAATCCCAGGACCCTGAGATCATGACCTGAGCCCAAGGTGGAGGCTTTAATCCACTGAGCCCCCCAGGTGCCCCTATTTATTTTTAAAGTTTTATTTATTTATTTGACAGAGACAGCGAGACAGGGAACACAAGCAGGGGGAGTGGGAGAGGGAGAAGCAGGCTCCCCATTGAGCAGGGAGCCTGATGCAGGGCTCATCCCAGGACCTTGGGATCATGACCTGAACTGAAAGCAGACGCTTGATGACTGAGCCACCCAGGAGCCCCAAACTGGATACTTTTAATTACTGACTAGAGATTGCTAGTTTATAACTTAAAGGAATTGGACATTCTTTTTATTTAAAAATGTATTAATGGGTTATCAGTTTAGTGCATTTCTTTACATTTTGTTCTTTTACTACTATGTACATCATTTTATATTTTGCTTTTGCTTTTTCCTATGATAAAATTATCATAAGTATTTCCATGCTGTTATGTAATCTCCATAATCACCATTTTAATGACAGTATTGAGTTCCCTTATGAATGCCATAATTTATTTTCTCATTCCTGTGCTGTTGGATATGCAGGCTATTTAGAAGTTTTAAAAATGGCCTTTTCCATGTTTTAAGGTTGTATGTTTGTTTGTTTTTAGGATGTGGGTTTACTATCATTAAAATTTTTACACTTTATTAAGTATTGCTTTTAATTGTAAATTGCTCTCCAAATTGGAGTTTCAATTTGACTGTTGCCAAATACAAATGAGAGAACATTTCTGTTTTACCCAAGATAGCTTTGGGGGTTATCTTTTAAAAAAATTTGCTAATTCGGGGTACCCGAGTGGCTCAGTCATTAAGTATCTGCTTTGGCTCATGTTCCCAGGTTCCTGGGATCAAGCCCCGCATCAGGCTCCCTGCCCAGTGGGGAGCGTGCTTCTCCCTCTTCCACTCCCCCTTCTTGTGTTCCCTCTCTCGCTGTCTGTCAGATAAATAAATAAAATCTTTTAAAAAAACTTGCTAATTTAACAGGCAGGTATACATTTTCATTATAGATTTGAGTTATATTTCCTTGATAACTAGTGGGGCTTGGTACTTTTAAAACTAATTTTGTACACCAGAAGTATCATCTGCTTTGTTTTATTTATTAAAAATACTTTTTCCAAATATGAAATAATTAGAATAATATTAAGACTCTAATAGACATATGGTAAAATAATATAAGTAGGTAGCACACTCGGGTAGAATTACAACTATGAAGTAAACGTGCTGATCTCAGTAGTTGTCAAATAAATGCAAATTAAAACAATGGTATGGTTTCTAAAGGTATTACCTCTTTATTTATTACTTCTTTGTATATTTGAACCCAGCCTTCTACTTCTCTTTTAGTTTCTATGAACTTCTTCAGATGCAAGTGTTTTTATTTTTAAGGAGTTAAATATGGGATTATTTCCTCTTTTTTTTGGTATATTTGTTTCATTAGGAAATCAGACTCTCTTCAAAAAAGATATATATTCAGATCAGTTTTGTATGATTTTCCTTACTAAAACTTTTTAATTCATCAAAAATGAATTATGCTGTATGGTATGAACTGAAGATATGTGTGGATCTCCCAGGACATGTATTGGAAGATCCTTTCATTATTCCTTGATATGTGATGCCTCTTTTATCATATATGTAATATAATTTGGTATATTTGGTAACTTCTTGCTGTACTTTGTATACTTTACTATAACCATATAATTTGTTTTTTTTTTTTTTTTTGAAAAATTTCAAAGATGTTCTCTGATCTGGTAATTTAAACTTCATATGTTAGACTATTTCCTAGTATTGAAAATGGATCCCATTACAGTTTTAATCTGATCACATAAACCTTTGGATTAATTTGGCAAGATTTAAAATCTTGACAAATACTGTCAAGAAATATGAAAGAATAATGGAGATACTTTTTTTCTTAGAAACAAATATAAAATAGTTCTTTATAGTTTTATCCCAGTAGTTTATTCACGTTTTTAGTTGGGATAATTCCTACTTAATTTTTTTTGTTGCTATTTCTTTTTGTTTTTTAAAAAAGATTTTATTTTTGTATAGAGCACACAAGCTGGGGAGGGGCAGAGGGAGAGGGAGAGAGAGATCCTCAAGCAGATTCCCCACTGAGCTCGGAGCCCAGTGCAGGGCTCCATCTTATGACCCTGAGATCATGACCTGGGCTGAAATTAAGAGTCAGATGCTTGGGGTTCCTGGGTGGCAGAGTTGGTTAAGCCTCAGACTCTTGATATGGGCTCAGATTGAGATTTCAGGGTCATGAGAGCAAACCCCACATTTGGCTCATGCTCAGCCTAGAGTCTGCTTAAGCCTCTCTTGCCCTCTTCCTCTGTCCCTTCCCTCTCTAACCCAGCTCTGTCTCCCTCTCTCAAATAAATAAGTAAATCTTAAAAAAAAAAAAGTCAGATGCTTAACTGCCTGAGCCACCCAAGTACCCCTTGTTACTATTTCTTTTTTTTTTTAATTTTCTTTTTAAAGATTTGCTTATTTTAGAGAGAAAGCACATGCATGTGAGCAGAGGGAGGGGCAGAGGGAAGAAGAGAGAAATCCCTCAAGCCAGTTCTTCACTAAGCGAGGATCCCGAGGCAGTCTTTTTTTTTTTTTTTTTAATTTTATTTTATTTTTTCAGTGTTGCAAGATTCATTGTTTTTGCACCACACCCAGTGCTCCATGCAATACGTACCCTCCTTAATACCCACTACCAGGCTCACCCAACCCTTTACCTCCCTCCCCTCCAAAACCCTTTTTATTTCTCAGAGTCCACAGTCTGTCATGGTTCATCTCCCCCTCCGATTTACCCCAATTCACTTTTCCTTTCCTTCTCCTAATGTCCTCCGTGTTATTCCTTGTGCTCCACGAGTAAGTGAAACCATATGATAATTGACTTCTCTGCTTGACTGACTTCACTCAGCATAATCTCCTCCAGTCCCGTCCATGTTGGTACAAAAGTTGGGTATTCATCCTTTCTGATGGAGGCATAATATTCCATTGTATATATGGACCATATCTTCTTTATCCATTTGTCTATTGAAGGACATCTTGGCTCTTTCCACAGTTTGGCAATTGTGAACATTGCTGCTATGAACATTGGGGTACATATGGCCCTTTTTTTCATTACATCTGTCTGTATCTTTGGGGTAGTAGGGCAATTGCAAGGTCATAGGATAGCTCTATTTTTAATTTTTTGAGGAATATCCACACTGTTTTCCAAAGTGGCTGCACCAACTTGCATTCCCACCAACAGTGGAAGAGGGTTCCCCTTTCTCCACATCCTCCCCAACATTTGTTTCCTGTCCTGTTAATTTTAGCCATTCTAACTGGTGTAAGGTGGTATCTCAGTGTGGTTTTGATTTGAATTTCCCTAATGGCTAGTGATGATGAACATTTTTTCATGTGTCTGTTAGCCATTTGTTTGTCTTCATTGGAGAAGTGTCTGTTCATGTCTTCTGGCCCATTTTTTGACTTGATTATCTGTTTTTTGGGTGTTGAGTTTGAGGTGTTCTTTATAGATCTTGGATATCAGCCCTTTCTTTGTTTGTAGTGTCATTTGCGAATATCTTCTCCCATTCTGTGGGTTGCCTCTTCGTTTTGTTGACTGTTTCCTTTGCTGTGCAGAAGCTTTTTATCTTGATGAAGTCCCCAAAATTAATTTTCGCTTTTGTTTCCTTTGCCTTTGGAGACATGTCTTGAAAGAAGTTGCTGTGGCTGATGTCGAAGAGGTTACTGCCTATGTTCTTCTCTAGGATTTTGATAGATTCCTGTCTCATGTTGAGGTCTTTCATCCATTTTGAGTTTATCTTTGTGTATGGTGTAAGACAATGGTTGAGTGTCATTCTGCTGTACATAGCTGTCCAATTTTCCCGGCACCATTTATTGAAGAGACTGTCTTTTTTCTACTGGATATTTTTTCCTGCTTTGTCAAAGATTATTTGACCAGAGAGTTGATTGTCCATACCTGGGCTCTCTACTCTGTTCCATTGGTCTATGTGTCTGTTTTTGTGCCAGTACCATGCTTTCTTGGTGATTACAATTTTTAATATAGCTTGAAATCAGGCAACACGATGCCCCCACTTTTGTTTTCCTTTTTCTACATTTTATTCGTGATTCGGGGTCTTTTCTGGTTCTATACAAATTTTAGATTGTTTGTCCCAGAACTTTGAAAAATGCCGGTGGCATTTTGATCAGGATGGCATTGAAAGTATAGATTGCTCTGGGCAGTATAGATATTTTAACAATGTTTATTCTTCCGATCCATGAGCATGGAATGTTTTTCCACCTTTTTGTGTCTTCTTCAATTTCTTTCATGAGTATTCTATACTTGTTCAGGTCTTGATGCAGGGCTCAATCCCAGGACCCTGAGATCACAGCCTGAGCTGAAATCAGTAGTTGGATGCTTAACTGACTGAGCCACCCAGGTTCCCCTCCTTGTTGCTACTTCTAATGGGAATTCTTGAATTTGGTGGAATTGGAATTGATGTTTTTGGTACTTATCTTTTACTATTTCTCTTTGTGGAATTCCCCTATGAATTTTATTTTTCAATTGATTACTTTTTTTAGGGCTTCTGCATCTCATCTTCTACATCTAGCAAATATATTTTCTACTTTTTTTGTATTATGGTTTCACTTATTTTTGGTTCTTAATTGTGAAATTGATAAGAATTAAGTATCACTGGTTTTGAGTGAGTAGGAATTTTTTTTTTAAGATTTTATTTATTTATTTGACAGAGAGAAAGACAGCAAGAGAGGGAACACAAGCAAGGAGAGTATGAGAGGGAGAAGTAGACTTCCTGCTGAGCAGGGAGCCTGATGGATGTGGGGCTCATGCAGGGCTCATGTGGGGCTCGATCCCAGGACCCCAGGATCATGACTTGAGCTGAAGGCAGATGCTCAATGGCTGAGCCACTCAGCCACCGAGTGAGTAGGAATCTTAATTGCTTTGATCCTGATTTTGAAAGAAAAAAAGTTTAGCACTTTCTCCACTCAATATGATGCTAGATGTTGTTTTGAAATAAAAACTTTAAACCTATCCTTCTTGTCCTTGTTAAAGTGTTTTAAAATATAAATGGGCACAATATTTTATCAAACATCTTTTTTTTTGCCATCCCAGTAGAGAAATAATACCAATTTTTCTTATTTATCCTTTTTATGTGACATGATGTTAATCAGTCTCATAAACTTAACCACTTTTCATTTCTCTGACGAATGCACTTTGATATAATAAATTGTTGATTTGTTGTGCAAAGCGATCACGGACAACATCACTAGCACAGTAGATTTAACACAGGGTTTAAATTTATTCGCAGAGAAGAGTATCGCACAGCCAGGTCACCCAAAATTTCACTGTTCCACTATTTGGGGAAGCATGGTACATGGTGGCTTATTTGCCGGTAATGGGAAACCCCTTCCTAGTCTTGCTCTATTTATTCATATTGAGAGCCAGGACATATCTGTGTGAGCATGTAAGAAATCTAAGTTCCTTCGTCTGGAATGGACATTTTTAGATAAGGGGACTCCTAGAATGTAGTGGCCGTTGTTTGCCTATTCTCCCCTTGAGGCAGTTCAGATCTGAACTGGTTCTCTGCTAAATTATCAAAAGGAGAGAAAATAAACTAGGGCTATGTAGATTTGATTCTCCTCTGTTCCTTATTACTTCAATTACAATTTTAGCATCCATGTTCATCAAGAAGATTGGGCTATCTTATAGTAGTTTTTGCTTTTAATTTTTTAATTTTCTATATAGCCCTGTATTTTATACTCTAAAATAATAGTCATTTAGGACTGTTCTGAGGCTCTGGGGGTATTTTGGTTTGAACCATATGATTAATTTTGAATTTAACTATTGTAATTGATTCTAATTGTTTTTCTGCATCTGACTTGTGTTAATTTTTATGCCTCTTTTAGCCAAGCTGTTTCCTTTTCTATTTTGTGTTCTATTATATAGGAAATACTCTGTATGTTCTTGTCTTCCATAATAATTTGGAAAATGGAGAATTTTATTGTAACTTTATTGATGGCAAATTTAACAATTTTCATAGGTTTCTTAGAGTTGTATTTGTGATGCTCTTATGAAGACAAAAAATTACAACTTAACTTCATTTTATGGAAGAGTAAGACGTATAGTATTTCTGCTCTTTTTCTCCCTACCTTATGTACTTTTCACTAATTTAATTTGGATCCACAAGCCCTTATGCAAGGAAAAAAAGTGTTCTGCTATTGAAGCATATTTTGTCATTTGTAGCCTATGTTAGTTACCATAGTTACACCAATTATTTATTTAGACTTACAGCATCAGCCTTTCTCTTAGTAATGTTCAGTGAATTCTGAAGTTTTTTCTTTTGCTAGTTTCAATGTTTTATTGCTAGTTCTTTTCTATTCTACTATGACTTCCAAATGATAGAGATTTGAATTTGATTTATTTTCATTTTTCTAGTTGACTAATGAACATCTTTAATTTTCTTTCATAGACATATTTGAGTGTATTTTCTGTAATAACTTCTCTGAGGTTGTCATTCTGCTTTCAACCATGAATTCCAGCTTGACTGGTTACCATGTGTTTTGTATTACCACTTCTCTATCTTCACTGCCAAAACTCAAAGACGTTTCTCTATTGTTTTCTGCAGAGAAAAGAACAAAAAATGGACCTCTCTTTATTAAAGATTAATATTTGGAGGGTTACTCTTTTTCAGTTCTGAAAGTTTCAGAACCAATTCTATTTTCTTAGAATTTAAATAATTAAATTAATAGGAAACACATTGCCTATTAAATTGCCATGAACACAGTCATATTTTTTAGTATCTTTTCCTACTCTGAGAAAATGCTTCTTATTAGAATTAGCTTTTGATCCATTTTTTTTCCTCCTTGAGGATGGCCACTATTTTTAGGTTGAATATCTGTTTTTTAACCATCCATATCTATTATCTTTTGTCACTTTTATGTCTTCATTCCGAATTGTATGATTACATCTGAGACTTTTCCTTTTTTCCTTAAAAGCTTATTTTTCTGCTGTGTCAAGTCTGCTATTTAGTACTTTGAGTGGACATTTTATTTTGATTCTTAAATTAAAAAAAAAGATTTACTCTCTTCTTATTTTTGTCTATTTGTAAAAGCATGCTTTTGCATCTCCTTGAGAATGTGTCAAAAATTAAAAAAAAATTTTTTTCCATTTCATTGAGTAAACCTATTTCTGGGGAAAAATTATTAATAATATTAAAAATATTGTTTTTAATATTTTAAATTGTACAATACAGAATACATGCAGAAAATTGCATAAAACGTATGTACAGTATAACAAATTATTTAAAGTCAACACCCGTGTAATTCCAGTGTAGGTCAAGCACTTGAACTGTAGCCAGCACCCCAAAACTCCTGTGCATGACCAACTACATAATTTGTAATGTCCAGCACAAAATGAAAATGTGGTATATCTTGTTTTTAAATTATTAAGAATTTCAAAACAGCAAGAACAAAGCTTTAAATCAAGCCCAGGCCCCTGATGAGCATGCAGTCCTGAACAAGCTGCATGCTTAACTTTCAAAGATGCTGTGAGGAGTGAATGAGATAATGCATGTGTGACTAGTATGTTGAATAAACATGATGCATGGATTTTGATCGAAATGCAGTTTTCTTTTCTTGTCTCTCATATCAAATCAGGGTAGTATTCTTCTTTCCTTGAAAGAAAATTCCAACAGGCCCAAGCCTATAGGGTAGATTCTTAGATGAGACACAGTCCTGAAGAAACATTGTCAGAAATATTGTACCAGTTACATAATTGTAATGTATAATTATATATAATAATTGGAACTCATAACTTTTTAGCTTCAACTTCCCTCCCTTACTTGGACATACTTTGGGCCAGAGAACTGTAATGGGGAAAGTAGGATCCTCCACCTGTTCTCTCTCACTGTTCTTTACTCTGAGTTGAGGTGGGGAAGATATTAAGAGGATAGGACAGTATTGCTTGGTTCTGTTGGCCTTAGATAGTTGGCCTTGGCAGATTATCTAAGTTGCCTTTCTTTTCTTGCAGTATGTTTAATGGCCACTTCACTTCAGAAGTTCTCTGCTGGCTCCTCTCCTACAGTCCTGTGGTGGTTTGTGCTTTCTTTCTAGACTACCTGATACCCACCTTTGCTATTGCTGTATCTCTCTGCTATAGTTTTTGTGGATCTTCAGGCAGCACTACTAGACAGGACCCAGGATGAGCCCATGCCAGTCTTTTCCCCCCTGTGGCCCCCATGTGTTCTCTGAGGGAAAAGCTCAGTTTCTCCTGCTCTGTTAAATTCAGAGACAGACCAGTCCCAATGCTCTGCCAGCCAGTAAATTAAGCTACCCTGAGTAAGGTAAGGGTAGACATCGGTTAGTCAGATGTCAGTCAGACATGCACATGAGTCAGGCTCCCAACTATTGAAACACACTCCCAAATACTTAAACACATTGTTTAGTCTTATTGAAAACCATCCTGTCTTCCTCATACCATCCCTTCCTTCCATCTAGGCTCCAGGTCTGCGGAGGAGTTCTAGGAGGACAAGAGCTGCCTCCAGAGATACATAGCAAAATTCTTACAGTAACACGAAAGTTTGGCTCCAGAATTCAAATGCATAAACCATGAGCTTGTGTTGTTATGAGTGTAATGAAAAACAGTACTTTTTGGTCTGGATATAAAGGTAATAAAAGTTACACTGGGTAAGCCATATATTGTCATTGAATGATCAAGAATCATTCATGTACTACCAAACCTCATGTCATGTTCTGGGTATTTTGAGATAAAGAGCTAGATAGAGAATGGGAGCCAATTATGAGTAGTATCAAATCTGTGTTATCTTGGGGTGCCTTACATTTTACAGTGTTGCTCACCAGTCTCCTCAAATCCCTCTCTGACTGCTTTTTATAAGGTCAAGGTCTCTAGGAGACATGAATAAGTTTTCCTGTACCTCTATGCAAATCCTGCATAATTTGGAGTAGGAGTTGGTTTTACTGAAACTCTGCCATCTCCTAACTGTCCATTAGAGCCTTAGCCCATCTCATATCCTAAAACACATAACATTTTCAGAATACTTAATAGTAGGTACTTGTATTTCTTCAAAGGTCCTATGTAATTTTCCCCTCTACTTACCCTTAAATGGAGAGTGAGCCACATGGGTTTATTGGAAAAGTTGCGTAAACCACTTAACAGTGGTGGAAAACTTGTTACTTTAACAACTAAAGCAAAAGGAAAGTATGTATCACTTATAAAACAGTTGTGGTGCACAATAGATATTTAAAACTTGCTGTTTCTTATTTCTAGGGAGCATAAATTAGACACTTGGATGTCCTGGAAAGAAAAAATGGGAGAACTTATATTTAAGCAGCTTGATGATTTCCAGTGTTCCTGAATAAAGAGCCAAAAAGAACCTTCAAGAGATTTTATACGGGACCTGAAGGCAAAATGCAGATTTAGTCCGAGGCAACTGAACTTCCATCCTAAGTGGTGGAACTCCAAGAACCAATTAACTTGAGGGAGAGAAGTGACATTAAGAGAACAGTTTCCAAAAGGGGTCCTAACTCATAAATAAAACATAAGGGGAGTGGTGGCAAACCCTAGAAGAACACATTTCCTTGATCTTTTTTTTTTTTTTTTGTCATTGAGGTACATAGAAAATACTTTTTCAAAAATAGTTTTATTTTAATGGAAAATTTAGAAATAGATTTCTAAGGAAATTTTTTTTTCTAAGACAATTTCTTGAACATTTTTTCTTACACACCAGAAGCTATTTCTTAAAAATAGAAAAAATTAAAATTTACATTATTATATCTAATATCAACGTTCACTTATCAGTTTATTGCAGTGTTTACTTATTTAATTCTTTAATTTTTAAAAAAGATTTTTATTTATTTGACAGAGAGAAAGAGAGAGAGCACAAGCAGGGGGAGCTGCAGAGGAAGAGGGAGAAGCTTGATTCCTACATGGGGCTTAATCCCAGAATCCTACAATCATGATGTGAGCTGAAGGCGGACGCCTAACCAACTGAGCCACCTAGGCACCCAGTGTTTACTTATTTAATAAATAGTTCCTGAACCTCCATCATATCAGGTGCTTTGTAAGAACTGGAGCTACAGCAGTGAACACAGCAGATGAAGCCCTGTTCTCATAGAACTTGCTTTTTTGAGGGGAACAGAATTGAGAGTAAACAGGCAGACACATAAATATGCAATATTTCATTTGGTCACAAGTGCTAATAAGAAAAATAAATCCAGGAAAGGAATGGAATGGGGAGCATTAATAGGTGGAAAAACAGAGCAGGGTTGGTCAAAGAAGTGGTGTTTTCTGTGGTAAAATTCTCAGATACCTAGATAAGTGAGAAAGTTAGCTCTGAAGACATTTGAAGGAAGAGTATTAGGCATAAGAGCAAATGCCAGTTCAAAATATTAAATTAATGGTAATATTTATAGAAGTTGCAATAATATACTGACAACAGTAACAGCAGGATAATTTATTAAATGCATACTATGTTTTCATCCGTTATTTAAACAGTTTCTGTATATCTTTATCCTATAAGTTTTTGTTTGTTTGTTTTATAATTAATGGCCTAATGGGATTTTTTTGTGTGCATGCACAGAAGGCCTTTTCAGAGATTTCTTTTTCTTTTTATGTTTAAAATTTTCTAGTTATGTTTAAAAAATCAATTGTAGATTCATGTACAGTTATAAGAAATAATGCAGAGATTATGGTTACAGTTCACCTGATTTCTCTCTGTGTTAACATCTTGCAAATAGAGAGTTGAGTAAGACAACCAGGATAGTGGTACATGGATTTTTACCAGTTTCACATGCACTTATTTGCAGCATTTGTACTTAGTTCTGTGCAATTGTATCACATGTCTAGGTTTGTGTAACCACCACCCCGTCCAGATAAATACAGTTCCCTCACAATAAGGATTCTTTACACTGCCTTTTAAGACATACTCCCTCCGTTTCCACTTATGCTGTCAGTCCTTCAGCAACCACTAATCTGTTTTCTGTCTACAATTTTGTCATTTCCATAAGGTTGTATGAATTAAACCTTACCATATGTAAGCTTTCAGGATTCTATTTTTTTAAAATTTTTTATTAACATATGAT
>CM052810.1:40928377-40979094 GCA_028533885.1 Nasua narica
AGCCCATTTACGTTCAGGGTAACTATTGATAGATCCGAATTTAGTGCCATTGTACTGCCTGTAAGGTGACTGTTAACTGTATATTGTCTCTGTTCCTTTCTGGTCTATGTTCCTTTTAGGCTCTCTCTTTGCTTAGAGGACCCCTTTTAATATTTCCTGTAGGGCTGATTTGGTGTTTGCAAATTCCTTTAGTTTTTGTTTGTCCTGGAAGCTTTTTATCTCTCCATCTATTTTCAGTGACAGCCTAGTTGGATATAGTATTCGTGGCTGCATTTATACTCTGAATATATCATGTCAGTCCTTTCTGGCCTGCCAGGTCTCTGTGGATAGGTCTGCTGCCAATCTAACATTTCTGCATTTGTATATTACAGACTTCTTGTCCCCAGCTGCTTTCAGGATTTTCTCTTTGTCACTAAGACTTGTAAGTTTTACTATTAGATGATGGGGTGTAGATCTATTTTTATTGATTTTGAGGGGGGTTCTCTGTGCCTCCTGTATTTTGATGTTTGTTCCCCTCAGCAGATTAGGGAATTCTCTACAATAATTTGTTCCAATATACCTTCCACCCCTTTCTCTCTTTCTTCTTCTTCTGGAATCCCAATTATTCTAATATATTTGCATCTTAGGGTATCACTTATCTCTCGAAGTCTTCCCTCGTGGTTCAATAGTTGTTTGTCTCTCTTTTTTCAGCTTCTGTATTCTTGGTCATTTGGTTTTCTATGTCGCTAATTCTTTCTTCTGTCTCATTTATTTTAGCATTAAGAGCCTCCATTTTTGTTTGAATCTCATTAATAGCTTTTTTGATTTCATCTTGGTTAGATTTTATTTCTTTTATTTCTCCTGAAAGGGATTCTTTAATCTCTTCCATGCTTTTTTCGAGCCCATCTAGCACCTTGATAACTCATTTTGAACTCTATTTCCGACATAGTACTGATGTCTGTATTAACTAGGTCTCTAGCCATTGGTGTTGTCTCTTATTCTTTTTTTTGTGGTGAGTTTTTCTGCCTTGTCATTTTATCGAGCTAAGAATAGATGAGTGAGAGAGAAAAGTACTCTGGAGTTTCACAGTTCTCACTGATTGATGAACTTGGGCTTGGCTGGATATTCTCTCTGATCTTCTGGGGAGGGACCATTTTCAACTTAGTTCTCCATGTCTTTGCCTTGGGCGGAATTGCCCCGCCCTTGCTCAGGGCGGGGCCAAGCAATTCGCTCAGGTTCGCTCACGGGAGTCTTTTTTCCCTTACCGCTTTCCGTACCGCTCTGGAGACCAGGAATGCAAATGATGGCTCCCGGTCTCCCGCCAGATGAGCCAAACGCTTGGCCCAGGTCCTCAGCGCACCCTCAGAGGAAAGCAGTCAATCACTGCCGTCTCCAGGGTCCCCGCCCAGGCTCCGAGCTCAGCCACTGGTGGCAGCGCATTTCTATCTCTGCCGCGCACCCCGTCTGGAGTCTCCAAACCTAGCAGATTCCTGCTGCATGCTGCTGCGCCGCTCCTCCCCGAGGAGGAAGGAGGGGTTCTCTCCGGAATGCCTTATGTGGTCCCCGCTGGAAGGGTCAGGGCCACGGTCGAGGGTAAGCCCCAGCTCAAAGCGCACTCGCGGCTCTTTCTCTGCTGCCGGCTTCTCCACCCTGATCTGGGAGCTCTGCCGCACTCAGACACCCCCGGTCTCTGTGATCTCATGGGTCCTGAAACCCCTCTGTTCCCGTGAGGGCTAAACCTCTGGCTTAACCTCTGGGGGGATGTCCCTCAGCGGAACAGACTCTAAAAGTTCCGATTTTGTGCTCGCGGGCTCTGGCTGCAGGGAGCTGGCCCCTCCCCCCGCGGTCTCTCTTCCCGTCGCTTTGGATTCACTTTTCCAAACGTCTTACCTTTCGGAAAGTGGTTGATTTTCTGCTCCTAGAATTGCTCTTCTTCCTCTCTTCTCTCTCCTGTTGATATGCTGGCTTTTAGAATGATTTAATAACTATCTAGATGAACTTCTGGGATCTGACTCTATCTCAGCCTCCTACTTCTCCGCAGTCTTACTCCTCCCCAGGTTTTTTTTTTTTATTCAGCATAATTTCCTTGAGATTCATCCAAATTGTTACATCTTTCAGTGGTTCATTCCTTTTTGACTGTTGAGTAGTATTCCCTGGTAAGGAGGTATCACACCTTGTTTAAATATTCATCTCTTGAAGACATTTAGATTGTTTCCAGTTTTTGGCTACTACAGCCGAAGTTGCTATGAACATTAATATACAAGCTTTTATGTGAACATAAGTTTTCATTTCCCTGGAATAAATGCCCATTATTTGAAATTGCTGTGTGTCATGTGTTAAGTACATATTTAATTTTGTAATAAACTTCTAAACTCTTCTCCAGAGTAGTTATATCATTTTACATTTCCAGTAGCAACTTACAAAAGGCTAAGTTTGTCTGCATCATCTCCAGAATTTGGTATTGTTACAACTTTTTATTTCAGCTATTTAATAGGTGTTGCTTTGTTTTTTATTTTTTATTTATTTTATTTTTTATTCTTAAAGATTTTATTTATTTATTTGACAGAGAGAGAGAGATCACAAGTAGGCAGATAGGCAGTGAGATGGGGGGAAGCAAGGTCCCCAATGAGCAGAGAGCCCAATGTGGGGCTTGATCCCAGGACCCTGAGATCATGACCTGAAGCCAAAGGCAGAGGCTTTAACCCACTCAGCCACCCAGGTGCCTTGTTACTTTGTTTTTTAAAATTAGTGTTCAGTTTACTGCACTTACAAATCAGAAGATATATTTCATCTTTATGCATGTAAATGCAGCTTGTGTGAATTACTACTCTATTGATATGTCTACAAAACTTCAGCAATCACTTTAAAGGGGCCTTTAGATAATACGTGGTATTATTTACATATTTATTTAATCACTTTTCAACATTTTAAATGGAATTTATACATTTAATATGATTGATTTTTTTTTTAATTTGTCAGAAAGAGAGAGAGCGCAAGCAGGGGAAGAGGCATGCAGAGCAGGCAGAGGGAGAAGCAGGCTCCCCACCGAGCAAGGAGCCCAATGTGGAACTCGATCCCAGGACCCTGGGATCATGACCTGAGCCAAAGACTGTGGCTTAACCAACTGAGCCACCCAGGCATCCCAATATAATTGATTAAAAAAAAATTGCCAGAACGAGAACTAAAATTTTTAAAGTCTTTATTTAACTAATTATTTAAAATTATTTAAATTCAATAAATTAACATGTAGTATATTATTGGTTTCAGAGGTAGAGCTCAGTGATTCATCAGTCTTGTATAATACCCAGTGCTCATTACATCACATGCCCTTCCTAATGTCTGTCACTCAGGAATCACATCCCCCTACCTTCCCTCAGTTTGTTTCTTATTTGTGTTCCTCTCTGATTTTGTCTTGTTTTATTTTTCCCTTCCCTCCTTTATGCTCCTCTTTTTTATTTCTTAAATTCCACATATGAGTGAAATTGTATAATTGTCTTTCTCTGATTGACTTATTTCGCTTTGCATAATACTTTCTAGTTCCATCCATTTCATTGGAAATGGCAAGATTTCATTTTTTTTCATGGCTGAACAATATACCATTGTATATATAAACCAACTCTTCTTTATCCATTCATCTGTCAATGGACATCTGGGCTCTTTCCATAGTTTGGCCATTGTGGACGTTGCTGCTATAAGCATTGGTTTGCAGGTGCCCCTTTGGATCACTACATTTGTATCTTTGGAGTAAATACCTAGTAGTATGATTGCTGGGTCATAGGATAGCTTTGTTTTCAACTTTTTGAGGAAACTCCATACTGTTTTCCAGAGTGACTGCTGAGGCTTGCACTCCTACCAACAGTGTAAGAGAGTTCCCCTTTCTCCGCATCCTCACCAACGTCTGCGGTTTCCTGACTTACTAATTTTAGCCATGCTGACTGGTGTGAGGTGGTATCTCATTGTGGTTTTTATTTGTGTTTCCCTGATGGCCTAATGATGTTGAGCATTTTTTCATATATCTGTTGGCCGTTTGTATGTGTTATTTGGAGAAATGTGTTCATATCTTCTGCCCATTTCTTGACTGGATTATTTGTTCTTTAGGTGATGAGATTTGGAGACTAGCTCTTTATCGTATAAGCCCTTAACCGATAAGACATTTGCAAATATCTTCTTCCATTCTGTCAGTTGTCTTTTAGTTTTGTCAATTGTTTCCTTTGGTATGCAGAGGCTTTTTATCTTGATGAAGTACCTGTCATTCATTTTTTGCCTTTGTTTCCCTCACCTTTGGAGACCTGTCTGGCAAGAAGTTGCTGTGGCCGAGGTTGAAGACATTGCTGCCTGTGTTCTCCTCTAGGATTTTGATGGATTCCTATCTCACATTTAGGTCTCTCATCCATGTGGAGTCTGTTTTTGTGTATGGTGTAAGGAAGTGGTCTAGTTTCATTCTGCTTGTGGCTGTCCTATTTTCCCAACACCATTTGTTGAAGAGACTGTCTTTTTTCCATTGGATATTCTTTCCTGCTATGTAAAAGATTGTTGATCATAGAGCTGAAGGTCCATTTCTGGGTTCTCTATTCTGTTCCATTGATCTATGTGTCTGTTTTTGCATCAGTACCATACTGTCGTGATGATTACAGCTTTGTAATAGAGCTTGAAGTCTGGTATTGTGATACCACCAGTTTTGGTTTTCTTTTTCAACATTCCTTTGTCTATTTGGGGTCTTTTCTGGTTTCACACAAATGTTAGTATTATTTGTTCCAGCTCTGTGAAAAAAGTTGATGGTATTTTGATAGGATTGCATGAATGTATAGTTTGCTCTAGGTAACATAGACATTTTAATGATATTTGTTCTTCCAATCTGTAAGCATGGAACATTTTTCCATTTCTTTGTGTCTTCCTCAATTTCTTTCATGAGGGTTCTATAGCTTTCAGAGTACAGATCCTTTTCCTCTTCGGTTAGGTTTCTTCTTAAGTATCTTATGGTTTTGGGTGCAATTGTAAATGGGATCGACTCCTTAATTTCTCTTTCTTCTGTGTCATTATTATTGCATGGGAATGCAACTGATTTCTGTGCGTTGATTTTATACTCTGCCACATTGCTAAATTCCTGTATAAATTCTAGCAATTTTGGGGTGGAGTCCTTTGGGATTTCCACATAGAGTATTATGTCATCTGCAAAGATGAGAGTCTGACTTCTTTGCTGATTCGGATGTCTTTTATTTCTTTTTGTTTTCTGATTGCTGAGGCTAGAACTTTAGTACTGTGGTGAACAGCAGAGGTGAGAATGGACATCCCTGTCGTGTTCCTTACCTAGGGAAAAAGCTCTCAGTTTTTCCCTGTTGAGAAAATTTGCTATGGGCTTTTTGTATATGGCTTTTATGATATTGAGGTATGTTCCCTCTATCCCTACACTGTGAAGAGTTTTAATCAAGAAAGGTTCCTGGCCTTTGTCAGATGCTTTGTCTGCCTCTCTTGATAGGATTATATGATTCTTGTCCTTTGTTTTATTAATGTAGTGTATCACATTGATTGATTTATGGATGCTGAACCACCCTTGCAGCCCAGGAGTAAATCCCTGTTGGTTGTGGTGAAAAGTCTTTGGAGTAATTTAAAAATCAAAACATCAAGTTGTATTCCTTAAATATAATCCCCATTTGTCAGTAGGACATGAGGTATCTCAATAAAGCTGAGATAAAGAAAATTAAAAATAAAAAAAGATAAAAAAATTCTCTCCTCACATTTTAAAAAATAAATCTAAGAAATTAAACTTAAATAAGATGAAACTGAAGTTCTGTTAAATATTCCCCTATGCCACAAAATTGCTTTACAGTTGTGATTTTAAGTTGAAAGTTAATTAAGTTTATGCATATTAAACTGAAGTTGTAGTTTTTTTGACAAACTTGCAAAAGTAATTCCATGAAGGTGGATAATCTTTTTAGAATTAGTAGGAGACAATGGATATCAATGGCCAAAAAAATAAACCTTGACCTAAATTTACATATCAAAACTGAACTCAAAATGGATTAGTATGAACTAAATGTGTAAGATAAAAGTGTAAGACTTTTAAAAGAGGATATAGTAGAAATCTTCATGACTTGGTATTAGATGACAAGTTCTTAGCCATGATACCAAAAAACACAATCCATTAAATAAAAAATCAATAAATTGAACTTCATTAAAATTAAAAAGCTGCTCTGTGAAAGACCCTGTTAGATAATGAAAAGATAAGCCACCAACCAGAAGAAAATAATTTCAAATCCTATCATTACAAAGAACCATATTCAGAATAATAAAAAAGCTCTCCAACCTTAAAAGTAAAACACAAAACAAAAAAATTCCCCACAAACATTCCACTTGGAAGTAGGCAAAGGAACAGAAGACTTTATTGAATAAGACATATAAATGGCAAATAAGCACATGGAGGTATGTTTAACATGACATTAGAGAAATGTAAATTAAAATCATTATGAAATAGTATAGAAACTAGAGAAGACATCTTTGCCTTGTTCCCAGTAAGTGTCCAGTTTCTTACCATTAAGTATTATGTTACCTGCAGAATTTTTATAGATTGTCTTTATCACAATTAAAGGGAGTTTCCCTCTGTTTAAATTTTGCTGACTATTTTTATGATGAAAGAGTGTTAGGTTTTGTCATATTTTTTCCTGCCTTAATTGATAGATCACATGTTTTTTCTTTTCTTCTTTATTCTGATGATGTGGTAGATTACATCATTTGATTTTTCAAATATTAAACCAGCTGTCTACTATCTACTTCCTTTGTTAACACTGCTAATAATGGTTTACCAATTTTAGTGATCTTTTCAAAGAACTAGCTTTTGCTTTTGATGATTTTCTCAATTGGTTTCTTATTTTCGGTTTCATTGATTTCTGCTCTAATTTTTATTATTTTCTTCTGACTGCTTTAGGCTAAAACTGATTAAATCTGTCTTTATCTTGGTGGTGTCTTGGCTCAGTGACTGACTTTCACAAGTGTTTCTCCAGTGGTGTGATTCCCTCCAACCCCTATCCCTCCACCTCCCCTTGTCCCTCCCCTGGGTGCAGCCTTTTCAGTCTTTTTACTTATTGATTACATTTTCTCCCCATTTCACTGTGACTAGAAGGGTGAGGGGGGTGGAATGAGGAATTCCTTTCCCTCAACAGGAGAATATTTAAGGATTGTGGTCTGGCAAACTTTTCATCCCTGGAGAGTAGACCTTTATTATGAAGAAAGTTTTAGGCGTATTTTACAACATTACTCTTCTCCTCGTGCCAGAGCCTTTATACACCTTGAAAACCTGGTGGAGCTCCTTGAAGTAGATTCCACAAAAATGTACATACCCTCATATGACTGGGAATACCAGGAGTTTCTTTCTCTGTAGTCCACACTCAACCTCCAGCAATTTGCTGAAAATTACTCTTTCAGTGTTCCTACCACTTTATGGCTCTCCTGGGTTCTGCTCCAGGTATGGAGATCTTACTTGTTGGTTTATTTCTGAATGTGCCTGTCTTTCTAAACTTTGGAGTGGCATTCTGGCAGTGATCTCAGTTCTCTCATAGGATCAAGAAAAGTAATTCATTTTCAATTTATCCAGGTTTTTTTATTGTAAGAATGGAAGTGACAACTTCTCATTTCTTTACACGCTGGAGCTGAAACCAAAGACTCCACTGTGTTTCTTTTTTAAAAATAAATAGATCAAGTACTTTAATTTTGCTCTCCGCAATATACTTTTAGTTTCAGGTGTACAGCGTAGTGATTCAGCATTTATATACATTAAGAAATGAGCACCATGATAAGTCCAGTTACTGTCACCAAAGTTATTACAATATTTTTAACTATATTCTCCCTGATATACTTTTCATCCCCATGACTTATTTATAACTGGAAAATTGTATCTCTTAATCCCTTTTTCCCTACCCATTACCTCTGGCAAAAACCAGTTTGTTGTTTGTATTTATGAGTCTCTTTCTGTTTTTGTTTTGTTTATTTTGTTTTTTAAATTTTACATATAAGTGAAATGATAAGGTATTTGTCTTTCTCTGACTTACTTCATTTAGCATATACATATTTTAATTTTAGCAT
This sequence comes from Nasua narica, assembly GCA_028533885.1. Classification (NCBI taxonomy): domain Eukaryota; kingdom Metazoa; phylum Chordata; class Mammalia; order Carnivora; family Procyonidae; genus Nasua; species Nasua narica. The sequence goes on from CM052810.1 coordinate 40,936,433, forward strand.
ATACACAAAGGGAAGAAAAACCTGAAACAACATTAAACCAAACAGCCATAACTATGAGGCTGTCTCTCCTAGAGTAGGACAGTATTTTCATGTTTAGAAAAATACTTTTGTTCTGTCTCTTTCCTTCATGGTTTTGGTACCTGAGAAGGATATTTCCTTTCCTGATTGTGCTGTCTTGTTTCTGTTATGAACCATTCAGTCTGTATTGATCTTAGGTGCCATGTTGGTATTTCTCTGGTCTTCTGACCTGTTATTCACATGAAAAAACCCACATGTCACATGCCTTTTACAGTAAATGTTTCTAGAGTTTTCAACGCAAATATGCCAAATATGCCAAACCTAATCTTACAATAAAAAGATAAATTAAAGGTAGCTATTCACATTTCTTTTGATAGGAGTGTCTGGCATAGATTCTGCCTATAGTGGGCTTTAAAAAGTATTCCTGAATGATTAAATAGGAGGTGGTTCTAGTAGACTGTCCCTTGAGAATAAATGAGAAATTACAAAAGAAAAATTATGAAAGTTTCTATTTGAAAAACATAAACTTTGCAAGGACTTATTGCATAGAAGTTTTTTTTTAGAGTTATGATTAAACTGTTCTTTTTAAACTGCTTACATTTAAAAATTATTGTGAATGTTGTTGTTCATTGAAGATTAATTAACACAGTTGTTTTAATGAAGATCATTTGTAATGTCCTGTTCTCTCTTTTCATACTCATTTAGTCCTCTGCTTTTTTCTTTTGTGGGACACTTTGCCTAACACTCTATGTCGCTTAGCTGTCTTTTGCACATTTATTCAATCATGTTTGGGGACAAATATGGTTAAGGGCATTAGGATAGAAAGCTTAAAAAAGCTGACACTATGTTTCAGAAGTTGAAATCTTTTGTATCTGGCTCTGTTTCAATTTTTATTTATTTTTTTTCACAATTTTGCTTTTGGTGTGATAAATAAAATGTGTGTCAATATTTTCACTGTTTTTTGGATGACTGAAAAAATTACAGAAGGTGGGAGGAAGATTTGAAGGAACATTAACTACTAGAGCATGGGTGATTACACTCAGAGATTTGCTAATATTTGGGGAAAAAGAATAGTTAACTAGCTACTAAAAAATACAGAGAATTTATGCCTGCTAATTTTTTTATATTGTAATTCTTTTTTACTCTTTCAATAGTGGTTGATTACACTTATATTTCCTTAAGAATCACTTCTTTGGAACAGCTGTTCATCCTGATACCAGGTTTTATCAGAATGGTTGCTAACTTAAAAGGTCTTGCAATACACTTTATATATACCTAATGAGAACTGACATATTACTACTGAGAAATAGGGCATCACATCAAAACATCTAGATTTGTGCTTGGATAGATTTCCTGAACTAATGCAGCCTCACCGTGAATCAGGGCTATAGCATTTTCTTAAATATTAACTTTAGAAATATTTTATGTTTGGAAGTCATAAATCTTGACATAGCAATGAACATAAGTTTTTAAAGAGAATTAAAAAAACAGCAGGGATAACCAATCATCATTCAAGAAAGTATTATTATTTATTACTTATTATTTTTTATTTTTTTTGAGAGAGAGAGTGCATAGGCCTGTGAGAGCAGGGGTGGGGGCTTTTGAGGGGAAGGAGCAGAGGGAGAGAAAGAATTTTAAGAAGACTCCACACCTAGCGTGGACCCCCATGTGGGGCTCGATCTCATGACCCTGAGATCATGACTTGAGCCAAAAGCAAGAGTTGGAGGCTCAACTGATTGAGCCACTCAGGTGCCCGTATTTTTATTATTTTTTAATGTGGTTGTTGCTGTGGTCTGGCTGGAACTCTGGGATAAATTTAGAGTAGGTGAAAGTTGTGAGCTCCTCATTTGTCTCCCAGGTATTTGAGCTAGCCTTTTCATAGCAGCAGTAAGTTTAATAGTGAGGGTGTGGTTTGTTTTCACTATATTCAGTTTTTAAATAAGGCCACAGGCGATTAACAAACCAGAATTAGCCTGTCTGACAGGTTGACTAAATGATTTCCCAGAGGGTTGGTGTAGTTGGACTAAATTCATTCTGAAAGTGATTTTCCTTAACCTGGTTAAGTAATGTTAATAAAATAATTCTAAAAGTCAACTTATCTTAGTGTCAGCTGGAGAAGGTCCGTGATGAAATGTGAGAGAAACCCTCCTACACAGTCACTATCCACTTTCACTAAGGATTTTTGGATGGTGTAGATTCAATATGTTGGAACTGACAAAATGCTTTTGAGTAACCCTGTATATATGCTGTAGAAAAGATAAATAATTGATACCATTTTCCTTGATGTCTTGGAAAAGAGTGAAAGAAAATTTTTGAGAGAATTGTGGATGGAACAATGCTTTTCCCTTAAATATGTTATGTGTGCAACAAGAATCATGGGTGTGCTAGTAATCTTGGGCTTTAAAATTAAGTTGGGAGCATTTTTTTAAATAATGAATTTTTTTTTGGCTAATTTAACTTTGATACTAAGTGATATTTTCTGTTCTGCTAGTGTCAGTGAATAATTTGCATAAAAACCCTGTACTCATTCAGTGTGTCATCACACCTTGCCCAGAAGAGTAAAATGTTCCATCTTTTCTAAGAGAACAATAATGTAAATTAGGGATTAGGCAATTGATTTGTTGAAAATATAAAATCTGTTTAATTGATTACAGATGCAGAGGAAGGAAATACCAAGTCCATTGAGCCACCTGTAGTCAATAGTCCTTTGTTTTAATAATTATTAAAATATAATGGCAATGTAATGATACTAATCTTTATATTTTTTATGAGAGCTTTACAGAATTAGTGATGCATATTTACTTAACTACTCTGTAAATTGAAGGAGACCGCACTTTGATACTGAGCAGGAAGTTGTATTAAGCATATACCAGCAATAGCCATATCTCTAATGAAGGGAGAGGAAATTCTTATTCTTGAGTACTCTTACTATAAACTCATCCTCAACAAGGAGATAGATCTTTATTTTAGTTATTAAGCCTTGACTTTTATCAGGAACATGTCTTTCTTCGTGGGGATATTACAGGAAATAATCCATGACTTTGTGCATGTGAGGAGGACATGGTGATCCTATGGAAGTGGCTGTTTCTTATTTGCATTGTTTAAAAAATTTCCTTAGTGAAATTTCAAAACAGTTTTTCAACACATTTAAAGCGTTCGAAACATTTTTTACAGCAATGGAGTGGTGACGACCTGCTGAACTTCTGTTTGCCTCCTGTGTGATCATTGTTTTATTCTTTATGCCTTTTTGCAAGTATTCATAGTAAAATATTTTAAAGAGCTAAACAAGAAGTAGCATAAATCCACTCTCAAATACTATTGGGAAAAAATAAATATGGGCTCTATTTTTTAATTGAAAATTGATCTGAAATAGTAAATTAATCATTCTCTATTTCCCTTTCTTTTACCCTTTATACCTGTAGTTATCCCAGATTATTTGCTATTTTATGTCTCTGTGCCTTTGCTTATGCTTTATCCCTTTCTGTGGAATGTTCTCTTCCATTACAGGAAATCTCAAACAGGAGCTTTATGTTACTAAATTTCTCTGCTTCTGTATACTGCTTTTTATTCTTTTAGGCTTTTACATTGCCTTGAAACCCACATATGGTTCTCTTCTGATTGCTCCTTGCATCAGGCAAGAAACAACTCTGGTCAGTTCTTTGCATTCTCCTAAAGTAAAACATACTTCCAAAGGCATTAGTGAGAAATGCGAATTTCACTGAAGGATCCATAGAGAAACTGAAGGAGAGTCCCGCACACACGTTTCACCTCCAAATATCCACTGGCAATCTCTTCTCGGATGCCAGTTACTGTGTTCCTTCTTTCTCAATCTTTCCCAAACCCCTAATTGTCTGTATTTCCTCCTACATTCTTGTGTTGGATAGAAATTCCATATAGTTGGTTCCCAGGTTTGCAATTCCTAGTTATTAGCCCAGACACTAAGTAGAGTTATGCAAAGACTTTGTGAGCAAATGATGGGATCTCCTTAAAATGCTCTCTTTCTTTAGCTCTTAAGAAAAACAAGGTTTTCCTGCATAGTATCATAGTAGAGGTAGTGATAGTATGTCTTTTATTAGATTGTATGTTCTAAAAGGCACTCATCTCCACAGCTCAAATTTCTCCTAATGTGTCCATTGTCTCAGTAAATTCTCTTATAATCCACTCAGTCTCCCAAGCTAGAATAGAAACCTGCAAGTGAAAAAGAGGGGATCCCACTGTATTCAGAGAAAGTACAGACTAAAGTTCTTTGAATAGCACTTGAGCAGCCTGTCAGTTTTATCCCAAATTCTTTGTTTTATCTTGCATCACACCCCTCGTACACCACATGTTATGGACACAATGAAACATTCGTGCCAAGTTCCTGATACCTGACATACATATCAGTACCTTTTTGACTTTGCTGATATAATTCTTTATGCATAGAATATCTTTGTCTCAATGTCTTCACCTCACAAACTTCAGATCATCCTTCAAAGTCTAGCATAAATGTCAACTTTTCTTTGAAGGCTGCCTGCCTTGTCCCTTCCATACAGAATTAATTGGATCTTCCTCTCCACAAACTTGATAGTACATTTCATTATTATAATACTTATCACACTGCATTATGGCTTTAATTATTTGCCTAGGTTTCTTTCTCATCAGCAAGGAAAGCAGGAACTAGGATCTACTTATCTTAAAATCTCTCTTGCCACCTCATTACCTAGTACATATTAATTGATTAATCATTCATTCATTCATTCATAATATATTTTAGGCAGTAAAGGGGTTATAGCTACAATTTAAAATCAAAACAGTGGGAACTACCCTGAAATAAAGGGTATTATAAGACTCCGTCTATGCTGGAGGAGGTTGATTTTGAAAAATCAACGTAAGCAATATAAGAATGTAAGTTTTATACACACACTAAGACATAAGACTTGAGTAAGAATTAAATAATAGCAATGAGGTGTCTTGGTGATGAGCATTTCAGTTAGGGGGAGAATCGGCATGCACTCTGGAAGGATGGAACTTGTCTTGTTTAAGGTATGGAAGAAGTTAACACGCTCTGAGCACAGATGGCAGATGGAGGTGGTAGGAGAGGCAATGAAGAGAGGCAATGGATAGGAATGTGAATGGTGTTTTAGAAGACATAAAAGATGATTAATGAACTAATAGAAACCCCCTCAGATTTCTAGCAGAGGAGGATATGGTCAAATTGCATTTTGAAAATATTCTGGTTGCAAAATGGAGATTGGAGGGAGGCAAGAGTGAGGGCAGCAAGACCATGATAGAAGCAAGAAATGATAGAAGTAGGAAGAAGTAGATAACTTTTGGGAAGCAAAAAGCAGCCAGATTGGGTATTACATTGGTTAAGAAAATAATGAGTGTATTATGAATGATGCTTAAATATATGGTTTGTGCAACTTAACGAGGTTTTACTGTTTCATGAAATAGCATAAGAATAGAGTGAAACTAGGGGTAGTGGTGATGGGTGGGGTGGGTGTGGAAGATCATAAATTTGGTGTAGTTCTGAGGTGTCTTTTAAACATCCATGTAGAGGTGTTAATTAGGTGCTCAGAGAAATGGCTAGAGCTTTAGATAAAAAGATACATAATAAGATAACTACTAAAAAATATTTCTTGGACTTAATCATGGATTGAGAAGTGATTGGGAGAAAATACAGTGTAAACAGGAACTACAAGGAAGTCTTTTGAGGTGTTGTGGAAGGAGATAAGAGATCCAGTATTTGTTAGAAGGCATATAGAGGATTTTGCATTTATTATTTTTGTATTTATTTTATGGGAGAGAAATTCAGTCCACTTTCTTGCCAGTGGGAAAGAACTAGTTAAGTGTGAAAGGTTAGAACTTAACATGCAAAAAAAAAAGAAAAGAAAAAAGAAAAAAAAATTGGTAATCTAAAATCCTGAGGATTTTGGTGGGATGGGCTGATAAGATCAGAGATGGGAAATAATAGATTTAGTCATGACTTAACATTTTCAGAGGTTGGAGGACTTGATTCTTTTGGCTCAGATGTGATTGATGCCACTCTCAACAATTGTGATCGCAGCTTATTCTGCTTGGGGTTTTGACAATGCTGGTAGCTTTACACTCTATACTGGCATAGTTCTGACTGTTAAGGCTTTAGAAACTGCAGAAGGTCAGGCTATGATGATAGGATTTCTATCAGTTAAGGATAACTAATTTTCAAATGTATGGTAACTATAAATGAACTTGGAACTTACAAAGAGGCTCCAGGATAATTTTGTCTTGATAAGTCCTTTGTATTAGCTCACTTAGAAATCAGTAGTGTATTCTTTGGCGGAACACACACACATACACACAGACACACATGCATATACTCCAGAGCATATATTCAAATAAGATTTTTTTATTAGCAACACATACTGGACAAACTATTCCCACACTTAGTGATGAAGTGGAACTTTATGTAGTCTCTACTTACATGTAACAATGTACAATAGCAACGTTCAGGTCACTTCTTACACTGTATGATCATACTGCAGGAAATTGAGCAGGCTTCATTCTTTAGATAGATCACAACTTAAGCATCTCTTTATTTCAGAGTATATTTTTCTCATTTATTAGTTCTTGAAGAGAATAGTGTTTTGTGATTGGTAAAAAGTGATCAAAAGCAAAAATCACAGAAGAAATAAGTGCTTATTTTGAAAATTTGAAAACTGTGGAAAAGTGTGAGGACTCAAGTGAAAGTTTCTTATTTAAAGAATCCACATATAACCATAAGATACATTTTCTGTGTCTCTCACCAGCTTCATGTATCTATTGTCTGTTTTCTATATCTAAATATAGTCAGAGAGACCAAGACAGAGACCATAGAAATTCTAGTAAACATATAATTTTGTATTCTACTTTTTTGTTCTCCTAGTAGCCTTTTAATACTTCATTGATCATGCATTGAAAACATCATTTCAATAGCTGCATAATGTGCCATCTTGAGTATGTGGCATCAGTATTTATCCATTCCTGGACACTTAGGATAACATAATTTTAATGTAATAAGTAATATAGTATTTGGGCGTATTTACACTAAAATGTATTCATATTTCTAATAATTTCAGTGGAATAGAGTCACAGAAACAGACTTACAGGGAGATTATGGATATATATGACTTCTGGAAAAGCTAAACCAACTCATAGCCCTACAAGCAGTTTGTGAGCTTGCTCATTTCATTGCTCATCCTCACCAACATTGAGTATTTCAGCATTTATGTACTCCTTAAGTTCTCCTATTTTCTTTTTTGTCTTCTATAAGATTGATGTTTTTTGCTTATATTTATCTTAAAGTATAACATTTTCCTTAAAGTATAACACCATATTTATTTGCACAAGTCTTTTATTGAGTATTTTATTACTGTTTGTCATATTTATAGCAATATTTGCTGATTAATTTTATCTTTTAAATTTTAAAATTATTTTTTAAATGTTCATATAGTTCAAACAAGCATCTTAATAATAATCTCTCATTTCACCTTATTTTGTTAGGTATTTTTCTTTCCCCCTACTAATCAGAAAACATTTCCTTAATTTCTTGTCAATTTTTTTTTTTTAAGATTTTATTTATTTATTTATTTATTTATTTATTTATTTATTTATTAGGAAAGAGAGAGTGAGAGAGAGCATGAGAAGGGAGAAGGTCAGAGTGAGAAGCGGACTCCCCATGGAGCTGGGAGCCCGACGTGGGACTTGATCCCGGGACTCCGGGATCATGACCTGAGCCGAAGGCAGTCGCTCAACCAACTGCGCCACCCAGGGGCCCAATTTCTTGTCAATTTTTATTGGAATAATTTTTTTTATATTGAGTTCTTTAATTTATCCTGATTTTTAAATTTTTTTTGGTATAAGACATGAGCTCTTATTTTTTAGTATTCCAAGTATGGTAAAATATTCCCAATGGTTTCCTAGACATGGAGTTTTCCTAGACATCATATCACATATCACATTTCATATATCAGCTACTGAACCAGACTTAGCATATATATTTTCCTCAAAATCAGTACAAGAATAGAATTCCACTTTGCGACTGCTTTCAAAAAGAAACCCACTCATGCCAAATCTTTTATAATTTTGTCAAGCTTACTTAAAAAATGGCCTATCATTCATTGCTATGATGAAATCCACCACCTCATTTGCTTTTTTGTCTGTAGTCCATTTTCTTTTCTTTTCTTCTTGGTCTGCCTTCTTCCTTTCTACAGTCTCACCATGAATTCCCATCCCAGACATTTGCATCTTTTGTTATCTGAATATGCCTTGGAGTACCATCTTCAGTCTAATTACTTATCAAGCTATTTATTTCAACAAATACAGAATTCTTTCTAAACTGAATCCTGGTAAACCAGATTTTCTCCGTTGGTTTTAAAGATTTACTGTGAAAATGATTCATGGAATTTCTTATCATTTAAATGCATCAAATATTGAGTAAAAAAGTTGAGAACTTCCAAGGTTACTTTTCAGGTAAATTATCTCAGTGACTCTGACTTTCATTCCATTTAAAAGAAGTCCATCTCACAGTTGATGACAGAACAACTAAATAAGAAAGAAAATCCGTAAGTTTTCTATGCATGAATAAGCATCTTCATGTTCTACCATGATGCTGTCATAGCTATAGAAAATGAATTTGTGTCCTGGACACCAGCATGAGGACAATTGCTAAGCAGTCTCTAAGCTGCGTCTGCATTATTACACTACCTCTACAGAACAGAAGCAATTGCTCAGCTAAGGAGTTTTTGATTAAGCCACAAATGCCACAGGTGATGTGACTGCAATTGCCTATTCTTCAATAAGTTACTGCTCAGGAACCAGACCTTTCATGAACATTCAGGTGACCTGTCTATATATAAAGCATATATTTTTATTTTATTTTATTTTTTTATTAACGTATGATGTATTATTTGCTTCAGGGGGATAGGTCGGTGAATCATCAGTCTTACACAATTCACAGCACTCACCATAGCACATACCCTCCCCGGTGTCCATAACCCAGCCACTCTGTGCCTCTACCCCCAACCCCCAGCAACCCTCAGTTTGTTTCCTGAGATTCAGAGTCTCTTATGGTTTGTCTGCCTCCCCAGTCCCATCTTGTTTCATTTTTTCCCCTCCCTACCCCCCACGACCTCCCGCCCTGCCTCTCAAATTCCTCATATCAGAGAGACCATATGATAATTATCTTTCCCTGATTGACTTATTTCACTTAGCAATCTTTCTCTGATTGACTTATTTCACTTAGCATAATACCCTCTAGTTCCACCCATGTCATTGCAAATGGAAAGATTTCATTTTTTTGGATGGCTGCATAGTATTCCATTGTATATATATATACCACATCTTCTTTATCCATTCATCTGTTAATGGACATCTAGGTTCTTTCTATAGTTTGGGTATTGTGGACATTGCTGCTATAAACATTTGGGTGCACGTGCCCCTTCGGATCACTGCATTTGTATCTTGAAGGTAAATACCCAGTAGTGCGATTGGTGGGTTGTGGGGTAGCTCTATTTTCAACTTTTTGAAGAACCTCCATACTATTTTCCAGAGTGGCTGTGCCAGCTTGCATTCCCACCAACAGGGTAGGAGGGTTCCCCTTTCTCCGCATCCTTGCCAACATCTGTCATTTCTTGACTTCTTAATTTTAGCCATTCTGACTGGTGAGGTGATACCTCACTGTGGTTTTGATTTGTATTTCCCTGATGTCGAGCGATTTTGAGCACTTTTTCAAAGCATACATTTTTAAAGGGGGAAAATTACGTTGCTGTTCTCAAATGAAGTGATTGCATTGTTTGCCACACTAAACACACACATTCTGAAATGTTTGCATAAAAGCTTTGGCGTTAAAATGTAGTTGGTCTTGTGGAAGTGATTCATTTTTAAGTCTTTAAGGGCATGTAGCATGTGCCCACATGACAATTTGCAGTTTTAATATAGCCAAAGCACTTACTCTGCTGGGTAATGGGATGAAAGAAGCCATAGTTAAGAGCTCAAATTATTTTGCTGGATCATTCTAGAGAAACAATTTATGATTCTAGGAGACTGTTCAACATTTCTCCAAGTACTCCTAGTTCTAAATTAAATCTCTGCTGCCTGGGCACCACTGCCTCTGTGTCACTTATTTGTAGCACCTCAGACCGACAGACGTTATTGTTTCTCTCTCTCTCTCTTTTTTTTTACCTTAGTTGAATTTGAGGAACGTGCAGACAGCAATCTTATCTAACTTGTCACAGTTGTGCCTCATCACCCTTAGACAAATGGTGAGGCTGCAAGCAGAACACAGACAAGTAAAGGCCTTCTGAAATAAATTGTTGAAAAAGATTTGGCAAGAAGACTTGCCAAATTTCTCATTGCTTAACTTTTCACTCCACATTCAATAAGAAGAACCCATCCTGGTAATGTTTGACAGCATAAGTTGCCTCACACATTTCCACTCACATTTAACTTAAAAGAATATAATGAAAATAAGAACATTTTCAAGAGACCTTTTTGTCCACACCTTTGCTTATGCAACTTTCACTGCAGTGGTAAATCTTTGCTAAGAACTTTACACCTACATTAGGATAGGTTCTTTCCACTGTAGGGAGGAAGCTGTGGTGGCTGTGCTACTTTAAGTTTAGAGTACCTAGAATCAGGATTACTGGGTTGATCATCTGGATAAGTTTCAAGACCTCTGGATTTTATTTTGTAGTTTCATGTGATGTAGATTCAGTGGGTGAAATGTGGAGAAGCAGAAATTTTTCTCTGACCATTCAGGGGTCTGGATGGCAACGCCTCTCATCCTTATACTGCTTCACAGAGCAGAGAGTCCTCACACCAGTCTACTCCTTTACTGGTTGAAAAATAATTTTAGCTCAGGAGTAAAGGATGTCTAGTTTGCAAGGGGCACGATGGTCCAATGTGTATTTATTCCTTTTAATTTGTTCTTTTTGAGGACTCATTAATGCTTCAGGGATGTGGAGACAGCTTAACCATAGTGATTGTTATAATCAAATACTATTTTTCTGAAAAACCTTTTCACCACTTGTATAACTGCTACCAAAAACAAACTGACAGGAGTATGAACACAAACAAAACAGTCAATAGAAGTTGTTATGAAGACTTCAGCTTAGCTTTGTTCTCCGCTTATTCAGGTATTATCCAACACCTAGTAAGGCATTCATTTCCTTTTATTCCTCTTCCTTCCATTCCCTCCTTTCCATTCCCAATTCAGATGATCATTCAGATGATCAGATTGAGATTATTATTCAAGTTATTTTATAATAATAAAATAATTTTATTATCCAGATGATATATTATATAAAAATATAAAACATAAATTTCTCAGTAGCCTCTGAGAGCATTGGGAAACAGACCTCAGGTTTTTAAATTATTCTGAGGAACTAAGACTGACTTGTAGAGGTGGTAGATGGAGAGTCATGGGTGGAAAGCAGATAAGAGGCAAAGCCAGTATGCACATACTATATCCTCTTAAACCAGAAAGATGTCTCCTTTTCCTCCATCTCATATTAGGCTTTGTTTCAGTTTTGGCTTAAAGCAAGTGAATGAAATCACAGAACTATCCAGTAGTCACTTGTTCTCTGAACCTGCTTATGGTAGTTGTGAGGGACAAACTCACAACTAGTTGTGAGGTAGTTGTGAGGGCCTATATGTGTGTTCCCAGAGGTATGGCAGATAGAGGTGTGTGGCAGTGGGAGGTGGGTGCATATCTGTATTACCCTAAGAGTCAAGTCAGTTTGCACATGCTAATCCCCCAATCCAGATATGTATCCCTGTAGGGATGTGCCTATTTATGAGACAGACAGCATAAGAGTGGGAGAGTGACAGGTAATTTGAATGTTTAGGAGGAGATGTACGGAGGGGGATGGGGTGCAGAAGTGGCAAGTGACTACCAAGACAGAGTCAAAGGACTTGTAAGTATTCCATGGGGCTCCCAATCACATGTTTAGAGAGGAGTTAGATAGACGAATGGCTTGCCCAAGAGCATGAAGTGGGGCACTGAACTAAAAGACATGAGCATTTATTTAATGATTGTTAACATGGAATTAACCAGCAGAATTTGGGAAACCTGATTACTTGTGGGAGGAAAAGTAATTATAATGAGAACTATGCTGATTTTCTGACATCTGTATAATATGTGGTTGGAACGCAAATGTTTTTGCCCAGGAAAAGGAAACTGAGAAAGTAGAAGCAGTTATAGGGAAATAAAGCTGCTTCTTTAGATCATCCTCTTCCCGACTGGAAGGGCCAGAGTGTTATTCAAACAAGCAGGACTGGGTGAATATTGATATGAGGAAGGCATGCATAATGAGTAAAATCAGTACACTCACTTGCTTAAGCTCTTCCTCCTTCCAGAGGGCATGTGTCCCATCCCGGTACCTATTTATTGTTGGCATAAATTCTTCAAGTTACAATTAAAGTTCTTTAACATCTCTTTGAAAACAACACAGGAAAGTTAGACTATAGTTATTGTTTCAAAATGTATGTCATTTACTTCTTACTTAGTAAATAGTGAAATTATTATTTTATTGGATCTTGATGACCATTTAAAAATAAACAGAATAGCATATAAAAGAAAACGCAAATCCCCTGGAGCATCATATGTAGTAAGTATTGTTTCAAGAAACTTTTGTGTCATTTCTTTGTGCATGTGTGTGTGTTTGGGGGGGTGCTAATGATGTGAAATCTGTTTCTCACCATATCTTCAAAAATGTTTCAAAGCCACTGACTTTGGTTTATAAAACATTACCGTTAAGTATGATGGAGGAGAGAAAATAATATATTCAAGGTAATGCATCATTAATGAAAGCTTATTTTCTCAAACAAGTTATGCATTTAAACAAAGGCTTAGAATTAGGCCAGTGTCCAGTTAAGTGGCACACAGTATATTAAGTCATCTGATTTTCTCTACCATTTTTGGGTTAAAATATCAGAACTAAAATTTGTCCCTAATGTCCTCAAATTACAAAGCACCAATTACCAGGCTAAGTTTGGTGTGTCTACAATTTGTTTTATGATTTCACAGTTCAGTATGGAGCCTGCTTCCCCCTCTCTCTCTGCCTGTCTCTCTGCCTACTTGTGATCTCTCTCTCCGTCAAAATAAATAAATAAAATCTTTAAAAAAAAAAGAAATGAGGATTTATATGCAATTAGCATACAAAAACACCATTTCAGAAACATTTAAATGGTGACAAAAGAGTTGCTTCCCCACTGCATCTTTAAAAGGGCACAGACAAAATATTTCTTGTTCTGCTGTTAGTCATTTTTTTTCTAACTACTGTTCATCTATTTCCCACTTTTGAAGACTATTTTTTTTAGGAAAGCATATATGAAATATTAAAATGAATCCTAATCACTCAACTGAGAGACAAATTATAATGACTATGATTTTATATATCATAAACATAATCTAAAAAATAAGAACTTGTCACATTTTCAATACATGGTGATGTATTTTACAACATTAGCAAGATGCATTAAAATACATTCTCCTTAGAGATTTCAAATTCACTGCCAGACACTTATGTTTTCACTTTAAAGTCAGATCCGAAGACAATGCTTCGTGTAAAAACGAAAAGTAGATTCCATAGTCAGAAAGTCTAGTGGCTGTGAGCCCTTATTCCATGGGACTTGAAATTAGACAAACTAATCGCCTGCTGATTTAACCTCTGTGAGTGACAGGCTAGTTACAGTTTAAAAAAAAAAAGGTAAAAGTACATTGGGCCTTGGCTACCAAGCAAGAGTCTTATTAACAGATGTAAAATCAGTATAAATCTTTCAGCTTTTCAATACAGAGATTTTTTAAAAACCTATAAAGAGAATATTATTAGCCTTTCTGTTCATCTATTAAAATAAGATAGAGGCTGGAGCTCTCCTCCTCTTCTAGCTAAGAACACAGTAAAAGAATCAACATTATGCAAGCCCGTGCTTTAGATCTTTAATCTGAACAATTCTTCATTTATCATCATGTCAGCCACCCAGTTAAAGGGAAGATTATGTCTAAATTTCAGGGTCTCAGAGATAATTTAATTTAGTGCCTAATTTTATAGTTGAGTAAAGAGAATCAACAGTCACTCAGCTATTTGGTGGTATAGCCACTAGTAGAACTCAAATCTTCCAATTCTCCATCAACAGTTTTTGGAGTTTATTTATGTTGTTTGCTTCCTCCCTACCATTCAACTGGACTTTTGTATAAAATGCAAAGAATCAAAGAAAATGTAATACCTGTTATCTTGTCTATTGCTTTGCCAAAAGAGGTAATTCACAATGTGTATTTTGGAGATAATTTTATAGTCCAGAATGACCCAATCTTATTCCTGACTTAAAAAATGGGTACATGTGTCTTAGAAGATTGAGAGAGCCCTAAATAAGTATAAGGCTGTTCGGGTGTGCAGGATTCAGCTTTGCTTCCAGCAGACAGATGCTTCTATAAGACCAATGATTATACTATACAATTCTTAAACTTGTTTTCTCTTTTCATACAGTATAGTTCATGTTTGTGACTTAAAGATACACTGCAATTTTGCAATCTCACACTTGATGGAATAACAGTGGAATAGTTCTATTAAGTTCTGTTAAAAATTTTTGAAATCGTAGAATAATGCCATATCTCAATATGACTTTATAGGCACACAAGAAATTCCAAATCAGCCCATTGATCACTAAGCACATCTTAATGGCCTTTTGAACATGTGTCAAAATAAAATAAATAAGTAAATAATTTCCTTTGGTGAATTTTATTTTGAACTTCTGATTATTTTAAGAGTCAAAATAAGGGATGCCTGGGTGGCTCAGTTGGTTAAGTGACTGCCTTCAGCTCAGGTTGTGAACTTAGGTACCTGGGATCGAGTCCTGCATTGGGCTTCTTGCTCAGTGAGGACCCTGCTTCTCCCTCTGCCTGCCACTCCCCCTCCTTGTGTTCTCTTTCTCTCAGACAAATAAATAAAATCTTAAAAAAAAAAAAAGTCAAAATAAAATGGAAAACATTTGAAAAATAAATGCATGAATGTTTTAAGACCATAAATTGCTGGATAAAGCCAAGTTCTGAAAAAAATACTTAGACAAATATTTATGTTTGATATTATATTAGTTATATACATTTAAAAATATATAGCCAATTTTTTCCTGCTGTTTTTTTCCTTGATGTTTTTATAGCTTTCTGTCTTCCATTCCTTCATAGTGGTTTTGTTCCCTTTTATAAGTTATTTTTGTTTACTTTTTATCTTCTTTATTAATACACCATTAACTAATAATTCAAATAATTCGAAGGTTCAGAAATAACCAAAGTAAAACCAATGAATCACAGAAGTAGTAATTAGTAAGCATTTGTTGTGTACACATCAAAAAGACAGTTTGTGAACTAGGAGCCCTCAAACCAAAACATGGCATGAGGCTCAGGGTCATATTGTTATAAAGTAGCTTATACAGTGAGAAAGCAGTGACTGTTTACTCTTCATAGTGACTGGTTATATTAGATACTGATATAGATATTGGATATATTAGAATTTTCTTACATGATAGGCAGTTGGTCAGTGGTTATTTCATATTAACCTTGGGGAAAGAGTTCAAGTTTTGCTTATGATTTCAGAGACGTAAGCAAGAAGTGACCCAGGTCAAGTTAGTCTTGCAAAATAAGCTAAATTAAGCTTTGTTTCTATGATTATATTGGTTTTGTCCACTCAGGGAGTTTTCAAAGTTTTCATTTGTTTTTATTTTAACAATTCCGTCCCCCTCCTCTCCCGCCCTTGCCCTTTGGTTATTCTCTCAGCAGGCGGAGAGTGTGACCAACCAGTATAGCCTTATTCTCATTTACCACTGTTGATGTAATCAGGCTAAAGAATCACATATTTCCTCTTTCCATTAGTTGAGTCTTTAGGCTAGAGGGCCATGTAGTCACCATCTTCATCATTTATGTGGTTATTATTGATTTCATCCAGTTGTGGCATCCTGATGGATACTATCTGGCATGTGAATGGCTATCACAAGCATTTAAAACCCTCAAAAGCATACAGTGCACTAGGGAGGTTACTATAATGACTATACAGAGAACAATAACCAAGGATTGACAAATTCCCTGGAACAGAGAATACCCTGAGCCAAGATAAACCAGTTAAATAACTCAAATGGATTATAATTTTTTTTTAGAAATTTTTTTTTTTAATTCATTTAACAGAGAGAGACACAGCGAGAGAGGGAACCACAAGCAGGGAGAGTGGAAGAGAGAGAAGCAGGCTTCCAGCTGAGCAGGGAGCCTGATGCGGGGCTCGATCCTAGGAGTCTGGGAACATGACCTGAGCCAAAGGCAGACACCCAACGATTGAGCCACCCAGGAGGCCCAGTTATTAAAAGTTATTTATATATGAATAGCATGATGTATTAACAATCACATTTTATCAAGACTACTTAGGACAGGATGAATATAAGGATGTTTTATTTTGAGAGAGGTTGCAAGTCAGCTCTATAAGATGTGAAGAATCAGGTAATTAAAGGCATTTCTATGGAAACAAAAGAAAAACAAAAGTTGATAGTTCAAGCAAATTATAAATTCTATTTCTGAACTTGGGGAAAAGCCAGTTGAGAAGGTTTCTGGACATTGGTTTCAAAACATCTTCAGATGGACTGGGGTTGGGCAGTGACAGTCACTGCCCATCTGACAGACATTCCTGAGTTGCAGATCTGAGCGTTCTGAGTGGCCATATAGCAACAGGCATGAAGATTATAAGCTATTGTGATTTCTCTTAGGTTTATATTAAGTTGTCTGGCTTTAACTTGTGTGGCTTTGGGAAAGGGACAGTTTTAGTTCTGTAGTGACTTCAAGTCAAAAGAGTGGGAGAAAATTGGAAACATTAGTTTGGAGAATTCTAGCCACAGATTGAAGGAAAGTAGAGGAATCCAGGATCCAATCTAGTTTACAGGTAAAAACAAAACCTCAAAGACAATTAATAGCATTAGAATCTGTTATCCACAAAGGTTGAAATATAATTTTTTTCTCTACAGTCATTCCCATTTCTATAAAAAAAGACTAATTTGTTTACACATTAGTCTCTTTTCAATAAATTTGGTCTGATTATTTACATAAGTGCAGCAAGAGCAGTGATTGACCTTATAGGCTTTTTAAAATCTGCTTTGTGGGAACTTTTCATAAGTAATCTCAGATTGGACTTTCATAAGCCTCTCAAGGTTAGGATTCCAAGACAAGGACTTGTCCAATTGTGTCCTGTTACAAGGAGATCAGATTCATATTGAACTTATGCAAATACATATATTGTCATAAGAGATAAGAATATTTGATAAAAGTTTCTGAATTCTGGAGGAATCAGGTAGGGAGAAAAAGAAAAATGTTTCAACTTTTGTTGCAAAGATACGCTTTACCAAATTACTCCAGGTTATAGACAGCTTAAAAGAGAGGCAAAAAAGGGGACTTTAAAATGTGGAAAATAAAACAGTAAAGAGCTAGCAGTGTTTTAAATGAAGTCATAAAAATTACAGTCATCTTCATCAGTTCATTCACTGTTATATAATTACTTCTTGTGTTGCTTCATTTTGGGTTAGCAGCTTTATTAATCAATCATTAAGTTTTAGAAATTCTTACCCAGTGTCATGATCCTGAAGTTACAAGAAACCTGGCATTTTAGAGAGTTTGCAAGGATCTTCTCCTTGAATCTCTTTGAAAATGAAACACGTTCTTGCAAAAGTACTAGAGTAAAATAATGTCTGTCTGTAAATGACCAAAGACTTAAAAATAACCATGGTTAAATGTCTGGTAATAGTTCACAAACATGCACCACGCACACACACACACACACACACACACACACACACACACACACAGATGCAATTGACAAGTAAATTTGGTTATTTCTATGATGTATATTGGAAAAGTATGACTGATAACATACCAAAACATATCAGATTTCTAGAAATTTCATATAATTTCCAAATTATTTATTTTAATGATATATCCCATATAAATATGAGCTAAGAAGTTTTAACTTTACTTTTTTTTATTAACTTTACTTTTTAATTGACAATATTTTTCATGCAATTTAACATATCAAAAAAGCCAAAATAAATTAACATTTATAGTTTACTTCATTCAGAATTTAATTTGGGGAAGTTAAAAATGTCAAAAGATTTAAAGCATCTGATCAAATAGGATCATAGGTCTTTGTGAAACAATACTTAATTATCCATTCAACCAAAGACAATTAAAAGACTTCAAAGACAAGTTTAGAAAGTTATATAGTTGTCAAAAAAAACCCTTGGACCTTTTAATAGACAAGACTCAGTTATTTTTCTAAGTAATCAAAGACTTGATAAAGACAACATGAAACACAGGAAATTATTTTCTTAAGACATAGAATCTTTATTTTCTATGCAATTACATTAAAGATAAAGAAAAACTTTTGTTTACAATCTCTTGAGATTACTGATTGATTGAACAGTAATCTAAGAAAACCCTATCCTTTTAACAGAGAGAAAATCAAATTCTAATTTTGCACCAGTGTTCTTTTGATATTAAAATTTCTTTTTTTAACACAATAAATTGATTCCAGTCTTAGCTTGGCTACACATAAAATTCCTTTCTGAAGATAACTTTCCTACATAATAACTTCTACAGTTTTTATATCCATTTAGATTTGTCTCATTCTTTTCCTTTCTTATTCTGAAATCATTTCTCTTTAGTACAAACTTACTTTCTTTTTTTCCTTGCCAAAATCAAACCAAACCAAAATAAAAAAAATCCCAAACTCAAAAACATATGTCATTGTTTTGGTTAAATTCCTGATCCAAAAACATTCTATATTTCTTATCTGTTTTTCATATACAGTCACCTCCTTTCATCATTATTATTTCTAGAAGTTTTATTTTTACATATTGATCATAAATTTTAACTATCAGTAACCTCTGTTTTCTAGTGAAAATTAGGAAGCTGACAGTTGTGAACTACCATATATTAGCACCCTGCAGTAAATTTATAGATACATTTCATAATATCTAAACATATATTCTTCCTCATAGAAACATTTTTCAGTGTGGCACAAAACATGTTTATTAATAGATGCAAATATCATTTGTCTCTATGTGAAAAAGTTAAAAAAATAAACTTATAAACTTATTTTAACATTTTTTTTAAAGATTTTATTTATTTATTTATTAGGGAAGAGAGAGAGTGAGAGAGAGCCTGAGAAGGGAGAAGGTCAGAGTGAGAAGCGGACGCCCGATGTGGGACTCGATCCCGGAACTCCGGGATCATGACCTGAGCTGAAGGCAGTTGCCCAACCAACTGCGCCACCCAGGGGCCCTTATTTTAACATTTAATATTAATCTTACTTGAAAATGATTTAGATATTCAGTGAATATAAATTAAATGCAGTATTCACTACTATCTTCTTAAGTTTATTAAATTACTCGATTTTAACAATTATGCTTAGGTTAGATATCAAACAGCTGTCATCCTGTTATTTTTACCTTTTGGCAAATTTTGAAGACAGGCCTACTTTTGTTAAACAACCTTCAATTAGTGTTTATCCAGATTATACCAGATCATGTGAATTTGAAAAATATTTGAGTAAGTTTCTGTATTTCTGAGAGTATACTTGATTTATGTAAATACTTAATTCTTTTTATGGCAATTATATAGAATTCTTTATAAACTAGTTTTGGCAATATCATCTGTAGGTAGAGAAAATAACATATCTTATAACACACATACATTGATATACATAAACAGACAGACAGACCCAGAGATCTTAAAGTTTTTGTTTAAAAAATTTAAGCCATCATTGCAACTACACTATGTATAAACCTTTCAACTAACATCTTCTTTCATTAAGATGTATTTGTAAACTTATGTGTGGAAGCATATGGGAATAGCTGTATACTTAACTCATTGAAACTACATTGTGTATAAACCTTCTTTCAAGTAAGATCTTTCATTAAGATACAAATGTTTGATCAGTTAACCTTTGACAAAGAAGGAAAGAATATCCAATGGGATAAGGATGGTCTCTTCAATAAATGGTTTGGGAAAACTGGATAGCAATATGCAAAGGAATGAAATGGAGCATTTTTTTACACCGTACACAAAAATAAATTCAAAATGGATTAAAGACCTAAATGTGAGACCCGAAACCTAAAAGTTCTAGAGGAGAGCACAGGTAGTACAGGCTTTGACATTGGCCATAGTAAATTCTTTCTAGATACATCTCCTGAGGCAAGGGAAACAAAGCAAAAATAAATAATAGTTTATTGTTTGTAGTCCCAATAGGGACTTCATCAAAATAAAAAGTTTCTGCACAGCAAAGGAAACAATCAACAAAACTAAAAGGCAAACTATGAAATGGGAGAAGATATTTGCAAATGACATACCTAATAAAGTGTTAGTATCCAAAATATATAAAAAAACTTACTGACTGAGCACTGAAATAACGAATAATCCAATTAAGAAATGGCCAGAAGAAGAAACAACAGATGTTGGCAAGGATGTGAAGAAAGGGGAACCCTCTTGCAGTGTTGTTGGGAATGCAAGCTGGTGCAGCCATACTAGAAAACAGTATGGAGGTTCCTCAAAAAGTTAAGAATAGACGGACCCTATGATCCAGCAATTACACTACTAGGCATTTACCTGAAGGATACAAAAATACTAATTCAGGGGGATAAATGCACCCTGATATTTATAACAGCAGTATCTACAATAGCAGAGTTATGGAAACAGCCCAAGTATCTGTCAACTGATGAATGGATAAAGAAGAGGGGGTGTACGTGTATATGTTTATACATACACACCTACATGTCTATATATAGAGAGACATATTTATATATATAATGGAATATTATTTAGCCATTAAAAGAATGAAATTTTGTCGTTTGCAATGATATGGTTGGAACTAGAGAGTATTATGCTCAGTGAAATACGTTAGTTAGAAGGAGACAACTACCATATGACTTCACCCGTATGTGGAATTTAAGAAACAAAACAAACAAGCAAATGGGGAAAAAAGAGAGAGCCAAACCAGGAGATGGGTTAATTATAGAGAACAAACTGATGGTTCCTAGCAGGAAGGTGGGTGAGGAGATAGGTGATGGGATTAAGGAGTGTACTTATTGTGATGAGCACTGTGTGTTGTATGGAAGTGTTGAATCACTATACTGTATACTTGAAACTAATATTACACCATATGTTAGCTAACTGGAATGAATGTAAATAAAAACTTAAGAAAAAGAAAAAAAATCAGCCATGTCAAGTACAAAACTCAAAAGAATAGTTGTATCACATTTTGATTCTGTCAGATGAACTGAGTTAAGCTTACTGCTCAGATGGACAAAGAGTTTTGCTAGAGATTTTTGTATTTGCATGTTGTAAGGATCATTTTAGAGCTGTTTTGGGATTCATTTTATCTTTTAGAAGCTTCTGCATTCCTCTCAAAGAATGCATTTCATTGTCTCTGAGGGATTTGGAATCTTCTCTTCCAAGGGTGCCCCTTAAGGTGAACTTATCTAAGTTAAGTGTTCCCCACAGTGACTGCTACAATTCTAAAAGTTCACCCATTTTCCAAAAAGCCACAAGACCCTGGTCCATAGACCATCTTTGCTTTAGATTCCCTAAGATATCTTAACTATAAAGGGCACTATTTTCCAACAGCTCTTTCAAAACATAGGGAATTACATGTCTTCTTCACTTTTGAACATAATAGGGTGACTTGCAAAGAAACTTTACCAAGTGAAATATAGTTATGAACAGTAAAGGTGGAGAGCTCAAAATGCAAAGAGAGAGGCTCAGATCCGAGAGAGGTTTCCTCTCACACTCCACAGTCAGGGAGAAAGCAGTGAGCTCATTGGGCTCTGTGGGCACCAGGACCTATTTGCTCACCGACCTTGGAGTCATTTGGGATCTTCTTTGGATCCCAGTTCTGATGCCATAAAATATCAAGAGTTCAGAAATAATAGAAACAAAACCAGTGAATCATCAAAGTTGTAATTAGTAAAAGTTTATTGTGCATATATCAAAAAAGTTTGTAAATGAGGAGCACTCAAACTAAAAGAATGAGGCTCATGGGTATATTGTTATACAGCAACTTATGAAGGGAGGAGGCAGTACTGTTTATTCTTCACAGTGATTGGTTATAATATTGGAATTTTCTCAGATGGTAAGCAAATGGTCAGTGGTTACCTCCTATCAACTTTGGAAAACAGTTTAAGTTTTGCTTATCATTTCTGAGGCTTAAGCAAGAAATGACCCAGGTCATTTAGTTTTGCAAAATAAGCTAAATTGAGCTTTGTTTGTATGACTAAACTGGTTTTATCTGCTCAGAATTTGGTCTTCATTTGTTTTTGGTCTTAATAAATGCAGCAAATCTGCTTTACTAATAATATATTTTTTTAAGAATTTTATTTATTCATTTGACAGAGAGAGAGAGATCACAAGCAGGCAGAGAGGCAGGCAGAGAGAGAGAGAGGAGGAAGCAGGCTCCCTGCTGAACAGAGAGCCTGATGTGGGGCTCGAACCCAGGACCTGAGATCATGACCTGAGCCAAAGGCAGAGGCTTTAACCCACTGAGCCACCCAGGCACCCCTACTTTACTAATAATATTAAATATATTAGTTGTGTTATTTATAATATAATATTAATCTTGATTCATAATCTTTACTTTTGAATCAATTAAAAATGTGTTAAGGATTTGTTAAAGTGTAAGAAAAATATAAAATTACTCAATATGTTATCTTCTCCAAGTCTCAGATGGTTTCATTGTAGACCAGTGCATTTTACAAATGTACATTAAGGAAAGAATCAACATCACCAAGTTCCTCTTTCTAATGGGCTGCCCTTTGGTCTGGTAAGAAGATTTAATAATACTAAAACAGCAAGGGGAGAGTTGGGCTGTTTCATGAGGTAATGAGTTCTGTCTTAAGAAAGTTTGGTTATAGGGACGCCTGGGTGGCTCAGTTGGTTGAGCAACTGCCTTTGGCTTAGGTCATGATCCCAGCGTCTTGGGATCGAGTCCCACATCGGGCTCCTTGCTCCGCAGGGAGCCTGCTCCTCTCTCTGCCTCTGCCTGCCTCTCTGCCTGCTTGTGTTCTCTCTCTGTTAAGTGAATAAATAAAATCTTTAAAAAAAAAAAAGAGAGAAAGTTTGGTTATAAGCTAGATGGCTTCTCAGGAACAAAATGGTAGGAAAGCATTGGATTAGGTAGCAGAGAGGGTATGTTTAATACCTTCCACTTACAGATTTCCAGGATCCTTTCAAATTCACTTGGGGTAATTGTTATCTCCTATTGATGGTCTATTCAGAGGGGCTAATGACTGAGAATGAGTGGAAATAAGATGCTTTGCCTTGCCACAGATGAGCAGTGGGGTTCTTTCAAGGGGCATTATTTTAATTTGAATACCTTCATCTATAAGTAAAAACACTTCAGAAAAAAATGTATTGAAGATAAAGAAAATTTATTATCTCAGATAACAAGAAGTCTTCTGTATGTAGCTCTTCCTGATTGCTTTACCAGCTCAATATACATGACCCCTTTGTCTTTCTGTTTTGTCACCCATAGTTTATCATTGGTCTGCCTGTTTGGTGTGAGGATAGTGACAGCAGCTTCAAGCCTCAGTCCTCAGGCTGAAATATGAAGAAGGATTGAGGTTGGAGGTGGGAGAGAATGTTGAGTCTTTTATTCTGGCAGATATGATTTTATCAGGGAGAAAAATATTTCCAGGCTCCCTCCAGTAGGAGGGTCTGATGTAGCATTGAGGGGGAAAAAAAAAAGAAAGAAAATTAAGTATGTTAAGATTCTGGCATCTTCACCCTCAGAGCTTTAGGGCTTTGACATTAAAGAAGAAAGGACTAGAAATAGCAGAACTATTGGTTAGGGAACAAAAGTGTCTTTAACAAGTTACAAGAACACTATGGCTCACCAAATAGATTTGCAACATTATTTCTAATTAGAAATGAATGGCTGCCATCAGTGGAGTTGAAAATCTTCCTCTAATTTTTGCCAAAGGTATAGATATGTGACCAAGAACATGGATGTTAGAGAGACAATTGTCAGACAGGGCAAACACATCAGAAGTAGTCTTGGAGTTGTAATTGGTGATATGATCTTTTGTTTATACAGTTCCTAAATAAGTGATGTCCCTATCAGAGTCATACTTCAATCTGTTCCATTAAGTCCTCCATTCAATTGTCTAGTCATGTGGTGACTAGGTATTCTCTCAGACACATGGAGGCTGCCTCCTTGTCATAGCTTTAATTCCACAGCTTGCTCTTCAGGCCTCCACCACTCATGTTTCATTCTCCTCCCTCTCCCTTTAGGTTTGTCAGATGACCAATGTTCAAACAACATGAGCAGAGGGAAAGAGAGAAAAAAGGGCGAAAGAGCAAGAAGTGGATAGAGATTGTTTGGCACTGGGTTTTTGGAGCCAGAATCTTGGGCTTTTTTCTTCTTCTTTTCCTGAAGAGCATGAGACAGCTATAGATCCTGTGGGCGAATCAGGAGGAAGCTAGTGCCAGGAGGTGAAATGGTGACTAATGGATTCCAAGTTATTAATTGAGACAAAAATAGAAGGTGAAAAGAAAAGGGAGCAGAGTACAAACTGCAGTTACTGATGGACAAGGTGCTGGGCTTATTTTGCCAGGAGAAAGGCAGACTTGGAATGTTCCCAGGAAAAAGAGCAACGGCAGGCATGGGAAGGAGGGGGTGGAGGTGGTAAGAGACAAATTTAAGAGTGTGACATCCTGGGCTTCACTGCCACTCCCTGTGGTATGTGTTCTTCCAACTATTAAATGTATTTTGGATGGCTGTCACTAGATCTTCCACAACTCACAAGGAGGGTATTACCCACCGGGAAGTAGGTTGTCAAAAATGCAAATGCCTTTAAAAATTCCACTGGAGAGCCCACTGCAGCACCTGTCTTTGACAGCAGCCCCAGCAGACTCCTCTTCAGTACCTGAGCAGGTTCCTTCTTCTCGGTAGATTATGGGCAGTTATTTCTTGTGGAGATTTATAAATAGGTTCTACTCAGTTTGGCTGCATAGCCTTTTCTCCGCATGCATTATAAATATTTAAAAATTTTTGTGTGTGTAATGTGATGTTTTGATATTGTAAAAAACATCCTTTTGGCTGGAGAGAGGCTGCCTTTCCCAGGGATAGCCAATTCTTGGAGATAGCAAAGGACCCAGCCAGATGCATGTCTTTGTATGTAAACTTATCAGTCTAGAGTCACTTCCTCTCTCTGGTCTGGGCATGCTTAAAAGCAGTATCTCTCTGCTTTAATCCTTCCAGGCTCAGGTGCCAGGCAACTAGGAAACAGCCTTATCACCCGAAGCCCATTGAAGACATTACTCTGACTAGCCAATCCTAAGCTGTCAACCCTGCCCTACCTAGCCTTTGCCACAGAAGCCTAACCCACAGAAGTCTAAACCCTCCCCTCAAAACTATTTTCCGTCTCCTGACCACCCTGGTGCTTTGCGTGTGGTCCTTCATGGTATGTAATGACTTCTGTCCCTAGAATCTGTGAGTACAGTAAACTTTGGTTTTTCCTGAATCTCCCCTCTGTCTCTTCTTATAGCTGCACCACCTGCCTGACCTTTCATAAAAGAGTTCAAAATACCTACCCCAAAATGTTTACCATGATACAACTACCTGAACTTTGTAATAAATGGTAAGATTTTGGAGTAGGCCTTCTACTCTATGCACTGTCTCATCTAGGAAAAAATGTCCTAGAATTGCAGTGTATGTTGATTTCTAAAATAAAGCACATGTTGTGGAATTTATATTATTAATTCATGTTACTGCTTGTTGCAGCTGCTATTTACCAATCAGGATGGAAGTATTTAAATATTTTAACAATCAGTATTGCCGTAACAGTACATACTGGCTAACATCAGCCCTGGATCCTCTCCAGGTGAATATTATTCTCAAGATTCTGGCCCCCTATGCAAAACCAGGTCAGTAGCACCTCTTAGACAATACTGCCTTTGTAGGATAAATAATATCCTTCTGGATTTTGATGCTTTTATATTTTTATATTTCATATATATATACACATACATATATATACACACACATGTATAAACACATATATATACACACACACATAATGGGATCTTAACTTTTTATGGGTTCTAAGAGGGGTGAATTTGGGGTAATTTTGATTCACTGGGAACTTTACAAGAGCTTTATAAACTTTTGGATACTTATTAAAGAGGAATCAGATACTAGACAAAGTACTAGATATTTTGTTGACATGATATGATTTAATCTTCAATTTCATTTGATTTTCTAATTTTTAAGTAAAGACTGTTAACCCTCATGTTTCATTTAATCTCATTATTTTTGACTAAAGACTATTAGGAAATAACAAATGTGACATTGTCTCATGTCTTCTACTAAAATTTGTACAAACAAAAGCTCATCTTTGGTTTTGGAAAGGATTACCCATACAGATCCTACTCCTCTTCCAAAATACTCAGAAGAGGGAAGAGAATAAGGAATAGTGGAAAGAATACAATCTTGAAAAACAAAGAGGCCTTGTTCTATATTCTGCCTCTGCCACTTCCTTGCTCTGTGAGTGTAGAGATTATTTAAATTTTCTTAGCCTCAGGTTTTTAATGCTTTCCTTTCTCAATCTTTTTTATTTTTTAAATTTGAAAAAATTTTATTTATCTCTTAGTTGAGATACAATTGACTTTACCCAGTATCTTGTGTGTGTGTGTGTGTGTGTGTGTGTGATTAATTGCCCTGTACTTGTTTACCCTCCTGGGGCTGCATAAGAGAGCATCAGGAGGCACCATGAGTAGATCAAGGACCAAGGACTAGAGTGGATATTTGGTATACTAGCTGAAATAAAGACTGGAGACTGAGAAAGGAAAGACAGAAGATTTAATCAGTAATTTGAAGTCGGGTGATCAGCTTTACATTAGAGCTAAACAGCCGTATGTGAAAGGTAAGGAGACCCTTATACTGTGTCCTTTTCCTCATCCATGCAAATACGTTTAGTTCACTATTTTACACGTAAAGGTCTACTCCCCCATGGGCTATTTTGACTTTAACTAGATAAAGGAATTCCTTGTTCCTGATCTCTTTCTTGCTCTGTTCTGCTGCTCTGTTGCTTTTGCTCATCTTTTAACCTATTATTTTCTTCTTTTGAAAGTTTCTTAGTAAAATAATTCTTGAATTTTAGCTATTTTCTCCTCTAACATAATTCAGTTTTATATTTTTGTCATCTGTCTAGGAAGTTTTATATGATCTCTGTAACCAGTCTTGCTCCCTACATCTATCTCTATATAGATCAGCCACCACTACCAAAATTTGTGGTTAGAGGAGCAGAATTTGTCTTATAACAACAAAAATGTATATCTATGTATAGTCTTCATATTTGTTTCTAGATATCATCCTGTTTTTTTATTGCCTTAAATTTAAGTTAGTAAAACTCTATCTCCTCAGCTTTAATTTTTGTATCTATTTATGTCATATAATGTATCCTATCATATCATTTCATAGCATATTATAAAAGCTAGCTGATACTAAACCGTGATGGAATAGTGAAAAAGTGATAATGGGTGGTACTAACTTAATTGTGTTATGCCATTGCCTATCTACATCCTTGGCAATGGCATTAATGGGTCTGTCCTCACAGGGCCGTGTGTGTGTGTGTGTGTGTGTGTGTGTGTGTGTGTGTGTGTGTGTGTGTATGTGGAGAGAGAAAGGGAAAGAAGGTGGAAGGGATTAAGGATGATTAAACACAGAGTAGGATGTGAAATAGCTTGAGCTCCATGAATGAAAACTCAGCATATATCTAGTTTAAGCTCTACAGGTTCAAGAGTCCAGGAAGTTCATCTTCAAGTTTGAATATATATATACACATACATTTTTTTTTCATACATGAAATACCCTGTTAAGGGAGGGAAAGAAGTGAAGTCAAATGTCATATATAGGTCAGTTCATATCTGATTTCCAAAAGTCACATTTTGTATGCTTCCTTACTTAGAGTGTATACATGTACAATGTATTTTACCTCTTTTTAAGTGCTAACGGGTTTTTTTTAAAGTCGCTCACATTATATTTGAAAATTCACTTAACTGAAAGGTAAAAAGCAAAAGGAATTTGTTATGCATTGGGATTGATGAAACTAGGGAATTTACTCTTATAGAAGTAGGGATTTTTAAATGGAATTTTTATTAAAAACGTTGAAGTCCTTATATAAGTCTTGACCTTTTCCTTGCTAGCATCTATGTTTTGTGTTAACAATGCATATTAACTTTCATATATAACAGATCTTGGGAGACTACTGCTGTCGCATGACAGAGTAGTTGGCACTGGGCTAGCCCGTGCACTGTAAACACTGATCAAACTGGACACAGTACATAACAATTATTTTAGTCATTCAACAAGAGGCAACACAGGACTGTGATCTCTTGAGAGAAAAGAAACATGAAGTGAACCCCATAATCACCATTACTTTTTCTTGGGGACTATTTCTAGATTGTAAAGCAGAAAGATGGAGCTTTTAATCAGAGTATGATAGTCTTGTGGAGTTTAGGGGGCAGAAATTAGAGTGCAATGGGTTAGAATTTATAGAACCAAGGACCAGAGTAAAATAAGCTATGCAAAGAAATAAATATGCCAAGGAATCATTTTTAAGTTTTTCACCAGATATTAAGTTGTGTGTTTGCAGGAGAAACTTGGGAGCTGTGAAAGTAAACATAGATATTGGAGGTCACACATTTCTGAGAAAGTTAGGGGCTACATCCAGCTGGAGCCGTGCTAAACACCATGGGCATTAAATGTAGATTCCTGTATGTGTATAAATGAGGAATAGGTCTACTATAGAGTTAGGATAAGAAATAATATAGAGCTAACAGTCCTACTGATTCACAATTAATTTTCTGCCTGTATAACACTCAACACTATTCAATGAAAGATTAAGAAAAAAACTTGCTTTCAATAACATAGCATCCGTAATGGTTTGCTTAAAATAAAATATCACTACATAGGCATAAGTGTATGACATAGACATAGAAGCAAGAAATTGTGTGATTCATAACCAGGGTTAAAAATAGTAGTAGATACAGACCCAGAGATGAAAAGATATTGGAATTAGTAGGCAGACTGTTCAAAACAGTTCTTTAAATATGTTTAAGAATTTAAAAGAAAGAATGAATATGATGATTAAACAGATGGGAAACCCCAATAGAGAAATAGAAATTTTAAAAAATGAAAAGTTGGAACTCAGAAACACAATAACTAAAATGAAAAATTGCTAATTTATACCTGATAAATATTAAAAAGTTTTGCTCATAAATGGACTAAGACTGAAAATATTTATGATACATATATCTGACTTTGGACCTCAGACTGTGTAAATAACTTTTAAAAATCAATTAAAAAATTTTAAACCCATTTTTAATAAATGGGCAAAAGACCTAGACATTTATGAAGGAATAAACAAATTACACATTAAAAAATATTCACTATCATTAATCATTAGGCTTAATGAAAATTGAAGCCAGTGATTAATTTTAACATAATTTTAAAAGGTTGGCATGAGTAAATACTGACAAGTATTCAAGCAACTGGAACACTGAATCATTAGAGATTGGTATATAAAAATGATACAACTAATTTGGAAAGCCATTTGGCAATTTTAAAAAAATTTTAATTCAATTAATTAATGTAAAATGTATTATTAGTTTCAGGGGTATAGGTCTGTGATTCATCAGTCTTATATAATACCCAGCTCATTACCACACATACCCTCCCCAGTGACCATCACTCAGTTATACTGTCCCTCCACCCCTCTCCCCTCTAGCAACCCTCAGTTGTTTTCCTTTGATTAAAAGTCTGTTATGGTTTGTCTACCTCTCTCGTTTCATCTTGTTTCCTTTTTTTCCTCTCTTCCCCTATGATCCTCTGCCTTGTTTCTGAAATTTCACTTGTCAGTGAGATCATATAATTGTCCTTCTCTGATTGACTTATTTTGCTTAGTGTAATATCCTCTAGTTCCATCCATATCCTTGCAAATGGCAAGATACAATTTTTTTGATGGCTGTGTAATATTCCAGGGTGCATGTGTGTGTGTGCCACATCTTCTTTATTCATCTCAGTGGACATCTGGGCTCTTTTCATACTTGGCTCTTGTGGGCAGTGTTAACTATAAACTCAGTCCATCTCAGTGGACATCTGAGCTCTTTCCATAGTTGGCTCTTGTGGGCAGTGCGGTGCAGGTGCCCCTTCAGATCACTACATTTGTGTCTTCGGGGTAAATACCTAGTAGTGCAATTGCTGGGTCGTAGGATAGCTCTATTTTCAACTTTTTGAGGAACCTCCATACTGTTTTAGAGAATGGCTGCACAAGCTTGCATTCTCACCAGCAGTGTAGAAGGGTTCCCCTTTCTCTGCATCCTTGCGAACATCTGTCATTTCCTGAATGGTTAATTTTAGCCATTCTAACTGGTGTGAAGTGGTATCTCGTGTTTTGATTTGTATTTCCCTAATGCTAAGTGATGTTGAACACTTTTTCATGTATCTATTGCCATTTCTATGTCTTCTTTGGAGAAATGTCTGTTCATGTCTTCTGCCCATTTTTTTTTTCCTTCTGCCCATTTTTGACTGGATTATTTGATCTTTGGGTTTTGAGTTTGATAAGTTCTTTATAGATCTTGGTTACTAACCCTTTATCTGATATGTCATTTGCAAATACCTTGTCCAGTTCTGTCAGTTGTCTTTTTGTTTCCTTTGCTGTGCAGAAGCTTTTTATGTTGATGAAGTCCCAAAAGTTAATTTTTACTTTTGTTTCCCTTGCCTTTGGAGACGTGTCTTGCAAGAAGTTGCTGTGGCCAAGGTTGAAGAGTTTGCTGCCTGTGTTCTCCTCTAGGATTTTGATGGATTCCTATCTCAGATTTAGGTCTCTCATCCATGTGGAGTCTGTTTTTGTGTATGGTATAAGGAAATGGTCCAATTTCATTC
Source organism: Nasua narica (assembly GCA_028533885.1). Taxonomy (NCBI): domain Eukaryota; kingdom Metazoa; phylum Chordata; class Mammalia; order Carnivora; family Procyonidae; genus Nasua; species Nasua narica. The sequence goes on from CM052810.1 coordinate 40,967,410, forward strand.
TTCTGCATGTGGCTGTTCAGTTTTCCCAACACCATTTGTTGAAGAGACTGTCTTTTTTCCATTGGATATTCTTTCCTGCTATGTCAAAGAGTAGTGGAACATAGAGTTGAGGGTCTATTTCTGGGTTCCCTATTTCGTTCCATTAATTTATGTGTGTGTTTCTGTGCTGTGCCATACTGTCTTGATGATTACAGCTTTGTAATAGAACTTGAAGACTGGTATTGTGATGCCACCAGTTTTGGTTTTCCTTTTCAACTTGCCTTTGTCTATTCGAGGTCTTTTCTGGTTCCACACAAATGTTAGGATTATTTGTTCCAGCTCTGTGAAAAAAGATGATGGTATTTTGATAGGGATTGCATTGAATGTATAGATAGCTCTAGGTAACATAGACATTGTAATGATCCTTGTTCTTCCATTCCATAAGCATGGAATGTTTTTCCATTTATTTGTGTTTTCCTCAATTTCTTTCATGAAGGTTCTATAGTTTTCAGAGTACAGATCCTTTTCCTCTTTGGTTAGGTTTTTCCTAGGTATCTTAGGGTTTTGGGTACAATTGTAAATGGGATTGACTCCTTAATTTCTCTTTCTTCTGTATCATTATTATTGTATGGGAATGCAACTGATTTCTGTGCATTGATTTTATACCCTGCCACATTGCTAAATTCCTGTATGAATTCTAGCAATTTTGGGGTGGAGTCCTTTGGTTTTTCCACATAGAGTATCATCTCATCTGCAAAGAGAGAGTTTGACTTCTTTGTCAATTCAGTGCCTTTTATTTCTTTTTGTTTTCTGATTGCTGAGGCTAAGACTTCTAGTACTGTTTTGAACATCAATTCCTGTTGTGTGCCTGACAATACGGTAAAGGCATTCAGTTTTTCCCCATTGAGAATGATATTTGTTGTGGGGTTTTCATAGATAGCTTTTATGATATGGACGTATGTACCCTCTGTCCCTACACTGTAAAGAGTTTTAATCAAGAAAGGATGCTGCATTTTGTCAAATGCTTTCTCTCCATCTGTTGAGAGGATCATATGGTTCTTGTCTTATCTTTTATTTATGTAAAATAAATTTATTGATTGATTTGCATTTGATGAATCAACCTTGCAGCCCAGGAATAAATCCCACTTGGTCATGGTTAATAATCCTTTAAATGTACTGTTGGATCCTATTAGCTTGTATTTTGGTGAAAATTTTTGCATCCATGTTCATCAGTCTGTAATTCTCCTTTTTGGTGGGGTCTTTGTCTCGTTTGGGAATCAAGGTTATGCTGGTCTCATAGAAAGAGTTTGGAAGTTTTCCTTCGATTTTGATTTTTGAAACAGCTTCAGAATAATAGGTATTAATTCTTCTTTAAATGTTTGCTAGAAATTTGCTGGGAAGTCATCTGGCCCTGGGCTCTTGTTTGTGGGGAGATTTTTGATTGTTCGTTCAATTTCCTTGCTGGTTATGGGTCTTTTCAGGTTTTCTCTTTCTTCCTGGTTCAGTTTTAGTAGTTTATAGATCTCTAGGAATGCATCAAATTTTTTTTTTACAGGTTGCCTAATTTGTAGGCATATAGTTGCTCATAATATATTCTTATAATTGTTTGTATTTCTTTGGTGTTGGTTGTGATCTCTCCTCTTTCATTCATTATTTTATTTATTTGGATCCTTTCTCTTTTTGATAAATCTGGCCAGGGGGTTATCAGTCTTCTTAATTCTTTCAAAGAACCAGCTCCTAGTTTTTTTGCTCTGTTCTACTATTCTTTTGGTTTCTATTTCATTGATTTCTGCTCTGATATTTATTATTTATCTTCTCCTGTTGGGTATAGGCTTTATTTGCTGTTCTTTCTCTAACTCCTTTAGGTGTAAGGTAAGGTTGTATATTTGAGACCTTTCTTGTTTCTTGAGAAAGGCTTGTAGTGCTCTGTACTTCCCTCTTAGGATTGCCTTTGCTGCATCCCAAAGGTTTTGAACAATGTGTTTTCATTTTCATTTGTTTCCATGAATTCTTTTAGTTCTTCTTTAATTGCCTCATTGACCCATTCATTCTTTAGTAGGATATTCTTTAGCCTCCGAGTTCTTTCCAACTTTCCTTTTGTGATTGAGTTCTAGTTCCAAGCATTGTGGACTGAAAATATGCATGCAATGATCCCAGTCTTTTGGTACTGGTTGACACCTGATTTGTGACCCAGGATCTAATCTATTATGGGGAATGTTCCATGTGCACTTGAGAAGAATGTGTATTCTGTTGCCATGGGATAGAATGTTCGAATGTATCTGTGAAGTCCATCTGGCCCAGTATGTCATTCAAAGCCCTTATTTCCCTGTTGATCTTCTCCTTAGGTGATTGGTCCATTGCAGTGAGAAGGGATGTTAAATTCCCCTATGATTATTGTATTATTATTGATGTGTTTCTTTGATTTTGTTATGAATTGACACATATAATTGGTTGTTCCCATATTAGGGGCATAAGTATTAACATATGTTAGATTTTCTTGTTGCATAGACCCTTTAATTATGATATAGTGTCTGTCTCATTTCTTATTACATTTTTGCTTTAAAATATAATTTGTCTGTTAAAAGGATTGCCACCCAGCTTTCTTTTGATGTCCATTAGTGTGATAAATGGTTTTTCACCCCCTCACTTTAAATCTGGAGGTGTCTTTGGGTCTAAAATGAGTCTCTTGCAGACAGCATATTGATGGGTCTTGCCTTTCTATCCAATCTGATATCCTGTGTCTTTTGATTGTGGCATTTAGCCCATTTACATTCAGAGTAACAATTGAAAGATATGAATTTAGTGCCATTGTATTGCCTGTAAAGTGACTATTGTTATATATTGTCTCTGTTCCTTTCTGGTCTATGTTACTTTTTGGTTCTCTCTTTGGTTAGAGGACCCTTTTTAATATTTCTTGTATGGCTCATTTGGTGATCACAAATTCTTTTAGTTTCTGTTTTTCCTGGAAGTTTTTTTTTTTTATCACTCCTATTTTGAATGACAACCTAGCTGAATAGAGTATTCTTGGCTCGATATTTTTCTTGTTTATATCCAAGTTTATCATGCCAGTCCTTTCAGTCCTGCCAGGTCTCCATGGACAGTTCTTCTGCCAATCTAATGTTTCTACCCTTGTAGGTTACAACCTCTTGTCGTGAGCCTCTTTCAGGATTTTTTCTTTGTTTCTGAGATTTGTAAGTTTCTCTATTATATGTCAGTGTTGTTGGCCTATTTTTATTGATTATTGATTCTGTGCTTCCTGGATTTTGATGCCTGTTTCCTTCCCCAGATTAGCGAAGTTATCTGTATAATTTGCTTCAATATACCTTGTGCCCCCCTCTCCTTTTCCTTTTCTTCTGGAATCTCAATTATTCTAATATTGTTCTGCTTTGTGGTATCACTTATCTCTTGAATTCTCCCCTTGTAATCCAGTAGTTGTTAATCTTTCTTTTTCTTAGCTTCTTTATTCTCCATCATTTGGTCTTCTATATCATTAATTCTCTTGTCTCCCTCATTTATCCTGGCAGTTAGAGGCTCCATTTTTTGATTGCATCTTATTAATAGCCTTTTTGATTTCAACTTGGTTAGGTTTTAGTTCTTTCATTTATCCTGAAAGGTATTCTCTAGTGTCTTCTATGCTTTTTTAAAGCCAGCTAGTTTCTTTATAATCATTATTCTGAACTCTAGTTCTGAAATCTTACCAGTGCCCATATTGATTAAGTCCCTGGCAGTCAGTACTGTTTCTTGTTCTCTTTTCTGAGGTGAGTTTTTCTGTCTTATTCTGTTTAGGGAAGAATAGGTGAATGAGAGAACAAAATACTAAAATAGCAACAATGACCCCAGAGAAATATACACTTAAACAAATCATAAGAGACCCGAAACCGGGGTGGGGGGAGAATATAATCAGATAGGTGAGCGGAATGGAGCAATGTGCTGGATTCTCTGTGTATTTTGGTCTGTTTTTTCAGAAAACGAGATCCCAAATTGTAAAGAAAGAAAAACTTGTATGTGTACAAAATATAATTAAATATAATGAAAGGATAGAATGTAACTGTAAAAATGGAAACTAAAAGACAAAGAACAAAAGAGAAAGAAAAAGAAACAACAATAAAAAGGAAGAGATATAAACAGACAGGTGAACAGAGCAGAACAATACATTATCTCCTGAGTATATTTTGTTCTGTTTGTTAGAGGAAACTATATCTCAAAATTGTAAAGAAAGAAAAACTTATACATACAAAAATAAAATTAAATACATTGAAAGGATAGAATGTAACTGTAAAGATGGAAATTAAGAAAGACTTTAACAATAACAACAAAAAAACCCACACCAAACAACAAAAAAAAAAAGAAGAAGAAGAAGAAGAAAAAAAGAATATCAGATGGGTGAATAGAACTGCCATATACTAGATTTTGGGTGTATTTTGGTCTTTTAGAAGAAACTGCATCCCAAAATTTTAAAGAAAGAAAAACTTATATATACACAAAAATTTAAGATTAAATACAATAGAGGGATAGAAGGTAACTATAAAAATTAAATCTAAAAAGTTTATTTTATTTTTTTAGATTTATTTATTTGAGAGAGAGAGAGAGAGAAAGAGAGAGCATGAGAGGAGAGAAGGTCAGAGGAAGAAGCAGACTCCTCATGGAATTGGGAGCCTGATGTGGAACTCAATCCTAGGACTCCGGGATCGTGACCTGAGCTAAAGGCAGTTGCTTAACCAACTGAGTCACCCAGGTGCCCGAAAATTTAAAAAGGTTTTAAAAAGATGTTGATAAAATAAGAAATTGGTTGAAAAAGGAAAGAGGAAAAATTAAAGAGAAAAGAAAAAAGTAAAATAAAAAAAATTAAAGTTGGAAGACTGAAGAATCATGGAGAAAAGCCAGGAGTTCTATGTGCTCTATTTCCTTAGTGTTGGAGTTTTGCAGTTCTATGATTGATAAACTTTATCCTGGCTTGATGTTCTTGTTGATCTTCTGTGGGAGGAGCCTATTGCATTGATTCTCAAGTATCTTTGCCCCAAGTGGATTTGCATTGCCCTTGCCAGTGGCCAGGCTACTGTAATCTGCAGTTTGCTGTATGTGGCTTTTGTTCCCTGAAGGCTTTCTGGAGAGCTTTAGAGGATGAGAATGAAAATGGCAGCCTTCCCATCTCTGGCACCAGAGCTGAGAGCTCAGGGCCTTACTCCTCAGCAGCCCTCAGAGAAAAGCATTCAGTCATTTCTTTCTCCCTGGTCTCCAGCTGCACATCGTGGTCACCTGGCCTGTGGCCGAGTATTTCTGATTCAGGCATGTGACCCCGTTTGGAATCTCCAAACCCTGCAGACTCCTGTGGTGTGCTGCCAGGCTGCTCCTTCCAGGAGACTATTGGGGTTCTCTCTGGTTCTGCTGCTTGTTGGGTCCCTGCTCAGAGAGTAGTGGCCTGTGCCGCTGTTCATGGTTTATGGCAACCCTGTGCTGAGAGTCCACTCCTGGGTTCCCTCTTTGCCTCTGGCTTCCCTGCTGCAGTGCCTGGGATCTCTGCTACACTCACACACCCCCAGTCTTCATGTGACCCCGCAAATCCCGAGATCACACTGCCCCAGGTAGGGATATGTCCCTGCTTAGTGGCTTGAGCAACGTCCCCCACCATAGCAGAGTTCGATTTTGTGCTCTGTTGCTCTGTCACTTGCTATCACTTGCTGGCTGAATGTGGCTCCCTCCCCTTGCTGTCTATCTTCCCATATATGACCTTAGATTCACTTCTCTGCACCTCATACCTTGTAGAAGGTTGTCACTTTTCTATTTGTAGAGTTGCTGTTATTTTCTTAGATCTCCAGTTTAGTTTGCAGGTGTTTAGAATGATGTGATAGTTATCTAGCTGAGTTCCTGGGTCCAGATGAAACTAAGGTCTCCTACCCGTTCATAATCTTGTACTCTCTCTGGCAGTATTTTTTAAAGTTACAATTACACTATGGAGCAGTTCCACTTATTTATCCAAGAGAAATAAAAACATACGTTGACAAAAATAAGAATTGTGTAAGAATGTTCAAAGCAATTTTATTTTAATAGCCTCAAACTGAAAATATCTTAAATGTTCATCTGCAAGTGAATGGCTAAATAATTTGAATTTATACAATAAAAAACTACTTGGAAATAAAATGAAAGAACTATACATGTTAAACACATGGATTAGTATGAAAACCATTATGCTGAATAAAAGTCAATCATAAAAGTGTTCATTACACTTTTTAGTGTAATTTTAGAATAGACAAAACTGATCTATGGCAAGGGAAGATGGCAGAGTGGAGGACCCTAACCTTATCTCATCCCATAGATGTAACTAGATAACACATAAGTGCAAAAAAGAATGTAAAATATAACATCATATACCTAAAATATGGTGGGGCATGGGGAAAGGAGGGAAGAATGGGTTCAAATTTAAGCAACTACCAACTTCATATAAACTATATGCAGAAGATATTATATACAAACCTCATGGTAACCACAAATCAAAAACCAGCAATAGATGTATAAAAAATAGAGAAAGGAATTCAAGTATATCACTAAAGAACGCCAGAAAACCATGAAAGAGAGTAAGAGAAGAAATCATCAGAGATAATCTATAAAAACAATCACAAAAGAGTAATAAAATGGCAGTAAAGACATCTGTCAATAATTACTTTGAAAGTAAGTGGACTGCATGCTACAATCAAAGACATAGGGTAATGGAGTGGATAAAAAAATTAAACAGTAACAACAACAAAACAAGATCCATCTATATGCTGCCTACAAGAGACTCATTTCATACCTAGATACCTGGAGATGGAGAAATATTTATCATCCAAATGGATGTCAGAAGAAAGCTGGGGTAGTAATACTTACATAAGACAAAATAGACTGTAAAAAAACAAAGACTGTAATAAGAGACAAAGAAAGACACTATATAAAAATAAAGGGGACAATCCAACAAGAAGATAAAACAATTGTAAATATGCACCCAGTGTGAGAGCATAAAAAAACAGTTAATAATAAACATAAATGAACTAATGAATAGTAATACAACAGTAAGAGACTTAAACACTCCACTTACATCAAAAGACAGATCATTAAAGCAAAATCAATAAGGAAATAGTGGGGGGATGCCTGAGTGGCTTAGTCCTTAAGCATCTGCCTTTGGCTCAGGTCACAATCCCAGGGTCCTGGGATCGAGCCCTGTATTTGGCTCCCTGCTTAGCAGGAAGTCGTCTTCCTCTTCTCCCATTCCCCTTGCTTGTGTCTCTCTCTTTCTGTCAAAATAAATAAAATCTTCTAAAAAAAATAAAAATAAGGAAATAGTTGCTTTGAATGACACAGTGGACTACATGGATCTAACAGATACATTCAGAATATTCCATCTTAAAACAAAAAATACACATTCTTTTCAAGTGCATATGGAACATTCTCCAGAATAGATAACATATTAGGCCACAAGAAATGTCTTGACAAGTTAAAAAAGGTTAAAGTTATACCATGTATTTTTTCTGACCAGGTGCTATATAAAATTAGAACTCAACGACAAGAAAGGATATGGACAGATCACAAAGACTTGGAGGTTAATTAACATGCTGCTAAACAATGAATGGGTCAACCTTGAAATCAAAGGAGAAATCAAAAATTACTTGAAAACAAATGAAAATAAAAACACAATGGTTCAAAATCTTTGGCATGCAGTAAAACTGGTTCTAAGAGGGGAAAAAGTTTAGAGCCACAGAGACCTACCTCAAGAAACAAGAGAAATCTCAATAAACAACCTAACTTTATACCTAAAGGAACTAGAAAAAGAACAAAAAACCCCCAACCCTGGTAGAACAAAGGAAATAATAAAGATTAGAGTAGAAATAAGTGATATAGAAACTAAAAAACCAAAAAAACCCAATAGATCAATAAAATATGGTTCTTTGAAAAAAGTTAATAAAATTGATAAACCTTCAGCCAGACTCATCCCCCCCCCCAAAAATAGAGGGCTCAAATAATGAAAGAGGAGACAAACAAATGAAAGAGGAGAAATAACCAAAACCACAGACATAGAATTATGAGAATATTATAAAAAATTATATGTCAAAAAATTGGGGCAACCTAGAAGCAATGGGTAAATTCCTATATACATATAACCTACCAAAACTAAAGCAAGAAGAAATAGAACATTTAGACAGACTCATTACCAGCAATGAAATTGAAGCCATAACCAAAAAACTCCCAACAGACAGAAGCCTGGGACCAGACAGATTCATAAGCAAATGTTACCAAATATTTAAAGAAGACTTAATACCTATTCTTCTCAAACTATTTCATAAAGTAGAAGAGGAGGGAAAACATCAAATTTATTCTGTGAGACCAGCATTACCATGATACCAAAACCAGATAAAAACACCATACAAAAAAAGAGGAGAGAGAACTGTAGGCCAATATCTCTGATGACCATAGATGCAGAAATCCTCAACAAAATAGTAGCAAATGGAATCCAACAATATATCTAAAAAAATCATTCACCATGATAAAGTGGGATTTATTCCTGGGTTGCAAGGATGATTCAGTATTCTCAATCAATGTGATACATCATATCAGTGAGGGAAATGATAAGAAGCATATAATCATTTCAGTAGACACAGAAAAAAGCTATTGGAGTGTATATCCAAAAAAATACATATATCCAAAATATTTTTGGAGTGTATATCCAAAAAATACAAAAAAAGCTAATTCAAAGTTTATATGTTTAGAGCAGCAGTATTCAAAATAGCCAAATTATGGAAGCTGCCCAAGTATCCATCAACAGATGAATAAAGAAGCTGGTATACACACACACACACACACACACACACAGAGGAATTTTACACAGCCATAAAAACGAATGAAATTGTGCATTTGCAATGACATGTGTGGAGCTAGAGGGTATAATGATAAGTAAAATAAATCAGAGAAAGACAAATACTATATGATTTCACTCATGTGGAACTTAAGAAACAAAGAAAAAAAAGAAAACGAGAAACAGACTTTTTTTTTTAAGGTTTATTTTAGATGGGGGAGGGGCAGAGGGAGAGAGAGAATCTCAGGCAGACTCCCCACTGAGTGTAGAGCCTGACTCAGAGCTGGACCTCACGACCCTGAGATCCTGACCCTGAGATCATGACCTGAGCCGAAATTGAGTCAGATGCTTAACTGGCTGAGTCACCAGGTGCCCCAAGAAGCAGACCCTTAAATACAGAGAACAAAGTGATGATTACCAGAGGAAAGGTAGGTGGGGCGAATGGGTGAAATACGTGATGGGAGTTAAAGAGTACACTTAACTGTGGAGAAGCATTGAGTAGTGTATAGAATTGTTGAATCACTATATTATATACCTGAAACTAAATAACACTGTATGTTAATGATACTGAAATTAAAATTAACTTAAGAAAATAAAATAAGATAAAGGAATATTGGTTCTTCCTTGTTGGGAACCACTAGATTCAGTGGAAGGGGGTATGTGGGAACTTTCTGGAAGGATAGAAATATTTATTATAATTGACCTGTGGGTTACATAATGTTAAACTGTAACATTTAATGTCTGTGCTATTTTATGAAAATTGTACTTGAATTTAAAATATGGGTACGTTTTGGATTATTCAGTTTCTTCTCTTTGTGATTTCAAAAGAATATTATAGTTAATCTCTGTGCTGTTTGAAATCTGTAGGTTAAATAGGATATTTTATTTTTTAACTAATCTAACAACATTGCAGTATAAAATTTGTTTAAATTCATTTTTTTTCCCTAACGTATTTTATTGAGCATTGGTTATTTTTGGAACTCTAAGACACACAACAGACTGCTTTGTAGTCAAACACGGATTTTGTGCGGAACAGGTTGTGTAACATCATAAGTGTGCCATGTTGAAAGCGAAATCTGTAGACTCAGTTTTTCCTGATGGTTTAGGGAAGGGAAATGGGACACAGGGTAAGATAAGGAAGTCCTGCTGTAACATTTTGAGAATTCAAGCCATTTATCTGCTTTCTGCCAGTCAGTGGTTGGACATTAACCTAAAACTTGACCAAAATTATGTACTGTATCATTTTCCCTACTTGACAGAAAAAGAAACTAAATTTCAGACAGATAAATAACTTGCCAGGATCAAACACCTAGTAAAGCAATGTTAATATGCCATCAAAGGAAAACATGAATAATTAGTTAATTATAAGAAATTATGGGGGCACGTAGGTGGCTCAGTTGGTTAAGTGTCTGCCTTCGGCTTAGCTCTTGATTCCAGCCAGGGTCCTGGGATTGAGCCCAGCATTAGGCTTTGGGCTTTCTGTTCAGTGGGAAGTCTGCTTTTCCGTCTCCCTTTGCCCCTCCCACAGATCATGCTCTTTTTCCTTCTCTCTCTCTCAAATAAATAAAATATTTTAAAAAAAGAAATTATGATCCTTTCAAGCAACCATTTTCAGAGAAATAAGTTTTGAAGACTACATTTCTCTAAAAAATTGGGCCATAACCACGGTGAGATTAAGGCCAACCTTCTGCCTAAAACCTCTTTCTCTCTCTCTTTCTTTCTTTCTTTCTTTCTTTCTTTCTTTCTTTCTTTCTTTCTTTCTTTCTTTCTTTCTTTCTTTCACTTATTCGACAGAGAGACAAACAACAAGCAGGGGATCAGCAGGAAGAGGGAGAGGAAGAAGCAGGCCCCCCACTGAGCAAGAAGCCCTAAGCAGGGCTTTGGGATTGTGACCTGAGCCAGAGGCAGAGGAGAAACTGAGCCACCCAGGCGCCCCTAAGACCCATTTTTTACATTCATCTAAAATCCAAAGATATATCAGAAACCTCAGACACATCATTTCTCTAGCTGAAGACATGATTGACATGCAGTTGTTGATTCCCGTTGATACTTTTGGAAACAGTTGATCATTCCCTTCTTGAAACACTTTTTCTCTTGGCTGCAATGATGCAACACTATCCTGGTTCTCCTTCTGCCTTCCTGTTAATTCCTTCTCAGTTTCCTGCCATTCGTTCCTCCGCCTTTTTATATTAGAGTCGTTTAAAACATTTTTTTTAAATTTTTTATTAACATATAATGTATTATTTGCCCCAGGGTTCATGTCTGTGAATCATCAGGATTACACATTTCACAGCATTTGCCATAGCACATACCCTCCCCAATGTCCATATCCCTACCCCCCCACCTCCCAGCAACCCTTAGTTTGTATTGTGAGTTTAGGAGTCTCTTATGGTTTGTCTCCTTCCCCATCCCATCTTGTTTCATTTCTCTTCCCCACCCCCTCATAACCCCCAGCCCTGCTCTCAAATTCTTCATATCAGAGCATCATGTGATAATTGTCTTTCTCTGACTGACTTATTTTGCTTAGCGTAATACCATCTACTTCCATCCATGTCGTTGCAAATGGCAAGATTTCGTTTCTCTTGATGGCTGCATAGTATTCCATTGTATATATATACCACCTCTTCTTGATCCATTCATCTGTTGATGGACATCTAGGTTCGTTCCACAGTTTGGCTATTGTGGACATTGCTGCTATAAACATTCGGGTGCATGTGACCCTTCGGATCACTACATTTGTATCTTGAGGGTAAATACCCAGTAGTGCGATTGCTGGGTCATAGGGTAGCTCTATTTTCAACGTTTTGAGGAACCTCCATACAGTTTTCCAGAGTGGTTGTACCAGCTTGCATTCCCACCAACAGGGTAGGAGGGTTCCCCTTTCT
>CM052810.1:40979594-41091291 GCA_028533885.1 Nasua narica
ATATTTTCCTCTCAGGACCGCCTTTGCTGTGTCCCAGAGATTCTGAACAGTTGTGTTTTCATTTTCATTTGTTTCCATGAATTTTTTTAATTCTTCTTTAATTTCCTGGTTAACCCATTCATTCTTTAGTAGGATGCTCTTTAGCCTCCATGTATTTGAGTTCTTTCCAACTTTCCCCTTGTGATTGAGTTCTAGTTTCGTGGCGTTGGGGTCTGAAAATATGCAGGGAATGATCCCAATCTTTTGGTACCGGTTGAGACCCGATTTGTGTCCCAGGATGGGATCTATTCTGGAGAATGTTCCATGTGCCCTAGAGAAGAAGGTGTGTTCTGTTGCTTTCGGATGGAATGTTCTGAATACGTCTGTGATGTCCATCTGGTCCAGCGTGTCATTTAGAGCCTTTATTTTTGTTGATCTTTTGCTTAGATGATCTGTCCATTTCGGTGAGGGGGGTATTGAAGTCCCCTACTATTATTGTATTATTGTTGATACGTTTCTTTGACTTTGTTATTAATTGGTTTATATAATTGGCTGCTCCCACGTTAGGGGCATAGATGTTTACAATTGTTAGATCTTCTTGTTGGACGGTCCCTTTAAGTATGATATAGTGTCCTTCTTCATCTCTTATATTCTTTGGCTTAACATCTAATTTATCTGCTATAAGGATTGCCACCCCAGCTTTCTTTTGATGTCCGTTAGCATGGTAAATTGTTTTCCACCCCCTCACTTTAAAGCTGGAGGTTTCTTTGGGTTAAGATGAGTTTCTTGTAGACAGCATATTGATGGGTCTTGTTTTTTTATCCATTCTGATCCTCTGTGTCTTTTGATTGGGGCATTGAGCCCATTTACATTCAGGGTAACTATTGATAGATCCGAATTTAGTGCCATTGTGTTGCCTGTATGGTGACTGTTAACTGTATATTGTGTCTCCTCTTTTCTGGTCTATGGTCCTTTTAGGCTTCTTTGCTTAGAGGACCCCTTTTAATATTTCCTGTAGGGCTGATTTGGTGTTTGCAAATTCCTTTAGTTTTTGTTTGTCCTGGAAGCTTTTTATCTCTCCATCTATTTTCAGTGACAGCCTAGCTGGGTATAGTATTCTTGGCTGTATATTTTTCTCATTTAGGGCTCTGAATATATCATGCCAGTCCTTTCCGGCCTGCCAGGTCTCTGTGCATAGTTTTGCTGCCAACCTAACATTCCTGCCTCTTTATGTTACTGATTTCTTGTCTGGAGTTGCTTTCAGGATTTTTTCTTTGTCACTATGACTTGTAAGTTTTACTACTAGATGAAGGTATAGACCTAGTTTTATTGATTTTGGGGGGGGGTTCTCTGTGCCTCCTGTATTTTGATGTTTGTTCCCCTCAGCAGATTAGGGAAATTCTCTACAATAATTTGTTCCAATATTCCTTCCACCCCTTTCTCTCTTTCTTCTTCTTCTGGAATCCCAATTTTTCTAATATATTTGCATCTTATTGTATCACTTATCTCTCGAAGTCTTCCCTCGTGGTTCAAATAGTTGTTTGTCTCTCTTTTTTCAGCTTCTGTATTCTTGGTCATTTGGTCTTCTATGTCGCTAATTCTTTCTTCTGTCTCATTTATTCTAGCATTAAGAGCCTCCATTTTTGTTTGAATCTCATTAATAGCTTTTTTGATTTCATCTTGGTTAGATTTTATTTCTTTTATTTCTCCCGAAAGGGATTTTATTTCTCCCGAAGGGGATTCTTTAACCTCTTCCATGCTTTTTTCGAGCCCATCTAGCACCTTGATAACTGTCATTTTGAACTCTATTTCCGACATAGTACTGATGTCTGTATTAACTAGGTCTCTAGCCATTGGTATTGTCTCTTGTTCTTTTTTTTTGTGGTCAGTTTTTCTGCCTTGTCATTTTATCGAGCTAAGAATATATGAGCGAGAGAGAAAAGTACTCTGGAGTTCCACGGTTCTCACTGATTGATGAACTTGCGCTTGGGTGGATATTCTCACCGATCTTCTGGGGAGGGACCTTTTCAATGTTGTTCTCAGATGTCTTTGCCTGGGGCGGAATTGCCCCGCCCTTGCCCATGGAGGGGCCAAACAATACACTCAGGTTCGCTCTCGGGAGTCTTTGTTCCCTTAGCGCTTTCCGTATCCCTGGAGGCCGGGAATGCAAATGGCTGCTCTCAGTCTCTGGCTGGAGGAGCCAAGAACTGGAGTCCCTGACCACTGGAGTCCTCGCTCCTCAGCGAGCCCTCAGAGGAAAGCAGTCAATCTCTCCCGTCTCCCGGGTCCCCGCCCAGGCTTCAAGCCCAGCCACCGGTGGCGGTCCGTTTCTATCCTTGGCTCACGGCCCTGTCTGGGGTTTCCAAACCCAGCAGATTCCTGCTGCACACTCCTGTACCGCTCCTCCCCGAGGAGGAAAGAGGGGGTCTCTCCGGAATGCCTTATGTGGTCTGCTCGAAGGGCCCCGGCCAGGGTCTAGGGTAAGCCCCAGTTGAAAACGCACTGCGTGGCTCTTTCTCTGCCACTGGCTTCTCCGCCCCGATATCTGGGAGCTCTGCCGCACTCAGACACACCCGGTCTCTTTATGATCTCGCGGGTCCTGAAACCATTCTGTTCCCGCAAGGGCTGAACCTCCAGCTTAGCTTCTGGGGCAATGTCTGTCAGCGGAGGAGACTCTAAATGTTCCGATTTTGTGCTCCGCAGCTCTGCAGCTGCAGGGACCCAGCCCCACAGGAAGAGTGGTCTCTCTTCCTGTCGCTTTGGAATCAGTTTTCCAAGCGTCCTACCGTTCGGAAAGTGGTCGATTTTCTGCTCCTACTATAGCTCTTCTTCCTCTCTTCTCTCTCCTGTTGATATGCTGGCTTTTAGAATGATTTAATAATTCTGGGATCTGACTCTATCTCAACCTCCTACTTCTCTGCCATCTTGCTCCCTCAAAACATTTTTATTTTTCATTTCTCTTTCCCTTATCGATGCTCTTTGCCTTGTCTTCCAACACTTCAGAGCTACATTCATGCTGGACTTAGCTCTCAGTTCCCCTATATGCTAAGCTTTTTGCTGAGGCTCTCATGTATTTTCCCATCTATTTGGAGTTATTTTACTCTCCCCTCTGCATTGTTAGAATTTATCGGCAGTTACACCGTTCATATCTGTGTACACTGGTATGACTATCTTTCCTTTAATGTACTGCCATTTTTAAAAATCATTTTTTAAGAATTAAAATTAGTGTATTGGAAATTAAAATCATTATAAGAAATGAAAAATAGGATGATTGTATGCCATAATTAAAAGAAAGTTATCAAAAGCAAATATACTATGTAATAATTGTATCTGTACTTAACTGAATTTGGGATATAATGATCTAGTTATTTTCTTCTTTTTGTAGAGTTTTTTTCCCCTCTTTATCTGTCAATAGCCAATTACATTGCTTTTCTAATGTTGAGCTAACCTTGCATTTCTGCTATAAACCAAGTTGATCATGATAAATGATCCTTTTTACCAGTTGATTGGTTCAGTTTGCCAATACTTTTGAAAGATTTTTGCATCTACATTCAAAATGAGATTGGACTATATTTTATTTACTCTTTTTATACTCTCCCTTACTTGGTTTTGATATCAAAGAAATACTAGTTTGATACAATGAATTTGAGTTTATCCTGTTTTTCTGTTCTCTGGAAGTCTGTAGGATTTAAGTGAGTTTTTCCTTAAACTTGCCAGTAAAGTGAGTTGAGCCTGTAGTTTGTTTTAGATAAAGCTTTATGTTACTGGTTCAGTTTCATTATTTTTATCTTAGTTTATTATTTCTTTTGGCAAATTTATATGTTGTATTTTTGTAGGAATTTTCTAGCACAGTTTTTACTGAATTCCAAATTTATTGAAATAAAGTTGTAACATACACTTAGTATCTTTTTAATATCTGTAAGATCTTATTTATGCTCACCCTCCTATTTTATTCTTGATATGAATTATCTCTTCTTTATTATTTGTTGATCAATCCTCATATATATATTCATATGATATTAGTCTTCAAATTTTGGCACTGTTTGTCTTCTGTATTATAGTTATCATTTTATTTCATCAACATCAATGTTTGCTCTTTTTCTTTAATATTTCATTCTTTCTGCCTCTTTTTCCCATTCTTTCCATAATTTCCCGAGATGGATGCTGAAATCATTACATTTAAGCCATTCGTCATTCTTCTTTTTAAATATATGTATTTATTTCTTTTCTATGACATACTTCAAAATTTAATGTTATATTTTTATTGTTGTCAGCACAGTATATTTTTTAAATTCTCTCTTGATTTCCTTTTGTAATATGTTTTCATAATGTGCAAACATACAGGGATTTTCTAATTATATTTTGACTGTTGCTAGTTGGCAAAGAGCATATACCTTATGATTACTTTCATGTTAACTGATGCTTGCTTTATGGCATGGAATATGGCTCAACTTTTATAATTGTTCTACTTGTTCTTAGAAGAATTTAACTTGCAGTGTTGGGTGCTCCGATACACATTAAGTCAACTTTTCCCCCTCTACATCTTTCTTGAGTTTATATGTGCTCCCACTGACTGGCTTGGCTTTTACTCCTTGTAGTCCTGTTATTATATAAATTTATACATTTTAAGTCACATTATCGATTGCATACCTATTTTATTTATTATTTTTTAAAGATTTTATCCATTTATTTGACAGAGAGAGAGATCACAAGTAGGCAGAGAGGCAGGCAGAGAGAGAGGGAGAAGCAGGATCCCTGCCAAGCAGAGATCGCAATGTGGGCTCAATCCCAGGACCCTGAGATCATGACTTGAGCCAAAGGCAGAGGCTTTAACCCACTGAGCCACCCAGGCACCCTGATTGCATACGTATTTTAAATTAAAGTTTCTTGGTGATTCTTTTATCATTATTATGTCCTTTACATTTAATGTAGCAATTGATATATTTGTCATGTGTTCTAATTCTTTCTCTTTGAATTCACAGATTTATTGTTTTATATGGTCAGTATTTCTTTAGAGATCCTATTTTTACCTTTTTATTTGCTTATCAATTCTTATATCTCGGTTTTTTTTTCCTCCAGTTTTGTTTTGTCTGATGCAAATTCCTTGTTTGCTTTCCTTTAGATATCCCCATTTGCTGAATAATAGTCAGGTCTTTCTGATGACATCTTTATATTTCAGGGGCTAACTTAAGTGAAAGAAAACATAAAAGCTGTGCAGCATCATTGAATACCTATAATATATTGGGTGTCATGGCAGGAGTAGGATAGCATAATAAACAATAAAACAAAAATAAAACACTTTTTAAACGGTAAGTGAGAGGTCAAGACAATAAAAATATAAGCAACATAACTGTGATCATTGCTATGCAGGATAAGATAAACTGTGTGAAATGATAAAGGAGGAGGGATGGTGGATCAACTTTAGAGTGAATAGTTAGGAAAGGCATCTCAGAGGACTTGACTGAGCTCTGGTTGAAGAGAAGTTTTGCTGGCGAAGAGTAGAAGATGAAGTATTCTAGATAAAGGGTGGAGCTTGACTTGAGGCTCTTAGATGACTTGTTTTGGGAGAGAAAGGAAGGTGGTTGAAATGTATTAAGTAAAGAAGAAAGTGAAGTTTGATAAGATAGGCAAGGGTCAGGTCATGGAGGGCTTCCTAGGTCTTGACAATGAGTTTTACTTATATATGTAATGTTTTGGGAAGCAGGTGGAGAATTGAAATAGGAAATTGATATAAAGTTCACTATATTTTTTTAAATACCAATTTTGCTGCTATACAGAGTAAGAAGAATTGTTGGAAGGCTGACATGGAAGTTGGAAGACAGAATTAATGATGTCTTTGAATAGATTGGTGGCAGTAGAGATGGAGATAATTGGAAAAATTTTAACTGTACTTTGGAGCTAGAATGGACAGAGTTTACAGATGTTGATGCATCCTACTTTATTATTATTATTGTTGTTATTGTTATTATTATGCTGGGGACCCTGGGGTAAAATGTGATATTGTTAATTAATTGAGCCAGATTAAGAGAAAATGTATAGTAAATGAGAAATTTGGGGAAATTTAATATTCCCTTTTGGATGAGTTAAGCTTGAGATATCTGTTGAATGTTTAAGTCAAGATGTCAATTGAACATTTGAATATAGAAATCTGGATCCCAGAGGAGCCATGGGCTAAACATAAAAATGTAAGTGTCATCAGCATTAAGTGTTTTTAAAGCTCTGAAAGTGGATTAGATTACCTCAGGGGAAAGTATGGTGAAAGAATAAAGAGCTAAGACTGAGTCCTGAGGAATTTTCATATCTAAATGTTGGGTACAGGGCATAGCCAGGCTAGGGAAAGAAGAGGGACTCAAGGTAACACAGAAGTCCAAGACTCGAGAGTTCCAAAAAGAAGAGTAAAGGTTTTCCCCATATTGGAGGAGTGTTCACTAATTTAATCTTATGAAATGGAAAAATGGAGCCTTCTCTTTCTTGACTGTTTTAGCCTCAAATCACATAACAGTGTTTACTATGATCTTAGGTTTTCTTAAACCTCTGCTCGGATGACTTGGCTATTGCCCTTACTGAAGACATTTAAGCCATTAAGACATTTTGAAGGTAAAAACGGTGATTTTTGGACTCAAGTTCAAGACAAATAGGCCATCATGGTTTGAAATAAGTAATAAAACATTAATCAAAATTCTATTCTGAAATTGCTTGGAAAAAAAAAAAAACTGGAACATTTCTTTCAGTTTTTCTCCGAAATCTAGCAAGAGAATTACGCTGGTTACATGAAATTAAAGGGAAAAGGTAAATTTGCTTTGGATTTCCACATGCCCTTGTTGATCATAGATCACCTTTGGTAATGGTTATCTTTAAATGAATATTGTCAAGAGTACCACGGGTTTCAGGTGACACAGAAATTGCTAGAAAGCTGATTGCAGTTAACTAGTGAACATCTCCTTTTAGGCTTTTATAAAACCTCACCACTGATCAGAAATGCCAATGCTTAGGAGAAAAAATGTCTATTGTTGGTCAAAGCTGTAATTAAAAACTATACTTTGTTTTCAATCCAATTTTGGAAAGAATACAGGAGAAAAAGCAAGATGTAAATTTTACAATGCCTTGGCAGTGTATCCAATTCTCAGTTGAACAAAGAAGCTTATATGCAGAAAATCTTGTAGGAATAAAGCATATAAAATAAATAAAAAGCTTCCAGTGCTTAAATCCAATCTTCTCCCCAGCAACTGGAGCTGCTGATAAGACACCTACTTGGAGTAATGATGCATAATGTGAAAATGCAATAACCCATACCTCGTAAGTACGGACGGATGCCATCTTTTTAAAGGAAATGGTTGCAAATGTGAAGTGCAATGTGCTGAGCCAATTTCAAAGGTATTTTCATAAACATGGCAAAATGCCAAGGTTTGGTTTTTCTCAACATGATAGGAAGAGCAAGGGATGGTAATTATTATAGGGGCATCCGATATTTGTCGATGTTGTATCGTATAAATGTTTATGTACTGTCAATTCATTATTAGTGGCATTTTTAATGGGAATATAAATATTATAAAGTGTGTTTACTACAGATAAATCATAGGGGTGCTGAAGTAATTTGCAGTACTAAAGCTCATTTTGGATAATTACAGTGCCCCTAAAGAATGTGTTTATGTATTACAAAGAAAAAGATTGTTAAGGAGAAAACTGTTTTGGAGTTAGTGACATTCTGAAAAGAGTAGAGGCTGATACTGTTTGGGACTAGTTTAGAAAGGTGTGAGAATATTAATGAAAAAAGATTTTGTGAGTCGGAAAGAGGAAAACCACAGTAATTTCAGTTGCTGGGCTAACCTTATTCAGTCAAATTTCATGCAGATGACTTAGTGTTAACTACAGAAATAACATAAATGATTAGTTAAGATTATGCTGGCAGTAAAAATACTAATATTTTATTGCACAATGAATTCTAGCTTACATTTTATGCAAATGTAAATTAGATTTCAATGTTGTTTATCCTTGTTTTATGAAGGCTGTTTTCATCACAATATTAAAGGTTATTATTGCTTTACCTCCCACTTCCTATTTTATTTGAATAAGATGATCTTTAGCTACCTTATTTTCCCTGAAATTCAAAAGACACTCACTGTATGTAAATTTTACATACAGTGAGTTAAAGAGAATTAAACAATTGTGTCCTAGGCTTTGGAAGGTGATGTTATAATGAGATTAAAATTCCCCCCTTCAAGTATTATTTATTTGTAAGCTAGTCTGGGTTGGTAGTCTTATAAATGTTCTCCTGATTAGATTAATTTCCTATGCAATATAAATTTCTTTTCCTTTTTGATAAGCTAGTCAGAATCTGCCAGTTTAGTGATTGTTTAAGAAAAATGCAGCATAGAAGAAAAAAAAATGCTGCAGCAAAGTGAAATGAGCATAAAATTAGATTTAGCTGAGATTGAGCTATCTATATTGTCATTTAAAAGGGAATTCAACAGCCATTAAGTGAGTTTTGTGTTTAGGTTTGGAAAGTAAATAGCAGCTGGATTGAGAGAAACAATGGGCTTTTCTCCTCTGCCTGCTTCCCCCATAGCTATCTGCCTTCTGGATTGACTCCTTTTTCTGTGCTGTGTGGTAAACTGTTCTACGGTTTGGCTTTCAGAGATCCATGCATGAGTGCACCCACACGTGTGCACTGGTGCAAACAGATCAAATAGCGTCCCGAATAAAGAGTGCTACCTGAATAAATTTGTTTATGTTACTTGCCCCAAAGTGTTAGCTTTCTCAATATCAGTCTTTACTGAGGGAAAGAATTTAATCAGCTCTACCTGGCAAAAATATTCACATCCTTTACTGGTAATATTTCCTGGCTTTCTGACTTGAGTGGAAATTTGGGAAGCCTGGTATAGTTCAGATATAATAACAGATGTTTTGGTTCTTATACTTAGTACCACATTCAAATTTGGTTTACTTAGTATGGCTTCAAAGCTCTTGGTGGTATCTGATGTATAAATTCATTTCATTACTCATCCTCTACCATTCATCCTTTAAAAATGAGTGTCATGAATAATGTTCATTTTTTTAAGTAGAGAGGCTCTGAGGTCTTAGTGTTTTCACAACTATTCAGTTCTCTTCAGTCAAATTTGATACTGCTTTGGTTTCAGATATCAGCCTGGGTTCGTTTAGTGTTAGAACTGAATATGTTTTGTTAGTGTATAGATGAATGGCAGCTAACTTGTTTGGAAAAATAGTTCTTAAAAGCAAGTCAAATTTCTCCACTGGTTATCATTAGTAATTGGATTTTCATTTCCTTAGGGAAACAAAAAAATCGAGACTGTTGAAAATTTTGGACGGAGGTAGAGGATTGCAACATTATATGCTGTACGCTGTAGTGTAGCAGCAGTGTTGGAACTTCTCAAAATTACTTCATCCAAATTTTTCTTTCTTTTCAAATATTCTTCTTACTCTAAGAATGTATTCACCATGGTAAACAAATCTTGTAAATCAAGGGAATTTCTATGATGCTTATGTACTCACCCTATGGGTAAATATGATATCTAGGATAATTTCTTTCATTTTCTCTTAGCACCCAATTGATTCACTCTCATGTATAGATCATTATCTAGGTAAATTTAGAAGGATTTATATACATCAGCAATCAAAACTCCAGGATAAACCTGTGGCTAACTGGTAGCAGGATCCCATTAGTGTAAGGATTCAAAATCCTTACTTTGGAGCTTCCAGATTGATGAACAAGAACACATATACATGTTGAGAGGGTGGTGCATATCAGACCTCATAGCAATTGAAGCTCCTGCGCTCAAGACCCTTCCAGACTTTGTCCCATGACCTCTTCATCTGGCCGTTCATTTGCAACCTTTAATATCCTTTGTAATAAACCAGTAATCTATTCTGCTTTGCCCAGGAAAGGAGAATAGGAGACCAGGTGATGCAACAACAAATGTCAAGAGTTGTCTTAGGTGGACAAGGTGAAGGGAAGAGATTTCACAGGATGCAGGACTAGAAACAAGTGCAGAGCTAAGACATAGCCTGGTAACTTTGCATATGTAGCAATAGCAGATAGCATTCCTGAACAAATACCACCTATTATAAATCCATGATGACAGAAGCCATGGAATAAAGATGATTGATCACGGAGAAAGAAGAGCCTGGGAACTTGATGATATTCTTGAACCGTGGTGCTAGCCCTGGAACATTTACCTCAGTACTCTTATTAAATGAAATTTATCAACTCCCTTCTGTTTTACCCACTAGAGTAGAATTTTCTGTCCAAATCTAAATGATGATGCTGGCAAATTGATATGTGTAAGCACCTCTGATATGTTAGTGTGATTACATCACTTTATGTACTTAGTTTTGAGATTCTCACAATGACCTTATGAGATAGATCAGAGTTTCTCAAGGTGTGGTCCCTGGACCAGCAGCATCACCATCACCTGGAAGCTTGTTAGAAATGTACATTTTGGGGCCTGACCCCAGTTATTCTGAATCAGAAACTCTGTGGTGGGGACTCAGGAGTCTGTGTTCTGATAAGATCTCCAGGTGACTCTGACGTATGCTGAAGTTTGACAACCACTGAGATAGGGTATTGCATTTATCCCTATTTTGCAGATGAGTAGACTGAGCTGAATTTAAGTCACTTGCCCAATGTTATATAACTAGCAAGACTGACTCCTAAGTCTGTATGTGTAACCACTACATTATACCCCTGATGCCCATCATGTGTTAAGAACTTCTGCTCTAGGGAAGTGGTCTTCAAATTTTGAAAACATACTCTTTTGAAAAATTATGTAACTCCTTGTACATTGAAATTGACATCTAAAAATTTCATATCACAAGGTTAAATAATTACAAAGAATATGATTTTTAGTATATTGTAAATTGTGACATTTTAAAATGTGTTCCTTTGGTCTTCTAAATGTATCCTGTGAAATGTAAATACCATAGTGTTTTAAATTTACTATCATCCATTAAAGAAAAAAAGCTTTTCTCTAATTTTAAAAAAATTCTTATATCTCCATCTACTTGTGCAAACATGGATCACCACAAATCAAAAATGAGATCTAGGGATATGGATTCAAAAAGACCACTTCTGCCTCTTGTTGATTGTATCATTTGGCAAATTATTTTACTTATGTAAACCTCAGTGTCCTCCTCTATAAAATGATCATATTCATATTTCCTTTCGGGGGATGCGAGGATCAAATGAGATGTAAAATACCCAGTATAGACTGGCAGTTATAGGTGCTTCATTTCCTAAGTATGTATGTATATGTGTGTGTGTGTGTGTGTGTGTGTGTGTGTGTATTTTTTTTTCCTTCTGTTCTTCATGAGTTTTCCTTCTCCTCATCTTGGAGGAACTCACCTCGCATTTGACTTCCCTCTGCCCATGTTCATAAGACTGGGGATTGGACCTAACTGGTATTGGGCTGGTTGCAGTACCTGCTAAATTAGGAGGACTGATAGGTCCATCTAGGATCACATCTTCCACCAGTGTAATGTTACTTTCTCTTATAGGGCTGTTTTTTCCTATTACCATTGCACAAAACCCAGACACATGAAACCCAGACACTTTCTATTCAGAGGGTGCCAGAAGTGTGTGAGGATTAGTGAGTAGAGAGGGATCAACACTAATATGGAGTGAGCAATATGCCCTGACCTGACATCCACTATTTTATGTAATCCTTACAGTATTCCTAAAAGGGTGATATGATGCTTCTCCTGATAATTCAGATAATATAAATATTCTGCCTACATCTATGTAGCTAATATGTCAGAACTGGAATAAGATACAGATCTTTCTGATTTAAAGTCCAAGAACTCCCTACTATACCACACAGAGGTTGGTCTCAGAAAGCTATAACTTCAAAACTGATAGATGTATGCTAGAGGGGACATAGACAAGTCCAGCTGTAAAGATGCTAAATAAGCTGTGGACCTCCTGGCTCCATTTCTGTCTGCTCCTTAATTCTCACTGGGTTTATTGCCTGATTTATTCCATATATTCTACAAATCCCCATCAAATTTGTCTTCTTGAGCATCTGGTCCTTTCTATGCTTCTGATTCTTTCCTTCAATAATCAGGCAGTTGCATTTTGCCCACCAGTTTCTGTACTTGAAACACTTGACGAAGACCAGATTTTACTTTGACTTGGTTATCTCAGACTCAGTTCTACATTGTGGAGATGGGAAATGTCAAGTCTATGGACTTGACTTTAGGATAGATAAGCTTTTAAAAATAAATTCAAAACAAAGGATTCCCAGGCATTCCAAAAAGTACATAAGTTAAAATGTAATTTCACTAATTATATAATATTTAATTGTCTCCTTATGATTAATGATAAGCTAAGTACTACTGGTTAGCTGAGCTGTGCTTTTAAAAATTCTTTTTTTTTTTTTAAAAGATTTTTATTTATTTATTTCTTAGGAAAGAGAGAGAGTGAGAGAGAGCCTGAGAAGGGAGAAGGTCAGAGTGAGAAGCGGACTCCCCATGGAGCTAGGAGCCCGATGTGGGACTCGATCCCGGGACTCCGGGATCATGACCTGAGCCGAAGGCAGTCGCTTAACCAACTGCACCACCCAGGCGCCCTTAAAAATTCTTTTTAAAATTAATGGTGGTTAGTTTACTTGAGTCAGTCTTCCCCTTGATTTTTAGCTATTTGTGCATCCACACTTCTAAGATTAAGTAATTTTAATAGTCATTATGGTTATTATACAGTTGTTCCGTGGTTAAACTTTTCATATCATGAGTATTATTCTTTATTTCTAGATCTGATTATTTTCTGAGTCTGGTATAGCCTGAAGAATTACTCCTTAGAGTGAAGCTTTATAGAGCAAACTTTTTGTCAAGCTTCTAAAATATCATTTTATACAGGAGTACTTTACGAATTTTTTTTCCTTTGGATTTCCCCCTCTCTCCGCAATTGTTTACTAAAAGACTACTACAACTTTTTTTTTTTTTTTTTAGTGGGTTTCTTTAGAACCATAACTGACATTATCATTTAGGATGTAGCTATATATGGCCCTGGTGACTGCTACCAGATGAAACATACAAGGAGACTGGCATTTTCAAGAGACTAACCTATAGTTTCATCTGCATACAGAGGATGAAGGGGAGTCTGGAATGTACACTTGATAGCCAGAGGCCATGCTAGTGGAGAATAGCAACAATTTTGAATACTGGATTCTCAAAAATGTATATATGAAGCACAACCTCTGGGAATTCATGGAAAGTAATCAAATGGGAAGTGAGAAAACATAAGTCTAGAGTTAAAGCTCAGAGGAGGAATGTCAAGTGTGAAACTCTCTTAGTCTCTTAGTCCTTAGTAGGACTGAGATCTAAGCAATACAGTGGATTCTAAACAAAGGGGAAACACCATGGGAGTGTGGGTGAGGTTGAGTTTCAGGAATACATCTCAGGTCTCAACAGGGCACAAGATAGATAACCTGAGACCAAATTCTACAGTGTCAGACAAAATACTACTGGTTTCAAAAATCTCATCTGCTTGAAGTTCAGTTAGGTCTTGGGAATAAATCTTGTAGGAGTCAGCCATGGGGAGTGGAGACAAGTGGAATAAAGGTATCAAGCCGGACCTAACTAGCACTTTAACTTAGAATGCAGTTAACTATAAATTTTACCTAGTTCATGTATGATTATAAGTGAAGATGTTTCTTTACTACAACTATGTAGAGATACTTTTGGTGCTCTGGCATTTCCCTGAAAACTCTTTTATTGCCCAGTGCCACTTCTGCATGTGCTGCTCCTTTAGAGCATTCAACCTTGGGCTGCAGGGATCACCTAGGCCAGGTGGTAAGCAAAGAGTGGTGTAATTTATGCTCCAGAGCTCCCTGCATGATCTGGCTGAATTGGGGTTCATTTGAAAATGCACCTTCTTTGGCTTCTTCTCCAGTGCCTCATTATTTCTCCTGGAAGAAATTTTCTACTAAATGCCTTGTACATGAATCTTTCTTATGTGCTGTTTTTGGGGAAACTGAGTTAAAATAACCCACATTTGTGATAGTTTAGGCAATAGTGAAAATATACACACAGTAACATAGGTATGATGTCAGAGAGAATATTAACTACAGCTTTGAGAATGCAGTATGGGAATGGAATTTGGATGCATCAGTTCCTTTGCTTTATAGCTCTGCAACTATTCTACTTTGTTTTTCGAGTTCTTTTTTTACAATTGGACTGTTGTTGAAATACTTTAATCTAAATCCTGATCTTATAGTCATTATCACAGATTAGCATTCAGCTTGATATTTGGTGGTGATGTGTACCATAGCAGCTTAGAAAGGTTCTGCACCTTTTCAAGTAACCCCTTTTATATAAAAAGAACCAAGAAATGTTAGCTTCTTGCTATTGTGTACTTACCTTTGTCTTTGATAATCCTTCCATATTGCTGCACTGTTGTAGCTGGCTTATTACTGAAAATTTAATAGTATTTAATTAAAATCCGGAAATGTGCTTTCAATGCTATTACCCTAAAAAGTGGGGGAAAAAAGGCTCATCCTTACCATTTGCATTATACTGGAAACTGTTAAACACTTAATCTTCTCGCATAGTGGTTCTGTGCTTTTAAGAGGATTACATTATTAATTGTTTAATTATTCATTATGCTGCATTTTGCTGTTCAGTACAAAAGCTTTTTTAAAATTAATTTAATGTTTTATCCTTCTTAGCAGTTATTCTTTGTACTGGGCTCTCTGTTCTTTCGTGATAGGATGTCACAGCAAAGAATCAAGGGGATGCCTTGTTGAAAGCTAAGCCTGTAGCTTTAGCAAATAGATCTTTTGCCAGAGCAATGACTCAACACAACACAAGGCAACTGAGTCTTGCTGCACTCCAGAGACTGTGGTTAGAAATATGTCACCAGCAGGAGCATCATTAATCATAATTGTAGGAGTGACAGTCAGTTTCATGACCTCATTGATACAGGCAGGGGGGTCAGTGCTTCAAGCAGTTCATCCTTCAGGCAAGGAAAGGAAAACTATTGGGAAGATTTCCTTTTTTTTTATAGCTGGCATTTTTATTTAATCCCATCATTTTCCCCACAGTCTGGGCAGAAGTACAAAAGCTTCAAGCAGGCACAGTCTGGCCCTTTTTCTTTTTCTCTCTGCCAAAAGTAACCTTGGCAATTGATGGTTTGGGGAAAAGGTACCACACCCCTTTTCCTCAGTTGTGTGTTCTCTTGTCCTACCTTCCCTCTTTTGCTCTCTCCTTTTTTCCACCTCTTCTCTTTTGGCATCTGAAGAGCAGGAGGGAAGAAAGAGTCATTCTAAAGGAGCCTGGCGATAGCAGCCCTGCCCATTTCTCCATGCTGATTGTAGGGGAAGTTTCTGAAGCAACTTCTCCATGCATGATGGTGCATATACTTCTTCAGCAGTTGTAAGCCTGGCAGCCTGGTGCTGGTAGGGAGCTGGTGCTGATTTTAGAGCCATCTTGCCAATGAACTTCATCCCAGGCCCCACAGAGGAACTTTCATAAAATAAAAACATGAATGAATGAATGAGTGAATTCATTGGATGAATGGATGAGTTCATTCAACAAATGAAAAGAATTTAAGGACCTTAGTTTGTAAATCTGAATATATATTCAGATATGAAAACATATTTGATTTCATACAGAGCATTATCATGATGTCCTAATAAAAGACACGTAAAAGTAGAGAGTGAATGTGTGAAAGGAAATTTAAATAACTCATTGTCTTGCTGCTATGCCAGACATATTGTAGGATCCTGGAGGTACACAGTTAACAGGTTACATGTGATCCTTTATATCAATTTTGCAGATTCTTGGGGTGTGGAAGATGGATAAATAAATAAGTAAAAAAAAAAAGAAAAAGAAAAAGAAAATTTAAAACAGTGGTAAGGAAAAAAGAATGAGATGAGAGTATATGGTATTGGGTGGTTACTTTATTTATTTTTGGAGGGGCGGGTGGGGGTGGTTACTTTAAATGTGATAGTCAAGGAATGCTGGCCTGGGAAGGTAGAGTTATAAATTATTATGGTATTTCATGAACATTTTAAGAAGGGTCTAAATGTGCTAGTTTATCATTAAAAGGGAAAGAACTCCACTGATATGTGTTTATTATTATTCAAAAGAGATGATTGTTTTCAATAAAAAATTTAGATAATGTTCTAAAATATTTGGCTAGATTTTTCTTTCAAAGAAAATTTTTTAAGACCTCAATAATCTGATCTTAGATCAGACCTATTCTGTAAACAAGTAGAGTTTTCATTCTCTTTCAATTAATTAACTTCTGGTAAATGGCTGTCTTATGAGAGATTTAGATTTCTTTGCAATGCTGTGCCCTTTCTTCGAGTCCCAAGAATATGCATGTGTTGGGAGCCTGTAACGCCAGTGTTACTGAAATTAGAGCATCTGCTTATATTATGTGTCATACTTTTTCTCTCCCTCTCTGCAAATCACTTTATTTTAAAAATAGCAAATAGACTTGGCCCTTTTCTTCAAAGAGATCTCAATGATTGAAGCTATTCTTTCTCTCTTTTTTTCTTTCACTTTTGAAAGATACCATCTTTCTTCTTGCCATTATTGAGATGTGTTGCAAGATCTCTCTGAGGTCATAAGGATTTTACTATTTTAGCTGTAGAAAATCAAAGTATAACATATACCTCAGAAGTTTCCAAGAGCCATGTCGTCAAATACGGTAAATTAAAATCTTATTTAATGTGAGTTTAGTGCATGAACACTAACACTTGAACATATGAAGGTAGTGAATTAATTTTTATATAAATAATTGCAATGTGAAAACAAAGGAGTTACTTATAAATTTATAGCTGAAGTTTATTTATTTATTTTTCTTAAGATTTTAAGTAATCTCTACACACAACTGGGGCTTAAACCTACAGTCCTGAGATCAAGAGCCACATGCTCTACTGACTGAGCCAGCCAGGGGCCCCGGTAGCTGCAGTTTATTTTGTGAATGTCTTTACTCTTTTTTTTTTTTGTTTTTTGGTAAGATTTTATTTATGAGAGAGAGAGAGAGTGCAGGAGCCAGGAGGAGGATCAGAGGGGAGGGAGAAGCAGACTCCCTGCTGAGCAACTAGCCTGATATAGGGCTTGATCCCAGGAGCCTGAGGGCTTAATCCCAGGACCCTGAGATTATGACCTGCGCGGAAGTCAGATGCTTAACTGACTGAGCCACCCAGGTGCCCCAAGAATATCTTTACTCTTTTGTTTTCATTAATGATAGACTAGAATGTAAATATTATAGGAAAAATTACATATTTAAATGTATATGTTCTGAATTCTGTCTCAGTTATATCAGTTCTGTTTAGTTTATTCTTCAGGGGTTGTTGGGATGATTATATCTTTAAGAAATTGAGGATTGAGTTTTCTGAGAATTTTTCAGTTAGGCTCAACACCTGTATCTCTGTGTTTAACTGAAAATGATAGTATTAATAAACCACATCAAAGGGTATTTTGATAATCAGAAAATCTTCTAGGTGATTATTTTAGCACACGAGGAATGTTTCATCCAGCATTTGGCTTATTGCTTAACTATCAGGGAATTTAATAAAAGGTTTAGTAATAGGAGTGCCAAAAGGTCTTTGGAGAGAACTCTACCAAAACTCGGGTGTAGTGCAATTTCCCTAAAAGATGTCATGATTTCAGCAAATCCTGTGTTATCTTTTTCTAACTACAAAATAAAAGTTACTGTGGATTTCAGCCTTGTACATGAATATAAACCGCTGAATGTATGATGATAGTGAAATAATTTCCTTAAAACACTTCTATTTTTCTGGGGCAAAAAAAGAAAGGTGAACTCTTCTTTTCCAAAGAGCCTTTAAAGAGAATAAATTGGATTACAGGAACCTTTACATAAATATATTTGTTTTTCATTGGAGGGGAACAGAATTTTGTAGAATGTGGTTAATGTGAGGAGGGTGGGGTCACGGGATGAAAAGGAGGAAGAAACAAGGAAAACTATTTATAAAGGACAATGAGTAAATTTGAGCTTTGACCTCAAGTTGTTTATATCAATTACTGTGTAATTTATGGACCACCTGAATTATGCTTTGCTTTCCTGTTCCTGGCTGATGTGCTTGTGCACATTGATGAAGAATTCCCTATCCTACTGGCTTCCTTTTCCTTTTTTTTCGAATGTCTTTTTGTGAAATAAGGGAGTTACTTGTAGAAAGCATCTCCCTTATGATAGCATGTCTCTCTTTCCCTAAATGATGAATTAGAAATTATCATTATTTATAATACAAACCAAAACAAAATAAAAACTAGGATTTTTTTTCTTGGTATGGAAATTCTGAATATATGTGAAACAACATAGTCATATTTTAATACAAAATATATCTTTTTAAATAAGAGAGGCTGTATTGCATTTTAAATTTATCATTTAGGCTTACATTTTTTTTTTAGGCTTACATTTTAATGGTAAAAGATAAATGTTCTTAAGCATCTAATAAACCTCTAATGTCAGATTCGATTTTAATACATTGAGTCATCTTTCTACAAAGACAGACCCTCTCAACCTTTAGTGTTGCTTGGAATGAGACAAGGTTATTTGGTAATTTTCATTTCAGTGTTCTGGAAATCAGATAGTGTTCCTATAACTGGAATCATCATAATAGAATTGGACAAAACTCGACTTCTTTCCATAGGATTGGAATTTCTAACTCCACTTTAATAGCAAAATTTTGATTTGGGATATATACAGGCAAGGAGGTAATATTTCTGCTGGTAAATAAACATCATTAACTTAGTTGTTTAAGATATTTTAGTGACTTCTTAACAAATCAAAGAAAGACAAATTGGGAAAATGTACTCTTTCAGAAATCATTTATTGAACATCTGTGGTATTTTGGGCAAAAATGGCACTGGTAATTTAGATATTAAAAGAAAGATTAATACTCACATGCTAATTGAGAAAGACAAATAACAAAATAATAATTATAAAACTGTTATGTGCTGTAAATGATAAGGATGTGACAAGGGTGACCTGGCTACACAGCAGGGGCCCTGATATCAGTCTGAGGCAGAGCTTCTCAGAAAAATTTTCTTGAAGATTAAGAGGCAAAGAATGAAGTACTTGCAGGGAGAAGGAGAGGTCTGTGGATAGGAAAGGCTTAGTGGAGCTGGCACATTTGGAGGGCTTCCATTTTCAATAAGACTGGAAATTAGAGAGGCAGCTCTAGAAGGAAGCTGAATCTGGGGAAGTCTGTATGGAGGAATTCATATTTCACCCTCAAGATGGCTGCAGGTTAATAGAGGATTTTGAGAAAGGCATTACCTAATCAGATGTGTGTGTATTCCAGTGAAAGTATTTTGGCAGTGCTTTGAGGGATGAAATGGAATGGTGGGGTTGAGGATAAGGAGATCTTTTAGTAATATTTCCCTTAATTCAGGAGAGAAGAAGTGAAGGCTTGAACCTCAACGGTGTCAATAGCAACTGATGCAAAAGTTTGGCACTAGGCAGTATTAATGACATAGAATGACCAAGGCTGGTGACTAGCTAGAAAGAGATGATAGAGAATGAGATAATAATGGATGGTGGTTCCAGCATCAAGAATGTAAGAAAATTGGCAGATTTTAAGGGGGAAGAAGTAGATTCTGACTGAGGAACTTGAGGAGCCTGAGGAAAACTCTAGAGTAGGGATGTGTAGTAACCAGTAGGTTTGAAGTGGATAGAATTGTGAACAAGATAATTGTGAACAAACAACGGGTGATCACTGAAGCCATAAATTGAATTTCAGGCTTGTCTGTAGGACTGTTCCTTAGAGACAACGGGAAGAAACTGAGGTGGGTGGGGATAGAGGAGTCAAAAACCTAATATTTATATAGAGATTTTATAGTTCAAAGTATTTGCAAATGCATCGTTTTTGTGCCCAAAACGATGTTACAAAGGAGGCATTATTTTGCTTACCCTTTCCCATTTACGATGATGTCTGAGGCTCACCTGAATTAAGAAAGTTCCATAAGTAATGAATAAATCCTAGTCACAAATATAGGTCTGTTGTCTGCTTTTATTTATTTATTTAAAAAGATCTTTTATTTATTTATTCGACAGAGAGAGAGAGAGAGAGAGAGAGAGAGATCACAAGTAGGCAGAGAGGCAGAGAGAGAGAGGAGAGGAAGCAGGCTCCCTGCTGAGCAGAGAGCCCGATGTGGGGCTCCATCCCAGGACCCTGAGATCATGACCTGAGCTGAAGGCAGAGGCTTTAACCCACTGAGCCACTCAGGGGCCCCTGTTGTCTGCTTTTACATGTAATACTCATTTCATTATATCAGAACTGCATTGTGCCCATACATAAGCTAGTATCATCTCATTCATGTGTTATACTCATGACATTGTTGAAAAATGCTCACTCTTTCTGTGCTTTCATTTTGTTGACCAAAGGGAAACTTTCTAAGGTCAGTATTGTGACAGGCAAGAAATAGCAGCTGAGTTATGGCAGGGGCACTGGCATTGCCTGAGGGAATTCTGAGTTGGTATTTTCAACTGCTGTAGTTACAACAGAATGGATTCACATTTAAGATGGAAAATACATTATTAGCCATATTATAGTCCATTTTGCCAATGATTTGCCTTCTGTATAGGCCTCTTTTGTTGTGGCAGTTTGGTTAATTAGAATTGATTTAGATAAGAGGAAGACACAAACTAAAATACCACCATATGATGTGGCTCAGTCGGTTAAGTGACTGCCTTCAGCTCAGGTCATGATCCTGGGGTCCTGGGATTGAGCCCCCACATCAGGCTCCCTGCTCAGTGGAGAACCTACTTCTCCCTCTTCCTCTGCCTGCTGCCCTTCCTACTTGTGTTCTCAATCTATCTCTCTAAAAAATAAATAAAATCTTAAAAAAAAATACCACCATGTGACTTAATGTCTGTCCAGTCTTATTGAGTCAGAATGTCCAATCTTGGAACTATCTGACAAACTCATTCAAAAAGGATAGGCTAAAAGGGGTGCCTGGGTGGCTCAGTAGGTTAGGTGTCTGATTCTTGATTTCTGCTCAGGTCACGATCTCAGGGTCATGGGATGGAGCCCCGGGTCAGACTGTACATTGAGTGTGGAGCCTGCTAAAGATTCTCTCTCTTTCTCTCTCTCTCTCTTTCTCACTCTTGCTCTCTCTTTCTCCCCCTCTGTCCTCTCCCCCACACCCCCCCCCCACACAAGTGGTCTCTCTCTCTCTCTAAAATAAAATAAAATAAATATTAAAAACAAAGAATAGGTAAATGGTAGAAAAATATGCAGTAAAATCTTACGTGCCTTTTACAGAAGGCTGAGTCAGAGGATAGTTTCCTTATCCCTGAAAAAGTATAGTCTACCTACCCTGAAAAAGTAGATAGTCTCTGATATAGACATATCAAGAAAAAATATGTCCTAATAAGGAGAAACATTTGCCAGAATTAGTATAGAGATAGAACATGGGATATATACTTGCTAATTTCATATTATTATAGACCTTTTTTTTAAGGAAGACGTACACCTGACTAATAGGGACATGAAAAGATGTTCAGCATCCCTAATCATCAGGGAAATGCAAGCCCAAACCACAATGAAATATCACCTTACACCAGTTAGAATGGCTATTACTAAAAAGGAAAAAAAAGCAAGTGTTGGACAGGCTATAGGGAAAAGGGAGCCCTTGTACACTGTTAGGAACATAGATTGATGAAGCCACTATGGAAAACAGTATGGAGATTCCTCAAAAAATTAAAAATAGAATCACCATATGATACAGCTATTCCACTTCTGGGTATTCAAAGAAAATGAAAACAGTAATTGGAGAAGATGTATGCATGATGCTTATTGCAACATTATTTACAGTAGCTGAGATATGGAAACAACCTAAATGTCCATTGATAGATTAATAGATAAAGAAGATGTGATAAATATATGCAATGGAGTATTACTCAGCCTTAAAAAAGACAGAAACTTTGCCTTTGCAACAACATGGATGGACCTTGAGCGTATTATTCTAAGTAAAATATGTCAGACAGAGGAAGACAAATATGACATAAGTTAACTTTCATGTGGAATGTAAAAACAAAACAAATACATAAAGCAACCAAACCAAACTAAGTCAAACCAAACCAAACTCAAATACAGAGAACAGATTGGTAGTTATCAGTGGGGAAGAGGGTTGGGGGCTGGACAAAATGGGTGAAGGGATCAACTGTATGGTAATGGATGGCAACTAGACTTATTGTGGACTTTTGTAATATATGTAGACTTTTATAATAATATATGTAACATATATAATATATGTAGACTTTTGTAATATATACAAAAACTGAATTATTATGTTGTACACCTGAAACTAATACAAGGTTGTATACCAATTTTACCTTAATTTAAAAAATACGTAAAATACAGTTAGGTGGAGGAAAAAAATCTTAATGCGGTTTTCTGGTGATTTACATTTGAAAGAAAGAACTCTGAAATTCCTTTGGGTAGAAATAGAGCTACCCATTTATTCTGCTGCATTTTTAGTAATGTTGCATTTAATATGCAAAATGATAGAATTCTAATATTGATGAGAGGACAAAGTAGAATATAATTTTAAAAGGTAGGAAAATGGCACTCTCCTAAATACGGACACTGCCTGAGTACAGTTGGCTGATCATAAAATGTGCAATTCAAGCTTTCATATCGATATTTTAGATTGACAGTACCCTTGGGTTAGTGGGGTGAGCTTCATTTACTGAGAAGTCATAGAAAGTCATGTTGATTGTCTGAGGAGGTGGCTGTACTTGAAGGATAATTCTAAAAGGCAAGAGAATAGAAAAGTTAGTTCTTATTATGAGAAGTCCACTGTAGTCTCCTGCCTGACATACACAGCAGGGGGAAAAAATAGAAACAGACCTCACTTAAGATTCTATCGTGTTTTAAATATTTCTGCTTTAATGTTGTCAGCTTTAGTTCTTTAGTTTCACCAAGTACAAGAAAATGGTGTAAGCGATCTCTTTTGTGGAAGAAAACGTGACTAGTTATTACAATATAAGAAACCCTGCTTGTTGTCTTCTTCCTTATCCTTACCACTTATATCTTACTGAGCACAGGCAAGGATTTGTGTATTAAAAGTGACTGGAGTGATAAAATGTTTGTTTTTTCAATTTCAGAAGGCATGTTTATTTTTCTGTGGCCATAGAGCCAAAGATTATGGTAATATGTTTCACACACACATATATATATAGGCTACTATTAAGGCAGTCTCTAGATGTTCAGTTCTATCACCCAAGAAGTCTGAGCAAGGGCTTACACAATATTTTGTAGCCATATTTATTGCCATATGGCCATTTTCAAATTACATTGTGTTGTAAGTTGAGATTATTTGAAGGAGTTTGGCCAACTTCCAACTTGGGAATACCTTTCACAGAGGCTGATGCTAATGGGAATGCGTGATCATCTGGTAATGTACAGTGTTAATTTTGTTTTTATTGAGTTAGCTGGACTACTAGCTATTGCTTGCTGGAGAAAATACAGTTTATGGTACAATGATCTAATGTAGCTATCTTGCGAGGCATCTGTCTTGTTAAGCATGTAATTCATCTAAGCAACCCTGACTGCCTGTATGACTTTTTGCTGTGGTCTGAACCACTTTCTAGCAAAGCTTCCAAAAACTGACATTGAAATGAACAGAGAGAGATAAATGCTTCTGTGAGTTTATCTTATTCTATGGTCAACTTTATATATTTTATGGTTACCATTTTTGTGTGTGTTCACAGAAAAAAGCTATTCTTTAGATCAGTAGTTCTTAACGTGTGGTGACTTGACCGGCAGTATCACCTGGGAATTTGTTAGAAATACAAATTCTTAGATACAGCCTCAGTCCTACTGAATGAGAAACTTTAAGGATGAGGTTCAAAATTCTATTTTTTCACAAGGTTTCCATGTTACTCTGATGCTGAATCAAGTTTGAGAACCACTGCATTAGACCTTTATTTTATTTTATTTTTTGTTTTTATTTTTATTTTTTTTTAAAGATTTTATTTATTTATTTGACAGAGAGAGACAAAGCAAGAGAGGGAACACAAGCAGGGGGAGTGGGAAAGGGAGAAGCAGGCTTCCCCCTGAGCTGAGCAGGAAACCTGATGCAGGGCTTGACCCCAGGACCCTGGGATCATGACCTAAGCTGAAGGCAGACACTTAACAACTGAGCCACCCAGGCACTCCTACAACTTTGTTTTAAACATTATTTAAATACAACAGAAAATGAACGTATAACTTCAGAGTTGTAAACTGATCATCATACATAATTCTTCTCTAGAACTTTCTGAGATCCCAAAATTTCTTTATATAATCCAATTAAAATATTACATTCTGTTGAAAGTGATGGCTACTTTTGTATTTATTTAACAAATGGAGAGAACAAAGAATTACAAAAAACCCTGAATTTCTTTAGGGGCCTGAGGTGACTTTTTTACGAGAAAGAAAATCTGATTCTAACCAGTTGTCTTCTATTCTGCTGTGTCCCAATGATTAAGACAATAATAACACAAAATAGAATTTCTGATACACAGAAATTTTTACCTACTTTTATGTAGCTCAAAAAGTCCCAGCTGATAATGTTATAATTGAAAAAGAATAATTTTAGAAATATGGGTAGTTATAGAAAAAAACTGCCTGGTGATAAAAAAACAAAATATACTTTATTCCTGTCCTTCCTTTTTTTTTTTTCTCCCCAAATTTGTTTATTTTAATTTTTCAGTGTTACAAGATTGATTGTTCATGCACCACACCCAGTGCTCCATGCAGTACGTGCCCTCCTTTTTTATTCCCCAAATGACCGGTACTCTTATGATGTTACCTACCTGAGAAATAGGAAATGACTAAGATGGAGGACTGCTTTTCAGCAGAAAAAAAGTTCTCTGAATTAAACAAAATATAATGGAATCATCTTCCAGACATATTTTGTATGTACTTTTCTGATAATGTTGCATAGCTGAATATGATTTTCAGGACAGTCAGCAAGTATGTTTTCATTTCTCTTCCATGTTTAATCACATGGTTGATATTTTGTAATATTTAAAGTTTGTTTATTTGTTAGTCAGCTAGCAGTATGTTGCGTGATAAGCCTCATCCATACAAATTCTTTAATCAGTGTTGTTCATGAATACTAAATGTGGAGGAGAAAATAATTGGGGGAGATTACCTTCCTGCCAGAGCCAGCAGTGTTAAGTTTCATGATACTAGAAAAAAAAAAAAAAAAAAAAAGAAGGAATTGTCAAGGCTGTAAGTCAGTGGCAGAAGCAGGAATTACTTACTGCTTCAGGGACTATAAATTTTGGAGTGTGAATGTGACTTACCATACATGAATTTTCAGAAAAATTAAAATATTTAAAGTATCCAACCAGGATATAGATTATCCTAAAGTTACTGAAAATTTATTCCCAATATATTTTGGCTATTTAAGCTACTTGGGATGCCAGACTGAAGCCTGAAGTAGTCACCAGTGTAAGCAATTGTATAAAGTAAACATGATCATTTATTTTTTAATCAACCTTTTCTACTAAATTTAGCTACATATTCTTCACAGACTTGTCCACTATTTTTAAATTCATTCGTGGCTAGCAACTATTTCAAAAGCATGAACTCCCTGATGCTGTAGACACAGGCAAATGCAAGCTCTCTTACTTTTTGAATATCCTACATATCAGATAAAAATTTAAAAAATGACTTCTATAAACTTACATTACACAGTATTAGCAATGCTTTCAAAAATACAAAATCTATCAAAATATAATACTGGCAGCTGAAATTTCATCTTCTTTTAATATTTGGTTTTTGAGACTGAAAAGCAAAGAATTCAATTATGTCACCAATTTAAGAAACTGTTCCCAACTATAGATACTAGATGCTTCAAAAACTCTCAGTAGGGAAATAGATGGATTGAGTGATTGAAAAAAAAATGTCTATACCATAAAACTTTGTCTCTATCACATAAAGTTTGTGGATAGCCATATTAGTTGGGTATTAAGCCATAAGCCATCTCTTGTTTTAAGAGATAGAAATGCATAGAGGATTTTTGAAATAAAAAATTTCCATTTTCTCTATAAAGATTTCTAGACTGAAATATCTAAGATTCATTTCTGCTAGTCCACTCTTGAAAAATTTAATAATTATGACTGGACTTTGGGAAAATATGAAGCTGCTTGAGAGAAAGTACAGATGGTTACTATTGTGGGAACACCATGTATAAATAAGCAGTCCTTAGGATTCTTGCCTTTAGTTGAATAAACTGGTAGATATTGTGATAAATGCCAATAACACTATACTTGAAATTGCTGAAAGTGTTTATTAAGGAAAAAAAATCAACCAATATAATTATTTGACCTCATGCACAGAAACCAATGTTTACCTGAAAGTTGAAACATTTGTTGTACTATTGATATTATTTGTAGAGATACATATTCTAAGTTGGATTTAAAGTAATGTCTAAGAATTTAACATTTGTTGTACTATTGATATTATTTGTAGAGATACATCTTTTAAGTTGGCTTTAAAGTAGTGTTGTCTAAGAATTTAACCCCCCCCCCATTTTTCCTGAAGAATGGAGTAATCTTTTTTTATGGGTTTCTGAAGATTAGCTTCTTTAAATTGCAAGTGTCTGAGTAACAAGATTACTAATATGAGTTTTGATACCAGTATTGGACACTTTCCCTTCATTCTCAACAAATGATTTCATTTGCTTCAGATTTTTGAAACTCTGCTCAGTATACCAAGTACTTCTGATATTTACTATCTCATAAAGAATAAACCTAGAATGGCGTTGAAAAGAAGTTAAGCTCAGTCCTAAATTTTTCCTTATGTATATTGTTCTAATGTGTACTTCTTTTTAAAGCAAACATGGGATTTCAGTTCAAAATTTCTATTCAGAAGAACGTATGAATACCTTATTGGATGGAAAAATCTGTGAACTATAAAATAAAGAATTGTGGGCTGCACTTCCACTACACTTTGATTTACAGGATTTATATCTCATCCCAAAGTGGAGGGTGTTAGAACCTGAGGACACTTGCCTTGTGCCATGAGCACTTGTCATATATAATGTACCACATTACACATATAAATTCATTTTAGAACCTGTCATTCCACAGTAAGGCAGATATTTGTGCAAATTATGTTTGTTCCTCTTATATGGTTAAGTTGTTTGTGGGTCTGAAATGTGATACTTTAAAAAATGTGTATGTGTTTGGAAACAGGTTTGGAAATGTGGTAAAGTTGAGATTCATACACTATACTCAGATGTGCAAAAATTTCTCTGTAACTCATTTGAACTTTCTCATAACCTCTATCCATGGAGTTGTTAGATAAAATGTCAGCTTACTAAGTGAATGTATCTTAGTCTTATCTAGTTTAAGCCCTTTTCCTTTTGGATAAATATTGAGGCAATATGACCTCAATTGTTTGAGAGTTTTTTTTTTTTTTTTCTTTGTTAGCTTATTCCCAAGATGCCGTGTGGGCTAGATGGGGAGATTGCTCCGGCCTTTCTTTGTGTGTGGGTGGAGAGTTTGCATCTAAGCATGGGCCTTCATGTGGCCTTTTTGGTTCCTTCTTGGCCTCTGTGGTAGGTGTGGTATTCCATATTCTCATTGGGTACCCTGCCACCATTTTCTACAGAGCTGGGAAACCTAGTGACACTTGGGCTAGTGACAACTCTTGGGCTGAGTTGGCCTCTCCTAAGCTTGTTGTCTATGAATTCTCTGAGTCTCAACGAAATTCTGTTTGTCTTGGCTTAGGGTTTTCATCTCAGGCTCTGACATAGTTCCTCATGATGTTTACCACCCACTGTAGGTAGACTAGCTTTTACCTCTCAGCTACTTCTAATGTCCCCTGTCAGCATATCACATCTCGTGGAAGTTAAAGTTGTCTCAGTGACACTAATCCTAGATCTTCCTTTCCCTGTACACGTCACATTACCACTCCTGTGCAGTGGTCAGTTCATATTGCTGAGAAACATTCTAGACATTCAGTAGGGCATAAGATTACCTATAGGAACCCAATTTCCTTCTAAGCTGTCTGGAGTCCTTTTTACCACGCCTTTTTTCTACTTGCTTATTCTAGGATGACAGAATA
The DNA here is from genome assembly GCA_028533885.1 of Nasua narica. Taxonomy (NCBI): domain Eukaryota; kingdom Metazoa; phylum Chordata; class Mammalia; order Carnivora; family Procyonidae; genus Nasua; species Nasua narica. The sequence goes on from CM052810.1 coordinate 41,007,629, forward strand.
TGAGGATTGAGATTTTTCTTTTTGCTTTCTATTCTTGGAAAAGCTCCTATTTTCCTTTTTTTTTCTCCTTCAGGAATGTTTCCTTTATCATATCCTTCTGCCTCTAAGGTAACATTTCCTAGGGAGGTATCTAATTATTGAGAAGGAAACTATGTCAGGAAATACTAGAAAATATTATTCTCATTTTTCACAATATTGAGCCGGCATGAATTACTGAATTATATCTTAGGGAAAAACTCTCTAGTGCCATTAAGTTGATATATTATAGGTTTTAGTTCGATAGTTACCAAAATGGCCCAATCAAGCAAAGCAAAGAAAATTTTTTGCTTTTGAAACTTTAATGACAAAATTTAGAGATGCCTATGAGGAGATACTTTACTGAGACCTATAACTGTTATAAATATATGCCACATGATTGAGTTCTGAAGAATATTTTTAATATTTATTTGATGCTTTTTATTTTTCAAAGTGGTTTTCATTCATTATCTTATTTAATCTTTCCAGCATTTGTGTAATATAGGCAAGGCAGATATTATTATCCCATATTATAGATGGGAAATAAAAATTTTAAAATAATTTAGTGAATTGCTCTTTATCCCCCGGTAAATTGATGTTTGTATTGGAGCAAGGAAGGATCTGTATTTGCTGATTCTACTTCTGGTTTGGTAGTCTTTCCTTGAAATTATGTTTGCAATATTTTATTACTTGAGAAGTAAAAGAAAAAAGGAAAAGGAAACTACCTTTTCTTCTTTTTTTTTTACTACCTGTTCTTCTTTTCTTTTTTTTATTTTTAAAGATTTTATTTATTCATTCAACAGAGAGAGATCACAAGTAGGCAGAGAGGCAGGCAGAGAGAGGGGAAAGCAGGCTTTCCGCTGAGCAGAGAGCCCAATGCGGGGCTTGATCCCAGGACCCTGAGATCATGACCCGAGCCGAAGGCAGAGGCCTTAACCCACTGAGCCACCCAGGCGGCCCCCTTTTCTTTTCTTAAAAAGGGAGTTGCTGATACATCTGCTTCTCCCACATAGAGCTTATATATCTCTGTAAGAGTCTTTAACGTAGCTTGCCCTTGCTCTAAATTCAAGTGTGCTTCTTTCCCTTTGTATGATACTCCTGCCCTGCACACATCTCAGCATTTCCCATTCCTGGGCTTCTCTGGACATTCTCATCATTTCCTTCTTGACCTGTCTACTTGCTTATAGTCTTTATCACTTGGAAGAGACATTTAGTATTTCTCCTCGAATTCTGACTTCTGTCTTCTCTCCATGATCATGTTTACTATTGATCTTGATTACTATGTTTTCAGTTGTTTTACTCACACACTTGTTGAAGTTACCCTGGTCCTTGATAGCCTACACAATTTCTCAGGAGCTCTTTTATCTTTGACCTAATCCAGCATAAATGTAAATCATTTCAGAAAAAAGTTTTATTCTGTGCCTTAAATGAATTGTTATATTTATACACCCTGTTGGCCGGGATGACTAAATATGCTGAGAATGTCCAGCACCTCTTTTTGCCTGGCTACAATCAAATCTATATAGCTTTCTTTGTTTTTGGTGAATCTGGGAAACTAGCATTTTGTTCAAAGTAGACAATAATTCATCACAGTGAATAGAAAGAAGAATGATTAGATTCTCTTTGTCCCCTGCATATCAGTCAGCATCGAGGAAGAAACAGATGACACACTTGAAAGAAACTATTTACTAAGGTGTGGGCAGGATTTAAGGAATAAAACCAACGATGGTGTGTTCAGCAGATTCTAAGATGATCCCCAGTGATCCTGACCTTGTAGTAGTTGCTACCTTATATAATTTACCTCCCTCGATTAGATTGTTTACAAGCACCAGAATATCTGAACTTTAAGAATTTACCACTTGTATGATTAAATTACAAAAGATCCTGGCTCTGTCTTGCTAGCATTTTCTTTTGTTGGTTTTGATGAAGCAAGTACCTATGCTGGGGAAGGCCACATGGCAAGGAACTGAGGGCAGCCTGTGGTCAACAGTCAGCAAGGACCTGAGGCCCTCAGATCAGCAGCCCAAAAGGAATTAAATATAGCTAACAGCCATGTAAATGAATTTCCTTAGTTGATCCTTCAGATGAGCACCAACCCTGAACAACACCTTCATTACAGTCTCCTGGGAGACACTAAAGCCTAGGATCCAGTTAAGCCACCCCTGATTCTTGACCCACAGAAACTTTGAGATAATGATGTATATTGTTTCAAGCCACTATGTTGATGACAATTTCTTTTTTTTTTTAAAGATTTTATTTATTTATTACAGAGAGAGATTCCAAGCAGGCAGGCAGGCAGAGAAGGGGAAGCAGGCTCCCCACTGAGCAGAGAGCCCTATGCGGGGCTCTTTCCCAGGACCCTGAGATCAGACCTTGGCCGAAGGCAGAGGCTTTAACCCACTGAGCCACCTAGGCGCCCCGATGACAATTTCTTATGTAGCAATAGATACCACCCAGAAACCTGAAGGGGAAAGGGACAAGGCGGTTAGTAGACCTGGAGGACATAGCTGTATGGAGAAGGGTAACTGGCAGGACCTGTGGCCTTTGAGAGAGAAGCACCAGAGTCAAAACAAGTAGCAGGAGGTAGCTAGGGGAATAATTACATATCCTCAGTCTCCCACTGCCCTTGCATTTCCTGATATACTTAATTTTGGCCTAGCTGAACCAAATGTGAGAGGAAGCCCATTGTTACAACCTGTATGGGTCATATTCCTGGGCACAAAGCAGAATAGATGGTGCATTCATTTCTTAGCCACACAGTATGACAAACTGGGTGGCTTAAAACTATAGAAATGTATTATTTTACTCTTTTTTATGTTAGAAGTCTGAAATCAAGGGGTCAGGAGGACCATGCTCTCTCTGAAGCCTACACAGGCAAATCCTTCCTTGCCTCTTCCCAAATTTTGATGGGTTACCAGCCAACCTTGATGTTCCCTGGCTTGCAGTTGCTTCAGTCTCTGCTTCTGTCATCACATGATGTGTCTGTGTCCTCTTTTTATGAAGACAGAGTGGGTTAGGGCCCACCCAATTCAGTATGACCTCATTTTAAATTTGATTACATCTGCAAAGACCATTTTCCCAAGTTAAAGCCATATTAACAGATACTGGAAATTAGGAAATCAAAATTATCTTTTGTGGGGTATATAATTCAACCTATAACAGGGAAGGATGGATATCTAGAGGGGCAAATAGAAGAGATCCAGTATGTGGTGGAAAAAAGGTATATTCTGAGTACTTATATATGATGCTGATATGAAACATAAGCCTGTCACTAATAGAAGCGACTGAGTATTTTCTCATCATTCTTGAGGACAGATTTCTTTTATAATCTATGCTTTGTGAGGAAGAGCTATCAAAGGAGAGTAACTGGTACAGGCTGTTTGAACACTAAAGACACAGAAGACAGGTTTGTTGCCTTTATTGAATGTACTGCCTTGGGCTTTGAAATTGGCATGCTTTTTATAAATCTCCCCAAACCACTAAAATAAGATTCATGCAATTTTGAAGGTTGTGGGAAGAGGGAACTATATCACCTATCGTAACTACATCTTACATGGCAGAAAATCTAGACTTATGAAATGCATTTTATGAAGTATCACATTATTCAAGCTTTGTATTTGTTTCTTTTTTTAATTTGCATATCTTGATTGGAGATAATAATTCCTGGTAGGAAAAAGTTTCATGAATTTTGTGGCTATATTTTTATATCATACAGACCTTTCCTGACATTCATTGGAAAGTATTTGCAGTTTAGTCACCATATTTTTTTCTTTGCATAAACTCCCAAAATGATTTTTTTCTCTAAAAATAATAGTGTTAATTTCAGTGGCATAAGAGAGTAGGAAATATCCCATTCTCAAATTTTAGGACTTTCAATATTTAAGTTTTAATTGCTTAATCTGTAAGGCAACTTTGGTAATTTAAAGTTGTGTTGAAAGGCACTGTAAGTGTTCAAACCTATAATCAATTTATAGAAATATGCCAGTTCTGAATTTATTGACCATCTGTCAGTCTTCATTCACTACCAGCTAGCTGTCAGTGTTTATTATTTGATGCACTGTATAATGAGTCACTGCAAGAACAACCCATATCTCCATCACGATGATTAATGAGGTCATTGTCTATCCACAACCACCTTAGCCATCATTCTTTCCTTCCAGGCATGGGTAAATGGCAATCCCCAAATCAAAAGGAGATTCCCAGAGCCCCGTCCCAAAGCACAGTTACTTGTTTACTGTGCTAATTCAATTGGCATGTAATAAATTCAGCTATACTCAGTCAAACCTCTTCTATGACAATAGTTTTTAAAAGTAATCATTAAAAAGGATATCCTAGAATTTTTACACACACACACCACACCCTATATAGTTATATTGCTTATAATATACATCATTTAAAAAATGATTATATCTAAAACAAAATGACATCTTGGGATACTGCTGGCTCCAACTTATTTTTTTGTTAGATACACAGGTAAACTTAAAGCATGCAGGAGGTATTCTTATGGTGAAACAGTCTGTTATAATGGAAAGGCATGGCCATTTGAGTTAGACTTATCAGAATCTGCTACCGATTAGCTGTGATCACAGGTACCATTCTTCTTTCATTTTCAGAGTCTTTGAATGTAATATGGATAACTTTTACTCCATGGGATGTTTGTTAGTACTATTAACTGAGATGAGATAACTAAGCCTCTGGTGTATAGAAGCACTCACAAATGTGTGTCCTGCATCTTGGTATTGGTGGCAACAATAAGTAGAGTATAGGGATCAGGGAAGAAGGAGATAGGAAAAATTTTGAAGTCCAAGATTCAACCAAATTAATCTCCATGTAAGAAAGTTCTATGATTTATATCTTTAGAAAATCAAGCTCTTACTGTTTACGACAACAAACTCTAGGATTTAGGTAAAGGTAGTTGATAGTTGCTTTTATTTGTTTGAAGGGATACAAATAGGTTTAGGAGAGAGGGAAAAATATAATAGAGACAAAATGAGTAAGAGGATATCTATCTATCCATCTAGATTTATCCATCTATCTATCTACCCATCTATCTGTTAGGGTGTCCATATATGTGTACTATTCTTGAAGTAGAAGAAAAGCTATCATATGGGAGGTGGAAGCCAAACGAAGACATTCATATAAAAAACCCCAGAAGGAACAAATATGGTTGTACCTAGATGAGAGCCATACCATGTCAATAAGATGACTGTAGAGGGTGTCTTTAATGTGGCTTAAACTATTAACACATCCCTAGTCTCTTTAGTAACATGTGACAAAGACCCTGCTTCCAGATAAGTTACTGTTATTACCTGGATACCTCTGTGCAGAATGTACAGTAGACTCATAAGCAGGTAATGAAAGCGGCATGGTGGGAGAAGTTTGGTCCAGGATGAGGGTGTCTACTTATTTGACAAGGCTAATTGAACATTAGATGTATACCTTCTCTAAATGGAAAAAAAATTATCCAGTATTTTGAAGTGAAATAGCTCTTCTCTAGGCTGTGTGCACCGAGATGTGCTGCCAGGTTCTGTTAGGCATATATATTATTAGATAAACCTGAATATTGGGTATAACTTAATGATTTGACTTTGGAAAATTTCTTCCATCATTCACTTTAATATCCCAGGCCCTCGCATACTCACTTTGTGCATTTGTATCTTTTTCATATTTTTTTTATCTCATATTTAAACAGAGAACATTGAGTTTTTTGATTGGTGGCTCTTATCTAACACTAGTTTTCTGTCAAGTAAACCTCTAAGAGTTAGGTACAAAATTACTAGAGTCTATTTTACCTAAAAAGCTCCAATAGTTGGCTTGAAGCTAGCAGAAATACCCAATGTAGAAGTAGGATATAGCACATTCTAAGAGAAACTTATGGTGAGTTGGGGTTATCCCTGGGGCACATTCTGCTGACTGTGATCAGGACCTCAACTGTCTTGCTGTACTTACCAGGTCTTAGGCATGGTAGTTTTGCTCCCAGTCATATTGAAACTTGTTTTTTATTCAGTATTCTAGAAACAGCCAAACCTGAAGGGGTTGGTTCATACTAACCAAACTTATATGAGAATAAAATATTTACCAGAATGCATTTTATTGATATTGGGGAAATTGTCAGGCAGATTGGAATGTTCGTGTAGGCTGTATGAAAGCAAATTTTCATGGAAGTGAAATTTCAATAAAAGAAAAAATTTATTAAGTAGTGCAAATGTTTATTGACAAAAAGGAAAAACATAGACTATGTGTAGTAAAATCTCATGATTTGGATGTTGATAATTTGAATTAGTGATATTTTATTTTTGATCATAACTAATGTGGAATTAATGATACTTTAGGCTAAGCTGAAGTAACATATACATAATCATTAAAATAATAGAGATAGGAATTATATAGTTAAATATATAAGGAGCAAGTGATTTAATATAAAGAGCAGAACATCATCATTTGAGTAAAATGTGCTAATTGGGAATGTAATAAGAATTTAAGAAATATAATCAGAATCAGAGCAGTTTTTCCTTAAGGAAATAGAATTTTAGATTTTTAAGAAACCTCAAGAGATAATATTATCTACTTCTTTCCTTTTACAGATAATCAGTGTGAGTGATGGTTATTAACTCACCCAGTATCACATAAGTAGATCGTATTGAGCTGAATCTGGACATTGGGTATCCTGACTATTAGGCCTCTAGAGCTTTAGTTGATCTACTTATCCAAATCATCTCAGATCTATACAGGAAGCAAATACATTACCTAGCTTGTAAAAACATGTAAATAACAGATAAAAATATTTTCCTCTAATGCCTAAATCACTGGTTTCTCTTAATATCAGCTGTTGGATAAATCAACTAAAGATTAGCTTATTCACAATTAATAACAAATGCTACCATATGGTTAGGGCTGACAAATACAGAAATAATCAGAAAATCACCATTTGGCAACCTCCATAGTAATGATTGTTTTAGGTACAAATCATTGTTGTAGGGTAAAACTAGTGGAGGAAAAATGTATTGATCAAGAGGACATTTACATAATTTTAAAATATTTCCTCACAGGATATTTACTGATTTAAAAGGGAGAATAAGTAACTCCACAGTGGAAATGTCTGGCCTACTATCTTAATCTATGATCAAAGTTAATATCACCATTAGTGGGACAGATTGACTTCATGTGCTTCCTGATATGATGCAGTGAGGCCACATCACTTTTGTGTTATTTTTGCCAAACTGAATCTAGTTGTGAGAAAACCTTGGGTAAACCAAAATTAAGGAACATTTTATAAAATTTCTAAAATGTCAAGGTGAAGAAAGACAAAGATGGATAAAGAAAATTTTCCAGATTAAAGGAAACTAAAGTGACCTCACAGTTAAACGAAATGTGTGACCCTGGATTGGATTTTGGACCAGAATTTTTTTTTTCTCTTTTGCTATGAAGGATAATAGTGGGACAAGATATAAAATTTGAGTAAAGTCTAGATATTATTTGCAGATTTGCAGAATCATAGGGAAAGGTGTATGAAGATTTATTGTACTATTTTTGAAGCTTTCAGATCTTAATAAAATAAACAGTTTTTAAAAAGGCCACTGCCAGTCTTGTAAGATTTGGAAATATTCAGTGGTTATCTTTGAGCTGTTTTCTCCTTCTACTCAGTTCTTACTTTGCTTTCTGATTCACCGTCCTTTTAATATGCTCAAATAGACAAGTTCTGTATGTCAAGATCCTTACAAGGATTTTTGGTTTTCATTTTGTTGTTAACGATTCTCTCCTAGCTTTTCTCTTTTTTGACTAAATGATTACTAACATCATAAAATAAAAGAATATAATGATAAAATAAATAATAATAAACATAATAAAAAATATTGCTGGTTGAATTTCAGACATCGTAACTGGTAGTATATATAATTAGGGAAAGGTGTTATGCTTGTCTTTAAATCTTGTTGTAGATGGGTTGACTGTTTCCCCTATATGTGTAAGGACATCTCTAATTTTGTCTCCATGGTTTTCCCATCATCTACTCAGTGTTTATTGGTAGAGCAGTATAGGCAGACAATGTTGCTCTCTTCTTATTGCTTGTTTTGTTGTTTCACTGTGATATTTGTTAAATGTCACTGAATCGTATAGACATCTTCTATGGCAGTGTTTGCTAAACAATCAGAAATGTTCTATTTAGTAGATACAAACTATTATTCTCTCTTATCTTTTCTGTGACCATAAGTCATATTCTTCATTTAAGAAAATTCAACAAATGTGAATTAATGGAAACAAAATACGAACTCCTTTTTATTAACAGCTGATTCTTTCTCCTTCCTATTTGCTTCTGAGAAGTTCTCATTACAAATTTTTAGCCTAAGGCCTGCTGAAAATCATTCAGGCCCTTTAGAAATGTAGGTGTCAAATCCTTCCAGCTGTATATTTTAACACTCTAGCCTTGTTTGAAACATTTATTCCCTTTGGACCTTTTCAGTGTCATGCTTTTAATCACTTTGCCTTGAAGAACTTACTTTTTTTCCTTTTTTTTTTTTGACTAATAGCCTTGGATTTTTATTTTATTCTCTTTGCCCTTCCTGTACAAATTCACTTCTGTCAGTTTCTTTCAATATCATGGGTATAAATACTACATATCAGCCCCTCTCCCCTTGTTTTTGTGAGGTGGTGGTGATAGCAGTGAGTATTGAGACCTCCAAGGCGTTATGAAGACAGCACCTGGGTCATTCATCACCAAACTTTTTTTTTTTTAATGGAGAAAGGACATTGTATGTATGTATGTATGTATGTATTTATTTATTTCTCCCCAAATTTGTTTATTTTAATTTTTCAGTGTTACAAGATTGATTGTTCATGCACCACACCCAGTGCTCCATGCAGTACGTGACCAAACTTTTTTCAGTTTTAAGATTTGTATAAACTTTATACAGAAACATAAAGTCTTAAATATGTTTTCATGTGTCTGCATTATAATGACTAATAATTGAAACAGGAACATCTTTTTAAAAATTTACTATTTCAGGGGCACCTGGGTGGCTCAGTCAGTTAGGTGTCTGCCTTTGGCTCAGGTCATGATCTCAGGGTGCTGGGATCCAGCCTGATGTTGTCAGGTTCCCTGCTCAGTGGGGAGTCTGCTTCTTCCTCTCCCTCTGCCACTCTGCTCTCTCTCTCTTCTGAATAAATAAATGAAGTCTTTAAAAATTTACTATTTCATGTTTTTATTTCTTTAATTTCTTTTGTGGCCCTGGAAATATTTCTGTATTCAGTAATCAAAGTACTCACTCCATATATTAATTTATCTTTCTCCTTTTTATTCACTCATTCAAACCTGTTGGTTTATTACTACTTTTCTTTGGTTTTCAATATATTAGCTGTAGATAACTAGTCAATTTGCCACTTTACTGATCCCAGGTTTGCTAAATTATTCCCATTTATAGTTATTCCGGTATTTCAAACTGGCTACATAGTCTTAATGTGTCACTTGAACTTGTTATTTTCTGTGGGGTTTTGAATACAGTCAGTTCCTCAGCACAGAAGTACTTACAGGATGTTGCAGGAGAAGCTCCTCTGGGTGGGGCATGTGTGAAAGATGGATGACAGCTGGATGCTTAAGCAGCTGCTTGATGGCAAATGGAGGAGGGAGCTTTTGAGGATGTGAGCAGAAGGACACAGTGAAGCAAAACTCAAGCAGTGAGGCATGGCTGTGAAACCCTGGGACTTGTCAGCAAGACCCATTGCAACCGGAAATCACGGCCTCATTTAGAAATTCAAAATAGCAGCTAACTCCACTGTCTCTGAAGGCAAATCTTTTTAAAACAAGACACACTAACTGCTTGGTTTGTAATCAAGGACAGTCTTGTTCCCCCGATGAGCCGTCCTTGCTGGTTGGATATTAATTTCTTTAATTCCAGTGGTAAGATTTAATTCAAAAATTCCTATATCTGAAACTTTTAGTGTCCTGCACATTTACAAAGACATTTAACTTACAATGTGAAATGCTCTTACAGTTAGTAGTTAGTAGGTTACTAAGTATGCATATGGTACAATGATGCTATTGCCTTGTAGACAATTTACAGAAAGATTTAGAAAAACTTTTCAGGCACACAATTCTATAGATAACTATTTCAAGTGTATCTACATGAAACATAAGTCATTGTCAAGTATATCTATAGTCAGACTAAGGACATAGTATATATGAGCTCTACTACTAACAAATTTGTCATTCTGGAAATATTACATATGAAATTTTAGTATTATATATATATATGGCTAAAATATAAGGATTAATATTTGAGATTTAAAATCTCAGACTTTTTTTTATGTTTCCTATATTACCTCTGAACAAACATCTGTATGTTCTATTTGTTCAAATATTTATTGGGTATCAAATTTGTGCTAAGCATTTATTGGGGTAGCATAATGAACAATGCTAAATTTTTTAAGGTGCTATCATTCTGTTAGAAGATAAAATACCATGTCAATATAGTCTGGTGTAAGAGGAGGACAAATTAAAGCCCTACATTTGAGATAGTAAACAAGGTGGCAGTTTGGGGGACAATTTGATGCTGGAGAAGTGAGTAGAAAATATCTCCCTTGTGGCAGTGGCCAGCACTATCAGGTAGTGTCATAAGTATCCCAGTGTCATGAGGAGCTATAAATGTGCCTCAGATTTCATAGGATTATCTGAGGACTATGCACAAATGGTGGCAGGGTCCAGGATTAGGTTCAGCTGTATAAGGGATTTACCTTCTAGAAATATTTAGAGGTCTTTAGGAGCCTGATAAGATCCTCTTTTATGAAGGAGTCTGTTATTGGAGGAATCAAACCAGATGGAGTAAGTTATAGGTAGAACCCAAGAAAACCTAGGGAACTGCAGGATATTTTACCAGACCCAGGTGCTCCCACTGCAGACTCAGACAAGCTAGCTGCCCAGCACTATGCAGAATCCCTGGGTGTTCAGAACTTGACCTATGATTTTAATTCCCAGAGGCTGAGCATAGTTACATCAGGTTTGGTGATGCTGCGGAGAGCTGAGGACTGCCTCTACTAGGAGAATGGCTGGGATCCTATAGAGATATGGGAATCTGATACTCAAATTCATCTAAGCGAGCCATTTTCCCCTTCCTGCCTTATGACCTATAGGTGATGTTGCAGACACGCAGATGTTTTGTTTTATGGAAACCTTCTCAACTCAATAATATTGATGAGTATCATATTTTCATTTTAAATTTGTTATGTCCACAAAAATATGTATCTCTATTTATATCTATCTGTCCATCTATGTATCATCATGAGTCTAATCTGAAAAATCTTTGCACAGTGATTCTGTTATATCTTTTAAGATAAATTACTAGATTCTGAAGAGGGAAGGCATATTTAAATTTTGATACATACCATCCAGCAGCTCTATAGGAAATTTTTATTTGTTTATATTCCAGTAACAGCATCTGAAGTGCCTGTCACCTGTATACTCAGAGTCATTTGTTATCTTTTTTTTCCCCAGTCTTTTTAATCTTGGGAATTTGATAGGTAGAAATCCTATATCATATTGCTTTAATTTACTTTTTTCTTGGTAGAACTTACATATATTTCATATATTTACTGGCCATTTATCCTTTCTTTTTGGTAAATTTCTCGTTCATAACCTTTGCTTCTTCCACTATTAGGATATTCATATATTGTCTACTGATTTATAAGTACACTTTTAGAATGGGCTATTTGTCAAATGTATTCATTCATTCAAAAAAATATTATGTAACTTCTCAGTGCTAGGTATTATGCTAAGAGTTAGAATATGAATTTTCTCATCATTAATTGCAGTTTGATTTTGATGATGGCAATTTTGGTCATACAGAAATTTTGTTTTTACTTTATTTCAGTAACATTTACTAATCTTTTAATCAACTCTGATTTTGTCTTCATGCTAGAATAGTTTCTCTGCCACACAAAATTATGGATAAATGTAAAAATGAGTTTTTTGTAAAATTTAAAAACTAATTTTCCTTATAATATTATTATTTACATATTATATATTTATATATTTAACCCATTTGGAATTTGCTTTGTACTCAGTATGAAGTAGAAATTCATCTTTTTCATCCTAAGTACTTCAGTTATCCTCATTCCTTTTATTTACTAATAAAATAATTGTCAACCATGTAAAATATTACCTTGTCATATTTTTTTTTTTTTACCTTGTCATATATTTGATTCCAAGGCATATCTGAGATCTTTTCTGTTCTCTATCATTTTATCCATCCATGTGTTCATTCATGTGTTAATTCTTCAGCATTATTAGATACCATTCTATTTGGGAATTTTAAATGTTTTATTAGTCAATGATATTCTTTTTCCCCTTCCTTCCTTCTTTCCTCCCTCCCTCCCTCTTTTCCTTCCTTCCTTCCCTCTTTTTCTTTCTCATTGTCATTGGCAAAAAGTTTTTTTAATTGGCTTTTTGCTGGCTTAAAATAATCAATTCACCGTAATTTCCTTTCCATGAGATGTTTTATTTGGAGGGGTAGTTCTCTTACAACTTTCTAATTTCTTCTTATAGCTCTTAGTATAATTAAGTTTTTTTACATCCTTTTGAGTCAGATAAGTATTTTATTTTTCTAGAAATCACCCATTTCATCCAGATTTTCAGAATTACCATCAAAGAGTTGTACAAAACATTTTTAGATATATTTGATTCCTGGGCAACTGTGGATATAAACATATATATATTATATATTTCTTGATTAGGGTAGCTATTTTTTTATTATACTGTTTTATTAAAAAACTAACTCTTGACTTTTATATCTCTTTTGATTTTGTATCTCTTTTATATTGTAATTATGAAATCCTTCTTTGCACTTATTCATATATGTAAACATTTACAAATATTCAAATACTTGGAATATATGAGTACTTTGTATTGGACTGTATTAGTGTTCACTAATATTTTCTGCCCCTTACTGAAAGAGGAATATATTTTTCTGCATTGTTGACTATAGATGTGATCATGTGGTTTGTTTTGGGTAATGAAATACAAGAATGGATATCCATTCTTGTATTGAAAACAAGATGAGCTAGCTTTCAATTGCCTTTCAATTTGCCTCTTTTTAATCCCTCTGCCATGATAACCACAGTGTTTCAGATGGAGGCTGTCAACAGTCTGGTTCCCACAATGAAGGTAATGTGATTCAGGGGCAAATGTGATGCAGGACATGGAGAACCAGAGAGAAATAAACCTTTGCTCTTGTAAGCCATTGGGACTTAGGGTTTGTTTCTTACAGCAGCATTATCTATATACTCTTTTGTCTGACATACTTCTTTGTTGAAACAAACAATAAGAACTTCAAGAGTCAAATTAATAGATAAGTTAAATGAGAAGAGAGTTTCTCCATATACAAATTGGGAAGAAATTTGGAGTAGATTTTTAAATATCCACTTCTGAATTAGAAAGACATGGCTTTAGTTCCCTGTTCTGCTACTTACTAGTTCCAAGTAAAGTTAAAAACATCACCGAAGCTCTTTAAGATTTATTTTCTCATTTGTAAATTGGGAATTGTAAATTATAAATTCCTCCTTTGTAAATGTTAACACCTATATTAAATAGTCCTGGTAGAAGAACTTTAGTGAAATGAAAGGCATAAAGTCTCTTGCACAGAGGAAAAAAATACTTAAATGGCAATTACAACTCTGTTGACGCTACTGACAGTACCTCACTACTATTTAGCTCTTGGCAAGTATGTTTCTCTTGTCATGTGTACTTGGGGTTCTTGGCATTTGTATTTGGCTTTGGAGATATTTTATTTGTAATTTTCAAATACTGTAATAATTTTCTTATATTTTTATTTAACTTTTTATCTGTTATTCCAATATTCTGTTTTATTTTGGGATCACATGATTTCTTTCATCTGGGTTTTAAGTTTATTATACTATTGACTATCTTGAAGTTTAAGATTTCTTAAATTTTTATATGCCTTATAATTTTTTAAAGGATTAAAAAATGCATGTGTACATAACTGAGTCATTACTCCCTAAGTCATCAGGAGGTAAGCACAAGCAAATACATTCTTAAGAATGCTATAATATGAAAAGCTTTCAATAGGGGTTTGAGAACAAGATTTGGTGAACTCTCAAAGGTTGCTTTGGTTTTCTCCAAACAGATTGATTAGGGAATCATTCTGAAATCATTTCTAAAAAACACAAATATGTTGGCTTTCTCTTGCTGCATAACAAATGCAGCAATGTAAAACAACACCTCTTTATTTTATGGATTCTGTGGTAGGTCATGAGTCTGAGCATGGCTACCAAGGGTCTCACAAGATGTCATCCAGGGCTGCAGTTTTATCTGGAGCTCGGAGTCCTCTTTCAAGTTCATTCATACTGTTTATAGAATTGTTTCCTGAGGTTACAGGACTGAGGCTGTTAGCTCTTGGAGACCACTCCTAATTTCCTGCTACGTGGCCTTCTTCAAGACCAATAAGAAAGTCTCTTTTTCCAGTCTGATAGGATGGTCTTATATAACCTAACCTAATCAAGGGAATGACATCTCTCCTTCCTTGTCATATTCCATTAGTTAGAAGCAAATCGTAGGTGTCACCTATACACAAGGGGAGGACATTATAGAAAGGCTAGAATCATTGTGGGATCACCCTAGTTCACCACTAAACTTTAATAAACTGATTTTATAATAAAGGGCAATATATATGTACTAAAGAAACCCCTGCTTTATCCTGAGCACTGGTTATAAACTTGTAGAATATTTTATTTGTAGTAGAAAGTGTTGTGTGAAAAGTCCTAACAATATTAGAGCTCAGAGGCCTGTGAATTAGGATTATATCTCCTGGCATTTCCTAACTATGCATATATAGAATTGGTTATGTCCTGATATTTAGGTACAAGTGTGCTCAATGATAAATATTTTTAAAATTCTGATACATAGTGTTTAAACCTCTGAACAATATTTTTTTTGAATGTCAGTGAACATTTAGGAAGGAATTTGGTTGAGAAGTTTAATGTCTGTTGTTATGCTTTAGAATTGTTTCCTCAAAAAGAAGTTTCTCCTCCTTAAAGTTCATTCAGGGAAGAAACAACAACAAAAACTCCATTTAGTTTCCCTTCCTAGGTTATAGTAAAGTATTTTGTGTGTGTGATTTTATACCATTAATATATCTTAAATGGCATTTGTCATTAAATGACATGCTCGTTTCTGCAACAGGATTTTTCATGCTGTTTTTCTCTGTGAGGAACATTTGCTTCCTCCTTCTTCTTTGTGTAACTCTTTCATCCTTAATATCCTAGCCAGTTGTATTTCAGGAAGCTTTCCTTGATTCCCTTTATAAATCAGATATATGGGAAAGTATTCCCTCACAGAATTGTGATTATTTCCCTCAGTATACCTATCTCAATTCCTAATTACATGTCAGCACTGTGATTATTTGGTATGGCTCCCTTACATGCTTTAGGTTCACCAAGAATAGGGACTGTGTACTTGTTGCTTATCATTTGTATCACCAGCACATAGAATAATTGCTACCACGTTATAGACATTCTATAAATATTTGTGTAATTAATAAATTAATCTTGGCAGATGATGGGTAGCAGAAGGGCAGCTACTTAAGGGAAACTAATTTGGAAGGAAAATTTAGTTGGCCAGATAAAAGTAATTAGTAAATTCAACTCTTGATGCAAAATAATTTTTAATTTTTTTCTACTTTTTCTGCTTTTTCTACTTTGTTCCAATATATCAGCATCTACCATATTGGTGATTTTAAAGTAGGGCATAGCAACGATAAATTACAAGCAAAGTTTTTCAAAATACCCATTCTTTCCCCCACCCACACCTCTAAAGGACTAACAGTCTTGCTGTGAGGTGAAATGAGAGTTACAGGGCAACAGGGGAAGCATGTGGGACTGTACAGATTTTCTTATGTTTCTGCAGTTAGAGTTTTCTGAGCCAATTTTACTGAAACTTGGGATCTGAAATAAAAGACTAGTTTGGGATTTAAATTATGACTGAGTGGATAGTGAAAAACCATCCAGAGAGGTTTACCTTCCTGGAGGCATGTGTTTTTCTTTTAAGAGGGGAGGAGACTAGATATACCGGTCCTACCTTTTCCCTGGAGAATTTATTTACGTTCCAAAAAGTTAGGATTCAGGATCCTTTTCATTACATTTCTAAGGAAACTTTCTTGCGAGGGGAGGGAACCATGTATCTCTCTCTTATATGAATACCCAGGTTTATGTTTTTTGAGTTCTTCACCTGTAATACTGATGCCCTATATGTAGGATGATACCTACCTTTCACCACATTTCCACAGAAGTAAAAATTGGGACACAAGAGAACTACATATTTATTATTTTTGTAAGTAAATAAAAAATCAGTTTTTCAGAAATCTTGTGTGTGCATTCAGGATAATATTAATAAATATAGATATAAAAAATTTAACCAAGGTTTAAAGGACAGTAAATTGTGCTAGCTTATATAATAATACATCCTAGTGATAAATGTAAGAATGTTCCTGATGATAAAAGGAGGAATGTAGAGTTGCGATATCCCAGAGGTGACTTCAAAAAATTTTTTTTTAGTTAAGCAAGAGAAGATGAAAATCTATAGTTGGTCATTTGCTCTATGGAGGGAAGCAGTTTGAAGACATGTTTTAGAGATTTAGATTGTCAGGAGTTGGTGATGGGGTAGATATAGAATGTAAGGAAGGGAAAAGAATAAAAATGACTTTGTAACTCTCCTTATGTAATTGGGTAATTGATATAATTTACATTTAAAATATAGGTATAGGAAGAAATTGAGGAAGGGAAGATAACAGATTCAGTATTTGGTATGTTGGTATTTTAAGAAGATTTTATTATTTTATTTATTTATTTTTAACGATTTTATTTATTTGCCAGAGAAAGAGAGAGTGCACAAGCAGGGGGAGCAGTAGGCAAAAGGAGAAGCAGGCTCCTTGCTCAACAAGGAGCCTGCAACTCCATCCCAGGACCTGAGCTGAAAGCAAACACTTAACTGACTGAACCACCTAGGCATCCCAGGATTTTATTTGAGACAGAGATAATGAGTGCATGTGAATGGGGGGAGGAGCTGAGAGAGAGGGACAAGCAGATTCTGCCCTGAGCGCAGACCCTATGTGGTGCTTGATCTCAAGACCCTGAGATCATGACCTGAGCCAAAATCAAGAGTTAGACGCTTACCCAACTGAGCCACTTGGGTGCCCCTGATATGTTGATTTTTTAACATCAGTATTATTAAGGTATAATTTAAATGAAATAAAGATAAGTTTATTTGGGTGCAGATTAAAAATCATGACAAATATATATGGCTCACTATCAAAATCAAGTCATAGAAGACATTGTCACTGCTTGTGTTCCCTTGCTTTCTTTTTCAGTAAATCTTTCATAGACTTCCAACATGTGGAAAACACTAAATTGTTTTCTGTCCCTAAACTTTTGTCTTACCATAATATCATAAGAATAGAATCATACAGTGTATAACTTTTTGTATCTCATTGCTTTCAATTAGCATGATGCTTTTGAGACCTATGGATGCTACTCCATGTATCAGCAGTTTTGTTTTGGTTTACTACTGACTAGTATTCCATCGTATAGTTAGATTACAATTTGTTTATTCATGTGTTTAGTCAATGATATTTGTGTTTTTTCCAGTTTTGGGGATTATGAATAAAGATACTATAAACATTCATGAAAAGGTCTAAACTTAGATACCTGAGCTGATTAAAACTTTAAGAGCTCCTACTTTGGGGCCATAGATAAAACCTATGACATATATTTAGAGTGAAATGAGTAAAGAGCCAAAAACGAAATCCTTAGAAAATCAACTTTTAAAAGTTAAGACAAGGAAGAGGGAGCCCTGGTGGAGACAAAGAAAGGATAATAGCAAGATACAGTGTGAACCATAAAAACTGTTGGATCACAGAAACCCAGAGAGCACAGTTATAAGAGGTCAGACAATGTTTAAAAAAAAAGAGATGCAAAGCATGTCTCATGAAGCAAAAGCCAAGTTAAAGTTAACAGTGGTGACCTGAGTTGGGTAGTTCTGTCATCATTGAAGAAATGAAATTAAAATAATTTAATGTGGGGAATCAAGGATGGCTTAAGGTTTAGATATCTTCAGGTTTGGACTGTTGCCTTAAATGAAAATTTTTGTTTTTTGGGGTTAGGACTTTATTTCTGGGCTTCATTGTCTCCTTATGAGACTCAGGTCTGAGGAGAGAGTTGGACAACTCCATCCAGGAGGTACATGTCTATGGTGGGCATTTCTACGTTAAAGTTGCTAAATGCTATAAATTAGGGTTTTTACTCCCCTTGGAGAACTGGTTGTTAGATATTTACCAGCATACCCCTGTGTACAAAAACCAGCATGGATTCCTTAGATAGATACGGAAACAAGAGTTCAAGGATGAAATTATATGTCAGGGAAGGGAACAAGATTGGTCTCATGAAGCATTTGATCAATTGGCAGAGGATACCAAGAATAGAGCTTAATAGAGAATTTGACTGTGTCTTTTATGCTTCATGCTAGGGCCAGAAATGGTGTCTTCAGGTAGTTGTGCATGGCTGAAGTACAAGAATAAGTGGCAAGTGCCAGGCATTATTATGTGGAGCAGAAAGTGACAAGTGGTGTAATATATATTTCTTTTTTATTTTTTCAACTAACAGAATTATTACTGTTAAGTCATCATTATAAAAACAGCACTGATACATAGCATTTTACTGAGTGCAAAATTGTTATCTTTTTTAAAAAACCTGAATGTGATGGAAAATTGTCCCAAACAAAAATCTAGAATATTTAGAGGATCAGTTCAGATTAAGACAATAAAAAGCAGTGAATTTGTTCCCATAATGAAATTAGCAAATGAGATTTGTCTAATAGCAAATATGCTGCATTCATTTGGAATTATTTTTCTTTAATGTGGGTATTCCAGTCTACATTCATATGTACTATTAATGATAATTGTGAAATAAACTTCGCACTGCTATTTTTGTATTAAAATTAGAGAAGCATTTTGTTTCTTTGTAATTTTGTTTATTAATTACAGCTGTGTGTGTATTACTCATTTGTGATAACAAACTTGCTATTAGAAAAATTGAATAATAGGGTATTCTAATAAGCAAGGAGATAGGATACAGGAAAATAGAATGCCAGAGAAGATCAATATATTGATAACTCAGGGAAACAGATAGGCAGCCAGGTAAGTAGTATCACAGGTATCTGTCAGCATGAAGCAGAATTTGGGATTTAGAAACAGAAACTTTCAGTTCCCAGGGCGAGATAAAGATGGATGGCTAGTAAGAAGAAGGAAAATGTCATGGCACAGGTGCTGGAGGACCAGTCCCATTACAAAGCTGGGCCTAAAGTCAGCACAAGGGGAGAAAGGTGGGAAAGAGTGTCAAGTTAGACTCAGGAAGATGATAGAAACTCAGTTATACAAGTGAGCTGTAAGGCTGGACCCAGATGAACAGTGGGAATCTGGGCCATCCATCTGCCTCTAGTGACCTGGACAGAGCTCCTTCTTGGTCCATAAACTATAGTTAGGATTGTTCTTTAAAGAGTGGAGCAAAGCTGACTCTGCAAACAAAGTTCAAAGTGCTTAGCTATAAGGAAAAATAGTCAAGGGCAAATGAATTTCATGGTTAAGCTTGAATTTATTTTCCTGTTACTGCTCTGTACACCTTTATATATGTATATATATATATTTTTTTCTTGTTGTTTGTTTTCATCTCTATGAGCAAATAAAAAATGAAGAACATTGATGAAATTAGGCAAAAAGTCACCTTTGTTCAGTTTTCTTCATATTTTAGGAAATGGAATTTTTGACGTATAGGTATACATGTTATACATTATTCCATGACCTTCTTGTTGATACAAATTCTGTAGTGTTCTTTTGTTTTAAAATGTATTTTTGAGCATATTTGAACTAAGTATTTTGGACTGACACTTTTTATAGCTTGATTCTTGGATTTAATGGCTCCAGGGATTTAATTAACATGTTGTCTCTTCTTTCCTCCTGATCATTGATGAAACTGTTAAAAGAGCCTAACTGGACCTAACATTGGTCCCAGTGATACACATAAGATCCTCCAATCAGCTTCATAAACTGTTACTTGTCACGACTCTTCAATAAGTTTCAAACAGCTTGCAATTCATGTGTTAACACTGGCAAGCAAACAGATGTGTTTTCTCAACTATTATTTCTAGAGACAAATATGTCCCTAAAATATGTCAAAATATGTCCCTAAAATTAAACTTGCTATCTTCAAAATATTGCTTCTAAAATAATATAGTCAAATAAAACTATGAACTTTATCTACTTATAAAGATTTAAGAAAATTCTAGGTATCATAGTTTTATAAATTAGGATACATAAAATAATACAAATATTTTTAATTTGTATATAATAGAAGAAAAGATTAATAAAAAGATTATAGGTAGCAATAATAAAATTAGAGACATTCTAATTTTTGGTTTAACATTCAGTCTAATAGATTGGCTTCATAGTTGAGAGAAAAAAAGTTATACGTACAATTTTTAGAATACAATAAGGAAATCAGAAAATTATTTGAAGAGAACTTTCTAGCTAGTAGTGATTATGAAGAACTCTTATCTGTAATAGTTCCTCCTTTTCCATTAATTATTATTTCCAGAATCTTTTAAGATAACATCTAACAGGTAAAACGAAACAATGTATGCAGACATATTTGGTGAGTATTAGAAGCTGATACGCAGTTGCATTTTTGAAGAACAATAGATGACACTGGTGACACCTAAGAGTATGCCATTTTTAATGCTTTTCTTTTATAGGCAGAATAAGCTTGGGATTAATTGCCAGTGGAAATTCACTGGTATTAAGAATTTATATAGTGCCATCTATCTACTGCTACTCTGAGCTGACTTATGCAGCCATTTTATGAATAATGACATTTTATATCTGAGGCACAGTTTACTAACTTGACTACATATTCAAGCATTAGTCTACATTAAGCTTTATTATCTATTTTGAGGTTTTATATTCTTATGGTTTTAAAATACATTCTTGGCCATTTTCCAAACTCAACACTATTTTAAGTCCAAGGTCCTTGCCAAAGTTAGAAAATTTATAATGAACACTTTCTATTGTTATCAAATGACAGTACTTCCTAGGAGTTATTCTGAATTGTAAGTATAGCTTTTTATTTTATTGTCAAATAAGGAATCATATCCTAAAATAAATATGAAGCCTGTACCTTCAAAATTATCTTTCTAAGATTTTTATGGCTGCTCATTTTTCTTGTGGATAAGCAATCTATAAGCAAAGAGATTTAAAATATTAAATAATTACACTGTTTTTGTTGATAAGATTAAAAATGCTACTTCTAAGTACCAAAGGAAAAAAATTAGAAAGGGACTTGGTAATGGAGACAGAGAAAGAAGTCTTTTACACTTTTATCATTAAATACTACAAGCCTCAAGATGGGTAAGACCAAACCCACAAGAAAATGTTTTCTACCTTATAATGAAAATTTCTTTGTATATTTCAAGATAACTTTTCATGAATTACAAGAGAGAACCATACTAATGAGGTGAATACTGATTGACTGGATTGTTCTCATTTTGTTAACCTGGCCAATCACATTGAGTTTTGGCTCATCATCCACACAGTCCCTAGCAGAGAAAATTGCCAATAATCAGAGAAAATCAAGGTAGAAAATTGATGCTTTTTGGACACTTGGAGCAACATAGGTCAGGATGCCCTTTAAGAGCACACTAACAAGATGATCCAGGAAAGATACTGCCAATTTGGTTGTGTAGTGTCGTTTGATCATTGTTAGAGTTTTCAAAAGACCTTAAAGCTAGACAGAGTATTCTTTCAAGATGGTTATAGACCTAGGATTAACTTTTCCCGTTTCCCTTTTCATGCTTTTTCTGTATTTCTCTGTCAATAAATGTGAAACAGATAGTGGAACAAATAGTCTTACATGTTAATAATTACAAAAATGAATTGGGATATTTCTGTCTTCTTTAAATCAATATTAAAGAGCAAGCACTGGAATGAAATCTCTTTCACACACCTTTGTTATATTATTCTCAGGCATAGCCCTTGGGTGGAGATCATAGCTTTGTGACAGAGGGAAAAGTAGACCTGGGTTCCAATCCTTGAACAACACTGTGTGATTTTAAGCAAGTCACTCAACCACCCCACACCTCAATTTCTTTTTATGTAGATTAGAGGTAACAATATACAACTCACAGAATTTGTATGAGGATTCAGTAGATGAGAAATGCATATTATTTGGCACATTAAAGTCACTAAGTTAAGAACATAAACCTCTTATTATTGATCGTGTTGTCAAGCTCCCTGCATGGAAACTTTATATTTCCAGAAGCTGACAAAGAATTTCAAACATACAGGGTCTCATTTCCAAGTACATTTTTTTTTACCTTAAAACATAATGCAAATACATATGATTAAAGGCACATGCAAAGATATTAAAATATAGAAGACCTACAAATGAAAACTTCATTCTTTGGCACCAACTTTAGACCAAGGATGGAACAGACACAAGTTCTTTGCTTTGCCCAAGTATATTTTCCTTAACCTAGGAGTATCTCTGCAATCTTAATAAGTGCAGTTCCTTTAACTTGTTTTATAACACTGTATGGCTTAAATGTATAAACAAAATTATAAAGCGTATCTGAAGTGTGAGATATAGTTGAAATCCATTTGTGATATATGTTAAAAGTGTTAGGGACGTGAGAGTCATGTGATTTGCTCAAGAGACTTAGTATTTCATCTCCGGTATAACATTTAGAGTGTTCTTCAGCTGCTGAGAAAGTAACACATAATGTGTGGCATACCTCTCACTTCAGTAATCAACAAGCATACAACAGTACCACTGCATGAATAATACTGAATGTATCAGTATCATGAGGGTGTTATACTGCTGCTCCATAAATTTCACTGATTAAAATACCCTTGAATCATATTGTGTCCAATTCAGCACATAGCCCCTATAGAGCACCCACTATTTACATTTCAAATAACAGAATTATGCTAAGTGATATAGCTTAGGCAAAGTTCATAGTGCTAAAAACAAACAAACAACAAAAACAGAAAACAAAAAACAAACCACCAAAACCCACATGTGCTATCATAGCATAGTTCCATAGACAGTATTCTTATCCTATAATATTGCTCATGTTTGCATTGAATTTGTGAAACTTTAATCAGTGATGTCACATACACTTTGTTGACCCATATATCAGTCTAATTTTTCCATTAAATTTTTACTAATATTTATTAGTTTTATTTTTTTCACTCAGAGAAAATAATTTTTTTCAAATCTAGATATAAGAAATTAAATGTTCTAGTTTTATTGGTATTCATCAACTTTACTTTTGTGTAAAAATCAAGATATTCTGTCTGAGAACTACAACAATACCTTCTCATTTAGGTACCTGATACCAATAGATATTTTAAAAAATTTCATGCTTCAGTATCTGAAAGTCAAAATTTGACCAATACCAAACACAAAGAGAGGCAGCAATGACTAAAAAATAAGCAATATAGACTACTAACCATCAAGAAAAATTATAAGTGAAGCTCCAACTTTAGTACCCTGAAGAGCATATGATTCAGATTTTTGAAATTTTCTTTCACACACAATTCTAACCATAGGCTTACCTAATTTCTTAATCTGTGAAGATAGTAATTTGAAAAAGGGAGTCATACAAAGTATTTTTAATAGCAGAGGTGCTAGATTAAGGAAGGAGAGAGAAAAGCTATTATAGAATATATAATAATAAATACATTCAACAAGTATTTGTTGTTTTTGCTACATATATGGACTGAGAGGCAAAGATGAACAAACACCTCTTTAGCATTAAAATAATTAAGAGTGACCCACATTTGTTCATAATCTTTTTAGGAAAAAAATGGAAGTTTGACACATAAAACAAGTTAAATTTTTTTATCTGCACAGTTTTCTTATGTGAATATCCTTCCAAGAATCAGACAAATTAGGTGATAGTGGATGATGCGAAGGCACTGAATCTTAGCCTAATTTCAGAGAAATTCTGTTTAATGTATTTCCTTTAGATGTGTATTTATTCCATGTAATGATGCATTTGCTATAATTTTAAGTTCATCATTCCTACAAGTGAGTTTTTCTTCCTTAATCGTTATATCAGCTTATTCACTGTATGTATTACTATAGTCATTTCTCATTGTTTTCATTTAATACCTGCCACGTCCCAGATAGCCTATTGTTTGCTTCTAAAGAGGACATAAAAATGAACAAAATTAAATTTCTTCCTAAAAAGTATTCTAGATGGGGAAACTAACACATAAATAATGCATCACAAAAGCTATAATGGAGATACCAAATTTATTGGCGAGAAAGCTGAAATGAGCATTTCTACCTAGGGCTTCTGGGCAAAACTACATAGGAAATGAGATAATTAAGTAGGGTATTAGAAGATGAGTAGGCATTTCCAGATGGAGAACACCTGGGAGATATTCCAGAGTGTGGAACATAGAGTTTGGAAGTAATGGTAAAAATGGACCAAGTTTTGAAGAGTACAACTTTCTTTAGGTAGATAATCCTAGAAGTAAATAAAAAAATTAACCAAAGGCATAGATTATTTCGTGTAAAATGATTTGTGGGTTCTGTGCATTGCTAATATGGCAAATATTAAGAGTGATTTTTAAAATAAAAAGCTATTGTCTCCCAAACTTCCATATCAATTTGGAAAAAGGTTACTGTCAGTCTCCTTTCCAAGTATGGAAAACTATTACTGAAATCATTGAGAAAACCCAATCCCAACTTGTTTCCTATATTTTTATTTTGTTTTATTACACTGGACGTTCTATCAGCTGCTAAGACACTATTAAAACTTGTGTGCCAGCACACCTAGCTTCATCCTAGGGAATAGATACCAATGCCATGTGGGAAGGAGGATGTAAGATTTGAGGGCATACTCATTAATATTTAAAATAATAATAAAATAAAATAATAAAAATTGGTGGACAAATATTCATATAGTGTGTATACTAAAAATAATGCAATGTATGGAACCATAGACTTTTAGAGTTAAACAAACAAGCAAACTAGGCACCATGAAGTGTTACTTCTTTCACAGTTAATAATTTTTCCCACAACACCCTGATACATGACCATTTTACATTTTAGCATTTTCTCAGTTTTCATTTCTTTTACGGAAATCCACTAACCAGTTCCTATAATTTAAATATCTTCCTTTTATAGAGATGTAATCTGCCTCTCTATAGCTTTTACCCATTGATCCTAGTTTTGACTTTCAAAATGTTTATAATAAGTCTACTTTCCTTTATATACAATAGGCTTTCAAATATTTGGAGATTGCAGTCAAGCACTTCTCTTTCCAAGCTAAATATTTCACATTCTCGCAACATTTCTGTAGAGATGTCTTTGTGGACCATTACCACCCCTGCTCCCATTCCCTGCACAGTGCTGAGTTTTTTAAGTCCATGAAGTAAAGGTACAGAAGGTTCACACTATAGCCATGTTTCCTTTTTGGAACAATAGAAAACCACTGGCTCACACTGATTCTGTGATTCCATATTGCAATCAATTGCAGTCTTCTCTAGCCTGAATTTGTATATTTAATTGTTGAATCAAACAGGGATATGTGAATCTACATGAAAGCCTTAAATGCCATGTTTCTGCTATCCAGAAATTTAGCCATCCCACTGAAATTATTGCATCCTGAAAATATACTAAGTATGGCTTGTATGGCTTGATCTGATATGTGATTAAAGACACCGCACAGGATAAAACCAAGGACACCTTCTAAGACATGTCCTTAGAGTCTGGTTTCTAGATTGGATGTAATTCATGAGATGCATGTAATTCATGCATCTGAGTCTACCTATGGGTACTATTGTTAACTATCATGTAGGAATATCATGAGAGATTTTGTCAAATGCTACCTTTCCAAATGGTTTTGTATTAAACTCGATGGCTGGGCCTTCTTCACTTATAAGGTGCTGTATTTTCCCTTTTCCCTTATTTGTAACACATTTTCTTGTTCATTCAGTTTTTAGTGAATGGAATGTAAGTTATGCAAGAGGTGACTTTATTATGCAGGTGAAATGGTTAAGCAGAGACCCAAAATGTTACCCATTCTTCAAAAGATTTAAAATATCATTAAAAAAGATTCGAGGATTCTTAAATAAACATATAAAAATTAACTAAAATTAAGTGTCAAAGTCATGTTAGCTAAAGATACTTGTTGAACTTGTAATTACAATAAACTTAGACACATTGTTGCTCATTGTTTGATCAAAGCAATTATTCAACAGTTTGACTTTTTTCTTAGTCTCTATCAAAGCATGACTATAGAATTTATAAGATCTTAGCATTCCACTTTAGAATATAAGTTTCTTAAGGGCAGGGACAGAATCTTTTTTTTTTTTTTAAGATTTTATTTATTTATTTGACAGAGATCACAAGTAGGCAGAGAGGCAGGCAGAGAGAGAGGAGGAAGCAGGCCCCCTGCTGAGCAGAGAGCCCGATATGGGGCTCTATCCCAGGACCCTGAGATCATGACCCTAGCTGAAGGCAGAGGCTTTAACCCACTAAGCCATCCATTTTTTTTTTTCTTTAAAGATTTTGTTTAGTTATTTGAGAGAGAGAGAGGGAGAAAATGCACACAGGAGCATGGTCAGAGGGAGTGGGAGAAGGAGAAGCAGACTCCCCTGCTGGGCAGGGAGCATGACGCAGGGCTCCATCCCAGGACCCTGGGATCATGACCTGAGCCAAAGGCAGATGCTTAATCGACTGAGCCACCCAAGCGCTTTGGGACTGAATGCTAATTACTAAACAACCTCAAATCCTTCCTAACACACAATCTGGCATGTAGTATCTGTTTATTCAATGAAGTTGTAATAAATGAATGTTTAGCCCAGATAGCTAAATTAATAATCCTGTTGAATGGATTTCACTCATTTTTTTTCATCTGCATGTTGGTATGTCTATCTGAAATAATTTTGGGTGTTGGTACATTGGGTATTAAACTGACAGTGTTTAGCCAGTAGGCTTCGTAGCTTATCAGGGCAATTCCTGGGACCTGATGAGAAATCCATGTCATCAGCACAGAAGTAGGTGCTTGTCTTCTTATTTCCTGTGGCAGGAAGGTATTCATTCAGATCATTTGAAAGATATATCAAATTATTTGAAATAAATTAAAAGAAGTAGCACTAGAACACAAGTCTCTTTCTTGGTTTCTGATTGAAATTTAATGTTGAGAGCCCATTCCTATCTGCTCTGACTCTCACAGGGGTATTATGGTTCAGACTTTGAAGGGACCTTCATAGTCTGAGACCTGTGCTGAGATCACATAGTTTGGCCCATAGTGATGCCTGTCTTTAGAATCAAAGACTAACTGTAGATCAGTAGTGCTGACAAAGGCTTACATTGTTCTCAGATATTTTTCCAGTAAAGTAAAAATTTCTCCACAAAACATAAGGTGAAAAAAGGATAGATGTTTAGCAATGGTCAACAATGCAATAGCTTTATCTGAGACCCACATTTCTCTTATAAAGAATGTTTTGTTGAGGGACACAGTTCTTTAGCATTCCAAAGTATCTTTCCCAAGGACATCCTTATTCATCCTTTTTTAATGAAGATATTTGTAATTTTTAAATATTTTTAAAAATTTATTTTCTTTTGAGAGAAATGGGGGGAGGGGCAAAGGAGAAACAGAAAGACTCTTAAGCAGGCTCCACACCCAGCACAGGGCTCCATCTCACCACCCTGAGATTATATCCTGAGATCATAACCTGAGCCAAAATCAAGAATTAGATGCTTAACTGACTGAACCACCTAGGCGACCCTTTTAAATATACTAAAAGACAACCCTCCACTCAAGCCAAATTATGTGGATTCAACTTTTTAAATCCTAGGACCTAGCATAGTACCTTAGTACTTTAGTACCTTAAAGCAGAATTAAAAAAAAAAAATGGCTTTGGCTCATTTAATTGAAAAGTCCCAAAGTATGACTATTGTCAGTCCAAGCCTGATCTAGTGGCTCAAGTGATGCTGTTTATTTCTATGTCTTTCTACACTGCTTTCTGTTATGTTGGCTTCAGCTCAGTCCTCCTACAGTTTTGCATCTGGTTCACTGAAGTATTGTCTTTCTCTGTACTTTTCCACCTGGTCTTTTCTTTATCCAGAGATAAGTGGAAAAGTTAATCAATTTCTGGTGACTTTTACATTGAAGCCATGACTTTTTAGTTTGTAGACTTTCTCTTATGTGTAACAGTTACCTGACAGTTTTCAAAGCACTTTAGATCCATGATTTTATTGGATCTTAACAGCCATTCCATGAAGTGGGTAGAGCCTTTATCATTGTCTTCCTTTCACAAAGCTAGGGAGTTGGTTTCTTGTTTGAAGTAACAGTTAATAAAGGCCTAAACACAGATTAAATAAACTTTCTCACACTAGATCTTATGCACTTTTACCTCTACCATGATACATCTGAATTGGTCAGGAAATGAGTTGATACAGTTTTGCTAACAGGAGCCCAGTTTGCAATTGGGGTTGATTATAGTGTTCTGGTGTATGCTGGCAGTGAACCTGACCATTTGATGATGGCACCTCTGGTTCCACATTTGAAAAGAAAAGAATAAGAAGGTGGATGAAAATAAATAAAACAAAGACACATCGACAGTACTTTAAAGGAAAATGAGATGAAACAGTAAAAGTAGACAAGGTGAACACATAAAATTCAATTGAACAGACAGAATATCTTCAAAGGCCTAAGTTAGGTCTTGTCTGAATTTAAAATAGTTAAAAGCAAGAAGTTAGTGCCCTGCCAGAGCAAGACTGAGGACTATAGTAGCCATCAAAGGGTAGAGTTGTACTGAGGACTATAGGTGGAATTTCCTGATCTAATATCACCAAACCTTTCTGGCAAGTGAGAATGGAAATAGAAAAATGACCACAGTCTCAAAGAAAAGTTTTTTTTTTTTTTTTTTATAAAACTTAGAAACTTAATCAGAATTAGAAGAAGAAGCCTGAGTTCTAAAAACTTTACAGATATTCATCTCTTTCAATTTGAACCAATTTAAGATAAGTAGGTAACCACAACTAATATTTTAAGAGTGAAAGCATTATGGTTTTTCAGGAAAAAACCCAAAAAACTTTTAGAACTATAGGAATTAGCGGATCATAGTTTCCAACTACCACTACAAAGCAGAAGCAGTTGGAACTCCTGTTAAAAATGCAAATGCTTCAGATTCATCCCTGAAGATTTTGATCTAATATTTTGAGATATGGCCAAGAAGAATTGGTATTTCCTAACCTGGGTGCTAAGAAATTCTTAGGAATTGGGTCTGTCCTTGTTACTTGAGGACTTTGGGTTAAGTGAAATCTCATCTGTGAAAAAGAGAAATATGCAGAAACAAGTACTAATTCTAGTAAAAGGATTTTGAATTAAGAATTGAGAAGTTTGGGGTGCCTGGATGGCTCAGTGGGTTAAAGCCTCTGCCTTCGGCTCAGGTTGTGATCTCAGGGTCCTGGGATCCAGCCCCACATCAGCCTCTCTGCTCAGCGGGGAGCCTGCTTCCCGCTCTCTCTGCCTGCCTCTCTGCCTACTTGTGATCTCTCTCTCTGTCAAATAAATAAAATCTTAAAAAAAAAAGAATTGAGAATGTTCTCAGTTTTCAAGTGACTATCTACAACATTGTCAAAATATGGCAAGTCTTTGTTAGTATTTCATCTATAACTCAAATTATGAATGTGATGTCTTTTTTTTCCAGAACATTGATTTATCTCTTTTATCAAAGGTTGTCCAGTGTGAAGGCAAATGAAATGTTTTGTCATTGTCAGGCATCCTGATCATCTTAGCAACATGTTAAAGCTTCTATGAGTAAAGCTTAATGTATTTTATTTGCTTACTTATCTTGATCCTTATAGAAACAGAAATTAATAGTAAAACTTAGTATGTATATGGCATTTTTCTTCAAAATGCTTTAGAAATATTAACTAACTTATGCCCCTCTGCATAAAATGTAGTGCAAGCCTTATTACTGCAAAGGAAGAAAATCTGTCAGAAATCTGCTCTGGGAACTGTTGCACAACATGCCATGTTTCCTGCAGATTCAGCACTTTGTCAAATTGCCAATGGACATTGACAGAGAGCAAATATAATTTGGCAAGAAATGGCAAGAGAAACCCAGAGCCAGCAAAATGGAGCTTGTGGAAAACAGAAATTGTGGGCTCTATATAATGTGCATACAGCCTTTGTTTGAGATTCTACTTTTTTACCAAACTTGGTGTAATAAGAGTAATATTATTACATGGTGGATTCAAGTCCAAATCGAGACAAGAAGGGCACAGCCATTGAAAACTCTTAAGATCCTGTTAAAAAGTCTTGTTGACTTTTCCAAGGAGAAAAATACTTATATGTTTAAAGGAAACTTTTCTTTGGATATTCTTGTTCTTTTGTTTTAACAGCATGCAAACTTATCTGAAAGTTTCCTTTTGTGGGGGGCCACTATAAGCTGTTTTAGTGAATTATGTTCTCTATTATAGAATTACCACCAATTTCTCTAACTCTCCATCTGAGTTTCAAAGTCGTGTTTGTATCAAACCAAATCACATTTCCCATAATTTCACACAACTTGCCAAACATCTGTTTGGCTACTCCATAGCCAAGTTCATGTTCTAGTTTATCTTTAACAACCACTCTAGATTAATCTTATGGAAAGGTGAAACTTGAATGAGGTATGATTTTGTAGCATTGCCTTTGTATAGGTGTGCTCTCAATACATTAATTTATTCATTTATTTAGTCAATCAGAATTCCTATTAATGAAATAATATATATAGGATACTTAGCATCATCACAATATGAGTACTCAGAAAAAAATGTTTCCTATTAAAATTATATAATACATACTGAAAAAATATTCAGTGCCTATTAGGTGCCTGTCATTTAACTTGCATCATTTCTTAACAATTTTCCATAATTTTTTTATTCTTATGTGAAGAGAATTGTAGTTGGAAAAAATGTGGATAATGTCCACCTGCTTCTATATCCTGTATCCTTTTAAATTTGACCTAATTCTTTTCTTACTTTGTTCTTATTCTGGAGCATCCAATCTTAGGGTATGCCCTGATTATCTCTCACCCAACCTTATTTTCTGAAGTTCTTACCTACAATGAGCCCTGTTCCTAGCCAACTTTCACTATTTTTTCCCTTAATAAAAACATCTGTTTTCTCTAGGTCTTGACCTCTACTTCTTTTGGTTATGTGCTTATAGCAAGGTTGATTCCACTTATTAATTCAAGTGTGCATCTTAACTGGTATAAGCTAGTCAGTGCCTAGAAATGCCCTGGTGATGTTAATCTTCTGGACGTGAGCTTATATCCTGAAATAGCCCAGTTGTACCAAAGGAAAGAACAGTTGGGAGTGTGGAATGCTTATAAACCAGAAAGCATGGTTTCTTAGTTGTGGCTGGCAACCATTTTATTTTAGGACCATGAGGAAAACCTGCTTTAAGATGAAAAAGACCCTGTTAATGGAAGAAGACATTATGAAAATTGCTAGATAATATATTTAAATCACTAATTTATCTAATCTCAATATAATCTATCCTTCAACTGTTAAAATTAAAATAATTATATTTTCTTATTGCTTGACCAGTTTGAGTAAAGATGTTTGCTACTTGAACAGAAGACTTTAAAACTGCTACATAGTGCAACATTCCGGTATCTTTAGCCCCAGGGACATGACACCTGACATCTCCTGAAAGATCC
The DNA here is from genome assembly GCA_028533885.1 of Nasua narica. NCBI lineage: Eukaryota > Metazoa > Chordata > Mammalia > Carnivora > Procyonidae > Nasua > Nasua narica. The sequence goes on from CM052810.1 coordinate 41,039,422, forward strand.
CTGAAAGATTGGGGATTTATTATATAGAACCCAAATGTCTAATAATTTGAGCATAGGATTGTAGACTCATAGGCTAAGGAATCTTAGTCTTGTTCCATCCCATCACCCATGATACTTTTCTATATCATTCCCATGGACAGGATCTCTAAATTATACTTGTGTGAGGGTTACACCTTTTCAAGGTGGTACATTTTATCTTTGAATAGCAAAGCTTGAAAAGTTTTTTTTTTATTAAAATTAAAAAAATTTTTTTGTTTTAAAAGTAAACTCTGTGCTCTATGTGGAGTTTGAACTCATGACCCTTATTAGATCAAGAGTCAGATGCTCTACTGACTGAGCCAGCCAAACACCCCAAAAAGTTTTTTTTTAAATTTAGCCAAGATAGATCACTATGCTAAGAAGATTTAACAAACTTCCACTGAATCTTCAGAACTACCATATGAAGGTTATTGTTAGTGTTGCTATAAAGAATTAAGGAAACAGAGGTTTAGAAGAGTTAAGTGAGTTGTCCATTGTTATCAAGCTAATAAATATTACAGCTCATACTTTAAGTTAGCTCTGTCAGATTTCTAAGCTAAGTGATGTTCTTTGTAATTATTCTCTGAGCATGGTGTTAAAACACTTACTAATTCATTTAATTCTTTACTTTTTTTTTTCTTTCACAGAAATTTTATCATTCTATTCCTCTTTAATTCCCATTCTACAAGAGAATCTTTGTCAGTTGCCTTGCCAAACAGTGATGTATTGTGTCTATCACTTTTATTTTCAATCACAATTCTAATAACTTGGCAAAAAAGGTTCATCTGATATAACTTATAGTAAAGTATTTGATTTATCTCTGAGGCTGACAGTAGAAGAAAAAGCCAGGAACAGGACCTAGTTGTTGATCTGAATCATCATAAAATTTAGAAAGGGTGTGTGTGTGTGTGTGTGTGTGTGTGAGAGAGAGAGAGAGAGAGAGAGAGAGAGAGAGAAAGAGACTGTGAGTGTGTGAGTATATTTGAGTGTGTATATATGTGTGTGTGTGTTCGAGAAGGTTGGAGCTAGCAAGAATCACCTTCGACCTTGTTTTTTTCCAATTTCAGTACTTCACATGTATATCTAGAAATTTCCAGGTTTTGCTGCCCTTACATTTTCTCCATATGGAAATTAGCAAACTAGTGAATCTTAAGCTCCACTTAGAGGCCAGGAAAGATTTGGAATTATTTTATCTTTCCTATACCCTAAATTAGTTGAGAAGTGTCAGACTATTTCTACAAATTGGCTAAAATTTCCACAGATTAGTTTTGGAAGCAATGCACATTCTAGCTTTTCCATACCTTTTCAAGGTCCACTTTTAATTCCCAGACACCTTGCTGAGCCTGCCCTTGGGGTTGCAGTACTATTATCTCTCCTCAGTACCCTGAAAGAATTTTCCCCTCTCACATTCCCTAGAGTTCTACTGCAACATTGACTCACAGTGTCGGTTGTAAAATTCAGTTTCTCTGGCCTGCAACTTGCCTTGTTTTCTCACATTTTTGTCAGGCCCTGCACTTTATTTTGTAAAATTTAATTCTTCTCATATTCCCAGCTTAACCTTGAACGAAAGTGGTAGATGATTAACTGCAATCCACAACAAATGAGAGCTAAGAGCCTGGGGTTAGCTTTAGACACTGGAATACCAAAGAGAAAATAAGAAGCTCAGGTAGATTTGCTGGCCTAACAAAGAGGATCTAGGAACAGGCTACAATTTTAGGATAGGAGTGAGAACCTGGAGACTAAGGGCACCCAATGTACGTGGGATGCCTAACCTGAGATACTTTAATATCAATTATGCTACATCCTAACCAGTAGTAGGGCGGAAAATTCTGACACACTCTGTCCTTGTCAGTCTTGGCTTGGTAAGTTTATAGAACAGCTGGACAAATCTGAAAAAGGCAGCCTCATATTGTCAAAGTTTATTTACATTTTTATTATCCAAAGAAAAAGAACCCTCATGATTAAAAGACTGAAGATAGGATATATTTATATCTATTTTCTATTAATAGTGCAATGTAATTCACAAGAAGGGCACCTACTCCATCCTGTCTGAATATCATCATCATCATCATGTTCATCAGGCTAAAGTTATATTTTATTTTTATTATTGAGAGCATTCTAGATATTGTGCTGAACACTTTATAAACATTGTTTAATTAGTTGTCTACCAACTCTGTGAAAAAGAACATGAAGTTTTGGAAACTTGAATGAACTGTCCAAAGTTAAATAGGTATTTAACTCAGGCTATTTGAATATAAAGCCTGTGTTGGTAACCACTGCCTTTGTGGTAGTGGTAGAAATCACTCCCCAACTTGCCCCATCCTCACTTTTCTTTTTTGTCTTTAAGATGACTGTCTGCCGTTTGGGGTTTCCAGGTGCTGTTTTTGGCTGGATTGATATATCTCATTTTGAATTCTTTTCTGTTTCTGGTTATGGTGCACCCATCTGGGCTCCTGTCACCTTGGACAGATTTCAGGATGATCTTCTGGACTTATACCACTGCTGGTCTAGACCCAGGGTCAAATTTCTTTACCTTTTACCTTTTAGTTTGGACCCCTAGCCTATGTAGGACCTAGCACATCTGCCCTCTGGTTAACCTGGCCCATCTGCTTTTGCCTAAACATTCTGGCAGCTTGCATCCTAACCTGCTCCCACCCCCAGTGTCCATGGGTAATTGCTCTAAATTCTCATTATTATTTATTAAATAAGAGTAAGCTACCAGTGTTGTCATTAAAGTGACAAAGTTAAGTTGAATCTAGGTCTAAAAATACTTTTCACCAACAACACCTACATTGTTACTTACATGTTCATGAGACAGAATGTGAGAAGGAAACTGATGCCAAGTAATTAAAAGAAACGCTTTTATCTATGATTTCCTTTCCTCAAAATTTAACTTTTGAAGTTCATAAATATCTGCTCCATGAAAAGGAGTAATAAATGTTGTGTCTCTGGCTTACAGGTCCTGACTGGCCTTCATTCTTAAAGACTAGAAACCCCAAAACTGAATAACAAAATGCAGTTAGCTTATACATTAGTTTAATTCTTGCAGTTTGCCCAGAAGCTAAGACAGAGCTTTTAGGACTCAGTATTATACCTGGAACATATATTTTTTATCTAGATGTTTATTCTGGAGGTAAAATAATGTGAAGAGTCAGATCATCGCTCCTTATATTCCAAGTCATCTACTTTTCAGCTGTGAGACTCTAAATAAATTATTCATCTTGTTGGTGTCTCATTTTTTTCATCTGTAAAGTCAGACTACAAATACTACCTATACCATGGTGAGAATTAAGTATCTACATTTCTTAGACGACTCTCATGAACACGAAGATATTGTTATTTTATTAGTGTGTTGTGTAAATGTTTATCATTACTATTTATTAGTTTTTATTAATATTTTTGTTTATATCAGTGTTTTAAGCTCTAAACTCACATCATACTGCTTACTCAAAATCTTTGGTCTTTGCAAAATCAACACATTTGACGTGAATATATTCTCTTTTCACTATACCTTCCACGTCTGGCGTAAATATGCTTCTCCCTTGGTGTTTCTTCTTCCAGTAAAGAACTCCATGTTTTCTTCAATAGCTCATGCCAAAAGTTTAATTGTCATTTTTGTCAGTTTCTTCTGCCTCAATGCAAACCCTCCAATATGGTCATCCGTCAAGTACTGTCCATTTTAGGTAAATAGGTCTCAGATCTATCCATTTCATTTCAACTACTATCATCCTAGTCCACTCAAAGTGTGGTCTATGGCTAATGTCAGTCCACAAACTATTTGTTATTCTCAGGGAAATAAACCATTGAAATGGGGAGTAACAGTGATGTACTATAAGTTGACTAATTGAGTTAAGTAAAAAAAAAAAAACACTTCTAAAAAAAAGAAGTGTGGAGTAAACATTTAGAATTTTTAAAGAAAATTTGTCACTGGGAGACATACAAGCATATGATCATTTTTCTTCCAGTCTTTCACTTTTTATTGTATTTTCCAAAAACACTGATATCTGCTGGAAAAAGAAAAAAAAAATAGCAAAACCAAACAGAACCTGGGCATACATTGAGGAGCTCTTGTAGAGAGCTGACATCTGTTGCTTGAACTACAGTAGTGCCTCCTAAGGTCTCCTCCCCTTCCCCACTTTCCCTGCTTGATCCAGGTCCCATTGGACCTGAGGACATTTTCAAATGCAAATAGTTGTGTTATAATCATGAATCCCCTTAAGTCTACGTAATAACCTCTCACTGATATTAGCAAGGAACAAAAAACCTCCCTCAGCACATAATAAATGTTTATTAAATATGTGTTGAACACTTATGGCCTGGGTTCCCCCATGTACTCTTTGTCCTATTTCTCTATCTCTCTTTTTTTTTTTTTGACTCCCTTCACTGCCCTGGCATTGTCCTCCATTTACTTACTGGTTTTACTGTATCAAACCTGTATTGCTTCTGGAGGCTTCCCAGAAAGCTCCCCAAAATGTCAGAACTTGTGTTTGCCAATCATGTGCCAAATCCCACCTCCCGCCCCATTTTACAGTAGTTGGGAGTCACAGAGATTAGGATGCTGTAAGAAAGTTTTGCCCTAGCATAGAGAAGCAGTCCTTAATTCATACTTGTTGTGTCATCTAGGGTGTTAGAAGCAATCAGAAATACCTTAACACTTTTTGAATTTATCTTTCTGTGAACTTTAGCATAGACCAAATGTATTTCAGTAAACACATATAACTACAACTTATTTCCTCTTCCCGTTGATTAGTTTATTTTCACAGCCTTTAAATAAATACTGTGGTCACAGTGGGAAATTATGAAGATAATCAGGTTTCCCCTCAAAAATTCTGTGCAAGAAAATAACAAACTAATGTGTATTGTGCGCTTGCTTTAGTCAGGCACTGTATGCTGACTGATTTCTATATACAATGTCTCATTTAATAAACACAGTAAGGGCCTACCAGGTGGGTAGTAGTTGGATTTCCACTTCACAGATGAAGGGCCTGGCACCTACTGAGATTCAGAGCAACACACTTTTTGATTCATTTTAAAACTGAATTTTGGCAATATGCTTGTTTTGCTGTCTAATATGCATTAAAGAAAATCATGTAACTGCAAAAAGAAAGTTGCAATTGTAGTGAGATTCCAACTTAAGAATAGACTAGCTTGATTGGAATTGCTGATGATAGGTTAAGGGGGCAGGAAGATTTGTGTCTCAGTTTATTTGCTCACTAAATTAGCCATTCAGGTCTTTATATAAATGTCTGCCTCAGTAAATATCTACATCTTTCATGTTAAGGTGCTAAGACAAGAAAAATAATACCATATACAAGGATAGGAAAAAGTTAATTTCACTGTAGCTTTCTTGTAGCGCAGGTTCCTTGATTTAAGATCTGAGGCACTTCAAAAGCATTGTGAACTTGGAGAAGTAATACATCAGCTAAAATCTAGAGGCTTAAGGCTTGCACTCCTTCACCCCATCAGGCTTTGTGTGATATGTAACAGAAAATGTCTTTTCATTAGTGCAGTTGATAAAGTTAAAACTTTTCTTGATTAATATTCTCTTGCGGAAATCAGTTACTGCCATGGATTTACACTGCAGATTTGCCATAGCAGTTCTAATTTCTTTTGTGCTAAGATTCAGCCGATACAGATTTATTTAATAAGGATAATTGTTGTTGAAGGGCTGAGTTGGTTAATATTCCTGAAGTATCTCTGCTTGCAGATCTAAAAAAAGTTAGAATATTTGATACTTAACAATGACCTTCAGTGATATTATGGGGATTTTTACAAGTCTCATTCAGGGAAATGATGCAGGGAACAGGCTGTTTCATTGTTTAAGGCAATGCAGTGTGTAGCAAAGGTAAATGCCAGATAACTGTATCAGCTTCTGAGAATAACATGAACGTTTCTGATATCCTACTTAGGTTTTCAAATTGGTACTTTGTAATAATATACCACTGAATATATTTAATTTCATGCATAAATCACATTCATTTATTTTAGCATTGATGAATAAAGTATTTTCTGGAAGTTACTTTTTTATCCCTGTAAGGTAAATTAACCCTATCAAGATACCATGTGTTGCAGTGGGAGAGCTAATTCGCAGGTACTCCATAGGATTCGATTTATTTCCATGATTGAGCACGTGCTTTTTTCTTCATTGTCCTGTCCCATAGAGAGAATTTTCTCTCTCTTTCTCTAATTGTGATAATTTCTTTTCACAGTTTCTTCTAAAGGAAAATATATTTTTTCCAAGACAGATTTATAAAAGGAAGAATGATTTGTTCTTCAAGGGAAAATATTTTTTAAAATTAATTATTCATAATATTTTTGAATAATACCTAAAGCTTATGATCAATTATTTTAAATTCTTAGGTCTATCCAATCAAGGCAGAAAGATGGGTGCATTAGGCAGGAAAGCATGACTCTTTTCTGGCAAATTCAATCCAAATTAGATTAGTCTTATTTTATGGAATCAAATATTCTCAACATAATTGTGTATCTTGTGTTTTCCAGGCAGGTTCAAATATACTCTTTTTTGGGAGGGAGAAAGTCATATATTCATCTTTCAGTTTTTCCTTTTAATTGGGAATCAAGATTCATTAAAGAAAGATACTCTTCACTGGCACTCAGTATCTGAGAAGTTCTTGAGGAAGTGTTTTCTATGTTACTTTGAAGGCTAACATCATTCCTATGTTTGTACAGGCTGCCTTCTTTCCATAAGGCTACCCAGGTTATAAGATCATATTCTCTTTGCACACTGAACTTTTAAAAAATTGTTTTTCCTCAAAAGCAGATTATTTGTATTGAATACGTACAATAATTGTACCATTCAAGAAGCTTACAAGTGCTGATTATCAATACATTTTTGTGTCTGACCTTTTTGAGCCCCTGGAAAAAGTGATGAAAGCAATGGACTCTTTCATGTTCATGTATGTAGACTTTTACATTTTTGGACTACAGTTTTAGGAAGCCCATAAATCCTTTGGAGGCTATCTCTGGACCCCAATTAAGAACTATCATTTCTGGAGTTTGTTCAGTCTAGAGTGTCCTGGAAACTCCATTTTAGAATATTATTCTAGAGAGAATGAGGATGAATTAAAAGGGTATCCATTATTTGTTAGTTGATGCCATGTCAAATGACAACAGCAGCATTTACTGACCACCTACTATGTGCCATGCACACCTGCTTCATGTACATTATCTTTTTAAAAATTCTTTCAATTCCTGTAGGTTGCCAGGAATACTCACATTTAAAAGTAATGAGAATGAATTTTCGAAGACAGTAAGTAGCTTGTGTACAATCATGCAGTTATCTTCAGTTGCAAGAAAGAGAACACCCAGGTAAAGTGTGCAGAGTAATGGTAATGTTTTTTATAATATCTAAGACTGCTTAGAACTGTTTTTTTTTTTCCTTATGGCAAGAAGTCTGTACATAGGTAAATGCTGGTTTTGAGCAAGAGCTGCATAGTACTGGGGCTCTGGATCAGCATGCCAGCTAGGCTTTGACTTCCCACTCATTCTCCTAAGATGGCTGCCTTAGCTCTAAGCAAGACAGCTTTCCAAGCCAGGAAAAAAAGGGGTGCTCTCCTTAAGGATGACACTTAACTAAGAACTTAACTTAGAACTTAACTCCTTAAGTTCTTGTTTCTAGAACTTTTTCATTATATTTTTGCTTTTTCTGATTAGTTATAGTTGGGTTACCTGTCCATCCCCAAATAGGAGAGAGATTTGAAAATTTAATATTTCTATTATTATCTTCAGTGGTTCTAAATCAAGGGCAATTTTATCCCTCAGGGAACATTTGGCAGTATCTGGAGACATTTTGTTTGTCACAGCTTTGGAGGTGGGGATGCTTTTGGCAAGTACCAAATAAGAATTCCTGATATCATATGTTGTAGTATTGTATTTTCTTTTCTAGTGTCTCACTTGAGTAATCAGTCTTTCTTCTGAGAGGTTCCTCTTTTATTTAGTGCTGAATATCTGATTGAAAATTATTTGGCATCTTATTAGAAACATAAAGCCTTGATCAAGCCTTAGAGTTTGCTGCCTAAGCAAAGTTTTTCTACCTAAAGCATAGTGAAAAGATTTTGTTATCAAAGTGATACATGAAGTTCACTATATTTTTTCTAAATTTAATTAATTTGTATTAAATTAGAGAAGATATGCAGAATATATAATTTTTACCATGTATAACCCTCCCCATGCCCAAATCAGAATACAGGTTTTTAAATGATCATGCTTTACCCTAAGTATATTATTTTTAAAACTTTATTTCATGTGTTCAGCGAGCAGTAGTTTCCCTGGGACAGCTTTAGTAACCCTGACTAAAATGAAAATAGAAAAATGAAGGATCAGAGAACAGAATTTTTAGGGCAGTGCAACTATTCTGCATGATACTGTAGTGGTAGATATATATTTATTATAAATCTGCTTGTACCCATAGAATGTACATCTTCAAGAATGAACTATGATGCTAAGAACTGTGAGTGATAAAAATGTGTCAATGTGGGTTCTTCAGTTTTATGAATGGGGCACTCTGGCGGGGGATATTGACAGTGGAGAATCTTATACATGTGCGAGTGCAAAGGGCAGTATCTCTGTACTTGCTGCTACTCAATTTCACCATGAACCTAAAACCGCTCTAAAAATCAAAGTGTATTAAAAATTAAGGATCAATAATAGCTCATCTAATAAAATATTGGAAATGAGGGTAGGTGTGTGGAGACATATTGCTTGTTATTTAATCATGAGTTTTAGAAAAGATGACCTTTTGTCTTAAGGTGTTATTGAGAATCAGCTATAGATAATGAAGACTGGTGCAGATGCAGAGGGCCTGTGACCTACTGTTCTCATTATATCATTAGAAAGGAACATTCCTCATCTTAAAAAAATGTGTTTTTTTTTGTTTGTTTGTTTTTAATTTAAATTGTATGTTACTGAGATATTTCTGACTCGGATTTTTTCAATGACTCTAAAATTTTTTTCAGTAATAACACTAAATATCATACTTTCCATCCTTGTTTTTTTGTTGCTTAACCACTTTAATTAATTCACAGAGCTTTTGGCCATAGGAAATGGGGCTGCTCATGGGGAAAAGCTTGAATGTGTGCGTTCCTGAGGTTGTCCATATGGATTCTGATTCATTTGTATGACATTTTATTAAGGGATTTAAAAAGACTAGTATCTTTCCTTTTTGAGCAATCATAAAAATGGAGCAAAGGAATGATAAGAGAAATCCAAAACTAAAATGTGAATGCCAGGAGACAAACTCAAATCTTCTAAAGTTATCAGTCTTGCATGTAAAACTCTTGCTTTCTTTTTTTTTTTTTAATTTTTTTATTAACATATAATGTATTATTTACCCCAGGGTACAGGTCTGTGAATCATCAGGCTTACACATTTCACAGCATTTGCCATAGCACATACCCTCCCCAATGTCCATATCCCTATCCACCCCCCCACCTCCCAGCAACCCTTAGTCCAAAACTCTTGCTTTCTCTTGTAAATCATGGCTTCCTGCTTTTTTCTTCAAGTCAGTGTTGTAATAGTGGAATGTTTTCTGAGCACCTTTCTATAGCTGGTGCATTTGTTAGGGTTCATTTAGTGCTTACAACAATTCTAAGGGATAGGTACAGTTATTCATCCCATAATACAGATGAGCTAACAAGCAGGAAAGGGAACTTGTTCAAGTTTATTAAGCTGGCAATTGACTGGTAGAGTTGGCATTTGAAACAAAACAAGGTTTGGAGTTAGACCTTTTCTTAACCAGTATGTTATGAAAATGAGATGTTTGACAGGTTACCTTTGACTTTTTTCTCTTTCTCATCCCCCTGCAGTTGGCCAGTCAATAAATGCTATTAATTTGACCTTTGAAAAGTTTCACATCTCCCTCCTTTAATTCCTTATAATGTTACTTCATTACCAGTTTTCATGCTTCTCATCTGAACTATTTATTTATTACTAGAGTTTCATTGTGTCTCCTTCCTTACATCATCTATTTTCTCAGATCTACCTGCTACCTGCTCTGGATTCTAAAGTATAGTTTGAATCTTGTCATGATTACCCACAGTACTCAACAGCTCCTCTCCAACTCTAAAAATCCTAACCCAGACTTGCCTTGTTACCAAAAATCTGCCCCCAGTAAACTTACCTGCCTTATACTCCACCATACTTTTTCAGAGTTCTGAAATATGTTACTCCTATTTCTTAAGGTTGGCTTTCTTTTCTGACTTTGCTTCTGCTTGTTATTTACCACATATATCTGTGTCTTCTCAAATTGTATGCAGTGCTTGAAATACAAAAGGAACTCAATAAATATTTTCTCGACAAAGTAGTAAAAACTGAGCGGAAATGCCCCCCCTTCATGAAGTGTCTCCTAAGACTATCTCTATGAAATCACAGGTGTATTTTCTCCCCTTTGTGAATTCCTGTGGAACTAATGGCCCTCACCATTGAAATTTTCAAAATGGTATTTTCTTCAGAAGGTAAGAGAGGCAGAGATTTGCTAGTAATTGCTAGAGTATCCTCAAATTATACTTTAAGTAGCTATGGTATAAAGACAAAAATACTGCAATTGCAGTAGATATTTGAAATTTAAGTTCTGGTTCTATCACTAATTTTTGAGTTTCTCCGGCTTTGATTTTTTTTTACAATCAATAAAATATATCCAATAATATTTTTATCACGAGGCTATTGTGAAGGCTAAAGAGATGATTAAATAAAACATTTTACAAGTTATAAAGTGGTATATACTCTCAGAGGAACATTGGTATTCTGAAATTCAAAATTTTATTAATATTCTTGAAGGCCAGATCTAGGCCAGGTATTTCACATGTTTGATATCATCTTATCCATCCAATAGTTTCATATTACTGTTCTTATTTTACAAATATGTACTGTAAAATTAAGTGATTAACTCAAAATCACAAGGCTAAGAAGTTAAAGAACTCACATTCACATCAATCTCCGTATTTTAAATCTTGCATTCTTTCCACCACCTACAGTGATAGCTTCATTTGGGACACATTCACCGCAGTGGAGTATAGAAGTTCAGAGCATGCTGTCTCAAGCTTGGCAGTGCCTGGGATCAAAGCCAAGATTTACCATGTATGAGTTGAGGGACCTTGTTCATGCTTTTAACCTATCTCAGCACCTATCTTTTTCTTCTTCGTGAAATGGGTATTGTGAAATGGGTATAATAGTAGTAATTTCCCCATAAGGTAGTTGCAAATATTTAATGAGTTCATATATGTGTCTTAGGTCTCATTCCTTAGAAGCAGAGCTTATTGTACAAATGGCTTATTGAGAGGGATTGCAAAGAAAGGAAAGAGAAAGGAAGGAGGAATGCATAGGGGTGGAATGTTGGAGAGGAAGCTAAGCCAAGAGGTGCTCTCTGCAGCAGCCTGATCCCACTGGGAGTGGAGTACTACAAATTATACCGCAGATCTGCTTTTACCTTAGGCGAGAGTTGTCCTTCAGTATATCTCTGTGTTAGTCATTGGCTGCAGCTTGCTCCAGGGAGGTGGAGGTACATAAACTCCCAGGCTCCTTTCTGTAGAGGGTAATGTTTAGAAGAGTAGGTCAGCTTTGAGCAGTTTGCAGCCAGCGCATATGGCAGCTAGGTGTTGGGTGCACAGAGCCACTAAAGCAGTTCTGGGCAACACACCAAAAGAATTCACTGCAATAGACAAAGTGCTTACAACTGTATCTGGCTCATTGTATTCTGCCAATAAAAGTTAGCTTTCATTACATTATTTTGCTCGTAAGTCTTCTCACATTGTTTCATATGTTTAGGTTTGGCTTTCTAACCAGAATGTAAGTTCCTTAGGGTCAGGGACCAATTCTAATTCTACCTACTGTGCCACTCACCTACAGCTATAAATCGATGCATCGTGATGGCTGCCTAGCAATTCTGATTTATGTCTGGTTCTGAGAGCTGGACTTTTGCCTAGTTTCTTTTCTTTTTTTTTCTACCCACATACCTACTTTTTATTACAAAATATAATAATAAATTAGAATTGCTTCGATTTTGGGAGGAAATCTCCCCTTACAGAGGTATGTGTGAAAGGATGTAATTGTATTTTTATCTGTACCAGACACATTTTCTGCTAACTTTGTGCTCAATACAATTCCCCCAAATTTGTTATTTTATTTGTGAACTGAGTTTGTCAATATTTAAAGTGAAAGTTACTAGACAATGCAGACATACTCTTATTTTTGCCAATGCTGACTTGTTCTGGAATAATTACTTTTTAATATCTAAAGCAATAGAATTGATCAGAATATTGATCCTATTCTCATTTTTGATCATTGTGCCATTGATTTAACATTATCACTGGCTTACCAAGCAGGGTAGAATACAAGGTGTCTTGTGCATTCATCTTTGTTAAAAGATAAATGCATGAGACAGGCTTTAAAAGCTTTTTAAAGTGCAAGATGCTGGAACTGCATTTTCAATCTGCATTCTCTCCTGCTGTTTTATGGAATTTATTGAAAATGTGCCTCTTAGAGGTCAGATCATTTCTTTCTTCAAGTGGAAAAAAAAGATATAAGTAATATATTAAAAGGCCTCTAGGATAATATCAAGAAATTAGAACAACCTCATTCTATATTCAGATACCCCTTCTCTTGAATATTATGACTCATCAAAAATAAGAATCACAATTCATCTGTTTCTAGCTAACTTCAGACTTTTGCATTTTTAGGTTTTATTGGAACCAAACATATAGGACGCCTTTTTTTTTCTCTCTTTCTCTCTTAATTTTTCCCTACTGTCAATCTCCTCCCATTAGGTAATTTAGAAGGCCACAAATTGAGTTAAAAATCTTGAGAAACTTGGTCTTATCTAATTTGAAATCTATTAATTAATTACAATTGTTCTCAATTCTTTAGTTCTCACTTTAACATATTATTCTTTATTAGTAAAACATTCTCTGTACAGACTGTAGTAAAAAAATATCATTTGTATTTTGCTTTCCGTTAAGTGTAACATCCAAATAATTGATGTCATTTGGAAAAAAATGACAGTGTTCTTTTAAAATTAGAAAGTAGACTAAATTATTTACTATACTAGTTTTCTAATCTATAGATATGCTACAATAGATCTTGTCTTTTTACGAGTAAGGGTATATATATCTCCCTCTCTCCACACACACACACACAGACACACACACACAGACATACATATATGCATATGTATTAATTTATTCAGGGCTGATTGCTGCCCCTTATTTGTGCTTCTAATCTGGAGAAAAGTTGTTAATCATTTCTGGTCACAGTTTGATGAAAATATTTCTGCTTTTTTTTGATTGCTTATCTTATAGTTTAAGTGCTTCAGCAAGTCTTCCCTAAACACGAACAGTTTGCTTTCATCTATTCAGGGTAAGTCCCCTTTCATTTACTCTAATTAATTGTTAATAGATTATTCTCTCTTAGTTATTAAGAAGTAATGGTAATGATTCAAGAGCCACTTGAGAGAGGACCGTATTTTTAAGTGCTAAAGATGAGCCAAGAATGAGAAGTTTGTAGACCAAATAGAAGTAGCAGAATTCGTCACTGCGTGTGGGGACACACTGGGAGTTTTTAAGCTGGGAGCTTTATGAAGCACTGCTTGAGGGAGACCTATCTGACTGATGGAGAAAAAATTACAAAGAGATGAGTTTCATGAAGAATGTACTAATGCAGGTGTAATGGGATTTTAAATTGGAGTTCTTTCTGTCTCACTTTTGGCATAAGGTCTCAAGACTGAGAATAAGGGTGCCAAGTGCCTGCAAGACTTGTGTGTAACTGTTGTCAAGGAGCTTTTGCCAAACTGCCTTGTGAGCTGAAATCAAGAATCTGACATCTAATCAACTGAGCCACCCAAGTGCCCCAAAAAGTTTCGTTTTAAACATAATTTCTTCAGAGACATTGAGGGATGTGTCCAGTGGGAGGCAGAAAGGTGGAACTAAGCTGCATAATGGCAGAGATGGAGATGCACTAGTGCAAAACATCCTTATGAAAGTGATTGTCATTTCTTCTAGGGTATCCACTCTTGCTTTGGGCTGTTTCCTTTCACTCATCTCTTAGAAGATTACCAAACTGTGCACAGCTATACCCATGCATTTTCCACTCTGTTTTGATTGATTGATTGATTGATTGATTTACATACAATGTGTTATTGCTTCAGGGGTACATGTTTGTGAATCATCACTCTTACACAATTCACAGCACTCACCATAGCACATACCCTCCCCAATGTCCATAACCCAGCCACCCTAGCACTCCTCCCCACCCCCCAGCAACCTTCAGTTTGTTTCCTGAGATTAAGAGTTTCTTATGGTTTGTCTCCCTCTTGAACCCATCCACTCTGTTTTATAACACATATCTCTGTTAAGTGATTTTCCTAAGATACCCTGAGTTCTTTAAGGGCAGAACCTGCGTCTTATTCAGCTTTTAATCATCAGGTCTTGGCAGAGTGCCTGCCATCTAGTAGGCAACCAATTGATCTGTTTTGAATAAATGAGGGAGTAAAGAAACAAATGAACGTGAAACAGTGAGTGGGGTGATCTCATTCAGGAAAATAATAAAGAGAAAGAGAGGCTTGAACGCTGAGTTTTAGCAGCTGCCACCAGAGATGATGTAATAAGGGATACAAAAATAAATGGCGGAGATCAAGTGGGGAAAATAGGAAGAGTTCAGGAAAAGGAATACAGGAAGAGCCTCCAGAAGATTATTATGTGCTTCAGAGAAATCAAGGAAAGTGTGGGTCCAAAATTCCACCAGACTTGATGAGGAACTGGGCATTTGTGGTTTTTCAGGAATGCAGCTATTATGGAATAGTGGGAACAGGAATAAGGAACTTTCTGGAAAGGGAAAATGAAAACAACACAGTAGAATAAAAAAGAAAAACAATACAAGTGGTGAAAGAGATACAGAAAATAACAGAAAGGTAGCTTGGAGTAGCAGATCAGTCGAATGAAGGATTATTTACTAACGTATTTGTCGATTGATTGAAGAGGGAGAAAGAAGCATGTTTCCATACAGAAGGTAAGAGCCATTTTTTTTTAAGATTTTATTTATTTATTTGACAGAGAGAGACAGATCACAAGTAGGCAGAGAGGCAGGCAGAGAGAGAGGGGGAAGCAGGCTCCCTGCTGAGCAGAGAGCCTGATGTGGGGCTCGATCCCAAGACCCTGAGATCACGACCTGAGCCAAAGGCAGAGGCTTTAACCCACTGAGTCACCCAGGTGCCCCGGAAAGAGCCATTGTTACAGGGGGTAGTAAAGATGCTGCTGAGAAAAGAGGTAAGGATTTCTTCGTTCCAGTGTGACTTATGTTTGGTCCTACGTAATACCTTGGAGGGAACCTGAGCAGAACTAAGGCTGGTGAGTAGTGTTCTCTTATGTGAGCTCAATAGTAGGTATTTGTCGTGTTTTGTCACTTTGCATCTTTCAGTCACTCGCTGTTAATTCCCTACATCAGAAGGTAGTCCTCATCTACCCAGACTCACAGCTGGGAACAGGGCTTATCATCTAGTGTCAATGAATTATACACAACTGTGTTCAGACACAACTGAGCATCAAGGAATGCTGTATGGAATATGTACTGCTGCTGTCCTTAACCAGGCAAAGTCGAGGAAGTCTCAGGTTTTAGCTACAGTGGGCTGGTGGCCGTATAGGGGTCATGGTCTGGTTTCAGTGGCTGTGGAACAGGATACGATCCTTTTGCCTAAGGGCGGTGGAAACATACCTGCAGCAGTTTTGTTTTGTGGCTTCCCTATCACTTTTGATTTTTGACCTGTTGAGAGCTTGTATACCCCCTCCTCCATGGCCTATCATTCCTTTTCTGCTTGAACTAGAGTGCCAACCAATGTTTACATAATTTTCCCCGTCTTAAGCTCCAGAATCTTGAAATACACAGCCAAGTGATATTAACTCAGGCTAGTTAATTAATTATTAATAGTCCGCAATGCTTTCCCTAGCCTCTACTCCAAAAACTGGTGGTGGTAGAATTGGGAATCCAAGGATTTAGAACTATATGTGATATTTAGGGCCAAGAGATAATATGTGTAAAATGATTTTTATTTTATAAAAAATATTTTACTTAATGACAAATATAATATTAATAGTAATATATAAATTTTGTGTTTACTATTCCTCATTTGCCAGAAACTTTTCAAGATCTTCCTCTTCCATATTGATGGGATATAACTTATTTCTTTTCTTGTGCATACCAAAGCCTGTGTTGTGTTGTTTTGTTTTGTTTCTAGTTCCACATCAAAATGTCTCAAGCCTTCTAGTACTTTTTTTTTAAGATTTATTTTATTTATTTTAGAGTGAGAGGGAGAGAGAGAGTATGAATGGGAGGGGCAGAGGGAAAGCAAGAGAGAATCTCAGGCAGACTCCATGCAGAGGGGGGAGCCACACTGCACCACCTAGGTGCCCCTCTAATAACTTTTTTTCTGGAAGTATTAACTTCTGTCATGGGATTTGCCTATTATTACTATCCTTAGGAGTCCTTGTTTTCAGAAACAAAGTATAGTTTGGGTGCTTGAGATACAAAGAACTTTGGATAATGCTTATTTAAATACTTGCATATTCCAGATAGGTATTTTATAAGCCCTTTGTCACTGTTATCCTATTTCAGCATTGCTTATGCAGCCTCTCTATCCAGATCCTTTCATTCCCTATAGACATGGCTCTGTCTTTTTTTAACAAACATACAAATGTGCATCTGGGCCCAGTTTTCCCTTTTATTTAATTAATTAGCTGATTAATTAAATTAATTTTAAAAACATTTTTAAATTTAAATTCAATTAACATATAATATAATATTGGTTTTAGTGGTACAGGCCTGTGATTCATCAGTCTTATATAATACCTAGTGCTCATTATATCACATGTCTTCCTTAATGTCCCTCACCCAGTTATCCCATCACTCCACCCCCCTCCCCTCAAGCATAACCCTCAGTTTGTTTCCTATGATTAAGAGTCTTTCATGGTTTGTCTCCCTTTCTGGTTTGTCTTGTTTTATTTTTTCCTCTCTTCCCCTATGATCCTCTGTCTTATTTCTTAAATTCCACATATATCAGTGAGATCATATGATAATTGTCTTTCTCTGATTGACTTATTTCACTTGACGTAACACCCTCTAGTTCCATCCATGTCGTTTCAAATGGCAAGATTTCATATGTAATATTTCATTATATATATGTATATATGTATACAATGAAGTATTACATATATATACATGTGTATATATGACATCTTCTTTATGCATTCATCCGGTTTTTTTCTCTTTCCAAGTTTTATCTCAGTGACCTCTTCTTTTCCTCCATGAGGTCTTGATCTTGTAGTTCTTCTTACATCCTCCAGGTAGTTCTCTCTTTTAAAAATAATTCCCAGGAGAAACAAAAGGGTGACTTTTAATGGACTCTGGTATAATCATGTGTATGAATGTGTGTATGTGACTAAGTATACGTGTAAGTCTGTGTCTATACCTGTATCTGTATTTATATGTCTGTCTATACAGTGGGGTTCTGACAGACTTCTAATTCCTTTTCACTGAAGAATTGTGTATCCTACCAAGCAATGCTAGGAAAATGGTTTTAGTTTGTGTTAGCCTGGACTCATTCTTCTTGTACTGTGAAAGTCAAATACTCTTCCTCTGTTATGTCACATTATGCTCACACTACCACTGTTTATAAGAAATGTCACTTCCTTGTATCACTATCTGCAGGAAATATTTGTTGTCTCATATATTCACTCAAATGTCACAAAACATATTTCATAAAAGTCACAATGTTCTACTGTATTCCTTTTAAAGTGCTGATGTGGATAGTAATTTTAAGTACTTGTTATAATCCACAGAATAAGACAATTACTTGAACCTTGCAATAATAAAAGTAGAATTATGTGGGGACTCTGGCTAGCTCAGAGGAACATGTGACTCTTGATCTTGGGGTCATGAGTTTAAGCCCCATATTTGATCATAGAGATTACTAAAAAAACCAAATAAACTTGAAGAATTAATGTATATTAATTTATTCATTTATTCAATCAACAAGAAATTATTTAGAAATTACTAATTCTTATTTGGAGTAATGATAATGATTTTTTTAAATAGATGATCATGGGGAGCAATATGGATTTTTTACTCCCTCTGTATATACCTATGTTATGTAATTCTAGATTTCAGTGCTTCAGGAAATTATTCTTATGAATATTTTTGTGCCCAACCTATGTAGGTTTTGCATTTGTAATACTGTCTTTATAATTTACTATTTTGATTACCATATTGAATATGATATTGCAGACTACCTGAATTATATATATAAAGGGAATCAACACTTGATGATTACTTACTATGGTTCAAGCAATGAGTTAGATATTTTGTATACACAACCTTATTCATTTTCTAAAAATCCTATGGTGGGTTACTTCTCTCATTTTAGAAATGAAGCAACAAATTCAGAGTCAAAATTATTGTCTTATATGACATTTCTGAAAGTTTGGAATATTTGAAAACTACATTGAATTTTTTATTGAAATTTTTGAATGCAATTTATTTAAATATGAAAGCCAACAAAAAGACATTCACTGAACCTTTTTTATATTTTCCAGAATTAGTAATTAACTGAAACTTAATATGTGATAATACAATTGGGAAAGAATAAGAACTTTTATGAGTGATGGTTTAATTTACAGTCATCAATTATTCTAAGGTATAAGATCAGCAGCTCATTAAGTCTAAGTTTTCTCTTTTTTTCTCAAAGTTTTGTCTTGCAAAGTATTGCAATGGTGCTACTGAAATTTCAAACTTTTTCTGTGTGTGTGTGCTAAGGCTGTCTATGGATTGCAAAGAATTCACATATTTTTTTTTATCTTATTAAGGAGAGAAGAACAATTGTTTCACAGAACAGGCAAGGAAAGGAATTACTGGAAAGGGCATTTGAAGAATGAAGCTGTGAATGACATTTTGTCTTTGCTTTCAATAGCGTTGGTAGCATCAGAAAGAGCAAGAATAGCAGTGACTAATTTTATCTCCTAGTTCACGGTTTTTATCATGTATCTTTTTGTTTGCTGTTCTGTGACATCAGTGAATTATACTTCTGCACCTTTTCCTGGGTAATTACAGAGTAAATGCAAGTTAGATTATGAGAGCTCTTATAATCTTGTCAGTATGTTTGGCTAGAGCCTTTTTATTTAATGCTTTTTTTTGTGTGTGTGTGAAGCCTTTTTCAAAGGACTGCATCTTTTAAATATTGTTATTCTTCATTGACCTAATGATGGGGCAAAACACCAAGAAATTAGACTATTTGGACAATAGTAAAAAAAAAATATTTTTGAGATTTATAAAAAAGTATCACAGAACTTTATTGAGTAGTATTCTTTCATAGTTTCACAAAGATTTATGATGTTTTTTCCTGTTGATCTACAGTTGTAGACAGTGGTCTATATTCAGATGCCTAAGTGTATTTAGGAGCTCATGCTAAAACTGATAGACAGTTGTTACTTACATAGTTTTAAAAAGTATCAAATGTATTTTAAGCTGAGTATCTCTGTAACATGTACTACAAAGTTACTCAGCTCAAAAAACAGCCTATACTTTTTAATATCACATATTTCATTAAGCACTATAATAGGTCCTAGATGGGGAGAGGAACTTAGCTCTTACTCCACAAGAGTTTAAGATATACTAAGGACACTAAAGGTACAGAAGAAAGCAGTTTAGCTAATTTCAGGGTGAGTTAGTATTGGATTTCAAATAGAGTGTCTCACATCTCTTTCCAAGTTATTGCAGAATAGGTAGAAGCTTTGCTGCCTTGCTTGTTCTTTTCCTCCTACCAGACTTTAATCTATGCAATAAGTCATTGATGTCATCTGCTTTATGTATTGAGTTTTCTTTATGTATTGGGTCATCTGAGTAAGACTTTGAATCTAGAGCTTCATGGCTAACATTGCTAAACCACTGACTGTCATGACAATAGGAGTGCTCTGAGTTACAGAAGAAAATCTCAAATTCTTCTTAATTTTTTAAAAATAAAACTGTATTGTAACGAATCCCTTTGTATAGTGTCCTTGCCTACTGGTTCTTTTATTTCTATAAGACAGATCTTAGAAACTGGATTTTTAGAATAAAGGGCATGCACCTTTTGAATTTTAGCAGATGTTGTAGGATTACTTTTCAAAATTGATGTAACAATATATGAGAGTACTTCTTTCATTCTGATTCCTTTCAGCATTAGGCTTTGTCTTTTTCACTTAATTCATATTTTCCCGACATTTATACAGACTGGGAATATTTTCTTTTTTTTTCCTTTCCTTTTTCCTTCCCCTTTTTCCTTTCCTCTCCTCTCCTCTCCTCTCCTCTCCTCTCCTCTCCTCCCCTCCCCTCCCCTCCCTTCCCCTCCCCTCCCCTCCTCTCCCCTCCCCTCTCCTCTCCTCTCTTCTTTTTTCTTTCTTTTCCCTTTTTTTGGGAAAAGATTTATTTATTTATTTGAGAGACAGGGGGCAGAGGGAAAGGAGAGAGAGTATCTCAAGCAGATTCCCTGCTGAGCATAGAGCCCAACACAAAGCTCCATCTCAAAACTCTGAGATCATGACCTGAGCCATAATCAAAAGTTGGATGCTTAACTGATGGAGCCACCTAGGCCTCCCAAAACTGGAAATATTTTCATATATTTACCAGCCATTTGGCTTTGCTCTTCTGTGAATTGTCTGCTCATATCCTTTTCATTTGTGTCTTTCAAGTTGTTAAGTGTTTGTAACCGTTTTTGCAATATTTCTTTATGCATTACAGATAGTCATTTATCACTCACCTGTGTTGCATTCTTTATTCTAAACTAGTATATGTCTACCAAACTTAGTATATTTTTGCATAAAAATATTTTTATAAATATGTGTTTTATTTCTTGATATGGAAAGATCTTTTCAATCTCTAGATTGTAAATAGAGTCTCTTAAATTTTCTTTTAATATTTTTTAATTAGGTATACATTTGTTGGACATTTAAGTAATTTCCATTTTGTTTGCTTTTATAGACAGCAGTGTGTTCTAAACTAAGTTACAGTGAACATCTATGATGATCACCTCCACAATACACCATTAAATGGCTAGTTGACAGTCCCTCCAAAGCAAAACGTACCCTCCATCATAGCAACTTCTTAAATTTATATATTTAAACATTTTTGAGAGTCTATCTTGATCAAGTCAATGCTAGCAGACTCTGCAGTCATTATTACATAAATAAAGTACTCATGAAATCTCATGACACAATTATCTCAAGTAGAAATGTGTTACTGGTTTGGAGAAAGATAAGTGATATGGTTTCAAGTTCTGTTTTTCTATGCTTCCATAGTGCTACCAAATTTATCATATCACAGAATAATTATTTTATACTGTGTATCAGAATAATTCTTTTATACTATGAATTCTCTCCTATAAAGTGCTAATTTATAGTCTTACATTCTTTGTATCCATAGTGCCCAGAGCACTATCTGAAGCATACTGGGAGCATAGTAGATATTTATTGACTGAATTAATAAATTAAAACTTAATCAGTGACTATTTGTTACCAATAAAAATATACTAACTTTTACCTAAGAATCCTAAAGTCAACAATTATGAACTGTGAACAAATTAGAAACAACACATATTTGAAGGGACTGGAGAGTGACTGAAACAGGCAGCAGTTGGAGGAGAGCTGAGACTTAAGATGAAAGAATTAATTACATGGGTAAGTTTTAAATTATATGGGGGGATTAGAACTGAAGCATCTTATCTTATGGGGACTAGAATCAAAACAAAATCTTCAATCTTAATGGCCTTTAGAAGGAGTTTAAGGCTTCTAGAACAGCTGAAAAAAAAAAGGAGGAAAATGATGGAATTGACTGGCCCATAGAACCCCTCCAAAATCTGTAGGTAACGTCACCTACATCCTCTCAAACATTCAAGGAACACTCTAACTTACCTGGCAAAAAGTGACAGTGGGAAGGCTGAAAGAAATGGGCAAACATTTCGGCTGCTGCCTCCAGCAAGGGGAAGAAAGTTTGAAATTTGAGTACATTCAGTTTCACTGACTGATAGAAAGAAATACTTTTATAGTATGATAATAGAATCCAGAGTCTTTTCAATATATTATAACAATGTCTAATATACAAACATCACTAGACATGGGAAGAAATGAGAATGTCATTCATAGTCAAGAAAAAAGTAGTGAATACAAACTGATCATGAATGACAAGGATTTTAGAATTAGCAATAAATGATTTAAAGCAGCTTTTACAAAAGTGTTCAAGGACTTAAAGGCAAATGTACTCATAATGATAAAACAGATGGGGGATTTTGTCAGAGAACATTATAAAAGAGAACCAAATGGAAAACATAGAACTGTGAAGTATAAAACTTATCATGGAAAATTTACTGATTGATACTACTTGTGAATTGGAGACATCAGAAGAGAGGATCAGTGAACTTGAAGATGGATCAAAGTACATCATCCTGCCTGACAGAGAGTACTTGTTAGTAAAACCAGACAAAAAGGCAGTAATTCTCTAGATGTGAGTAAACCTTCAGCCATCTTGATCTTAATTATATTTATAGAACATGACATCCTACATATTTATAATATACATACTTAGTATGAAAAGCACCTTCAACAAGATAGCCCCTACTTTTGTGTCTAAAATAAATTTCATTATCTTTAAAAAGATTGAAATCTAGGGATGCCTGAGTGGCTCAGTGGGTTAAAGCCTCTCCCTTTGGGTCAGGTCATGATCCCAGGGTCCTGGGATCGAGCCCCACATCTGGCTCTCTGCTCAGCGGGGAGCCTGCTTCCCCCCTCTCTCTCTGCCTGCCTCTCTGCCTACTTGTGATTTCTCTCTGTCAAATAAATAAACAAAATCTTTAAAAAAAAAAAGATTGAAATCTTACACACACGATCTATGACCAAAACCAAAATATATATCACTAATAAGATATTTGGAACTGTTTTAATGTTGGAGATTAACACTATACTTATAAATAACATATGCATCCAAAAAATAAAAAAAAGGAAATTAGAGAAGATTTCTAACTAAATGGTAATGAAAATGGAGTATATCACAACATTTAGGGAATTACTAAGGCGTTACTTACAAGGAAATTTATGACGGTTAATTAAATTTAAAATCTATCACCAAAATTTCCAACTTAAAAATCTGGAAAGAGAAGAGAAAATTAAACTCAAATAGAATAAAATAGTAAGAGCAAAAATTAATGAAATTAATGCTTGTGGGAGTCTAAAAGAGTACAAGTGGCATGGGAAACAGCTCGGCAGTTTCTTAAAAAGTTGTCTGTATACATACCTTAGCACTTAACAAATGCATTTTTAGGTAGAGTTAGTTCTGCTCTAGTTCTTGTTTTAAAATTACAAATTTAATTCACTGCATAATACATGTATTTTACTTGTATTTTTGTCCATGAAAACATTGAATATAGAAAACACTAGGTTCAGCTGAACTAAGCTGTGTATAAGTATATAAATACACATATGCACACATCTCAAACATATATCAGCTACTTCACAATTCATTGGTTTGTTAAAAGCCACATTTATCTATATCTGGTATTATAGCTTTTCTTCTTAATTCAGATAATCCTCCTTCCACCAAAACAAATTTTAAGGTATAACTCTTCCAATGCTCACTTCTATAAACCAACATCGTTATTTTTCAGGGTAAAATGCAATACTTATTGTAGTATTGTATTCTTAATCATTAAATGTCTATAAAATTATGTATAACTGTTTTCATAATGATTCTCTCTTTTTGTTTATGTTTCACTAACAAAGGTTTTGAGTGTTACAGCCCAACCTCATTGTCGCCACGAGCCCTGGGTTCTTTATTGCTCAATTTTTCATAGCATGGTAATATTTAAGAACACATATATGACATTGTAGCAGAACTGACTATATTTATCTAATAAAAATTACAATAAATAATCATAGAGAATCTGTTCAAGAATGTCATAGAAACTATAATAGTCAAAATTTGAAATATCTAAAGCATTTATCCACAGGGTAATGGATAAAAGAAATTATGGTATATTTATATAGAGAAAAATACTATACATTAATAAAAATAAAACTAGTGATTAAGTACAATAACATGTATGGCTTTCATAGATATTATGGTGAACAAAACATGTTTGACACAAAGTAGTACATAATATATGATTCTGTTGACATGAATTTCCATAGCAGGCAAAACTAATTATATTACACAGTGAGAGACAGGGATTATATGGGAAAGATGCCAAACAACTTTTTTGGGGTAATGGTCATGGTTCTATGTCTTATGAGGGTATGGCAGTTATATAGGAATCTATTTGTCAAAACTCACTAAGCTGTACATTTAAAAATGCACATTTTTCTGAATGCATGTTTTACTAACCAGCCACACCCACAAAAGGACCATAATAAATTTTGGATCCTACTTAGCAGGTTTGTTTTTTGCAGGGTACAGATAAATAATACTGAAACTGATATCTATGTGTATGAGGGTTGGGAAAATAATTATTTTGAGAATACTGGGGGTTAAGTTTTTTTTTTTTTTAATTTTTATTGTATTATGTTAGTCACCATAAAATATATCATTAGTTTTTGATGCCATATTCCAAGATTCATTGTTTATGTACAACACCCAGTGCTCCATGCAATACATGCCCTCCTTAATACCCACTACCAGGCTCACCCATCCCCCTACACCTCTAAAATCCTCAGTTTGTTTTTTGGAGTCCACAGTCTCTCATGGTTCATCTCCCCCTCTGATTTCCCCCCTTTCACTTTTCCTTTCCTTCTCCTAATGTTCTTCTCCATGTTATTCCTTATGTGCCACAAGCGAGTGAAACCATATGATAATTGACTTTCTCTGCTTGGCTTATTTTACTCAGCATAATCTCCTCCAGTCCTATTCATGTTGATGCCAAAGTTGGATATTCATCCTTTTGATGGCTGAGTAATATTCCCCTGTATATGTGGACCACATCTAATTTATCCATTCATCAGTTGAAGGGCATCTTGGCTCTTCCCACAGTTTGGCGATTGTGGACATTATTGGTGTACATATGGTCCTTCTTTTCACTAAACCTGTCTGTATCTTTGGAGTAAATACTCAGTAGTGCAATCCCAGGTCATAGGGTACTCTATTTTTAATTTTTTGAGGAATTTCCACACTGTTTTCCGAAGTGGTTGCACCAACTTGCATTCCCACCAACTGTGTAAGAGGGTTCCCCTTTCTCCACATCTTCTCCAACATTTATTGTTTCCTGCCTTGTTGATTTTTGTCATTCTAACTGGTATAAGGTGGCATCTCAATGTGTTTTTGATTTGAATTTCCCTGACGGCTAATGATGATGAACATTTTCTCATGTGTCTATTAGCCATTTGTATGTCTTCACTGGAGAAGTGTCTGTTCATGTCTTCTGCCCATTTTTTTGATGTTATTATCTGTTTTTGGGTGTTGAGTTTGAGAAGTTCTTTATAGATCTTGGATATCAGACTTTTGTCTCTAGTGTCATTTGCGAATATATTCTCCCATTCTGTCGGTTGCCTCTTTGCTTTGTTGACTGTTTCCTTTGCTATGCAGAAGCTTTTTATCTTGATGAAGTCCCAAAAGTTCATTTTCACTTTTGTTTCCCTTGCCTTTGGAGACATGTCTTGAAAGAAATTGCTGTGGCCGTTGTCGAAGAGGTTATTGCCTATGTTCTTCTCTAGGATTTTGATGGATTTCTGTCTCATGTTGAGATCTTCCATCCATTTTGAGTTTATCTTTGTGTATGGTGTAAGAGAATGGTTGAGTGTCATTCTTCTGTACATAGCTGTCTGATTTTCCCAGCACCATTTATTGAAGAGACTGTCTTTTTTTTCCATTGGATATTTTTTCCTGCTTTGTCAGATCATTTGATCAGAGAGTTGAGGGTTTGTATCTGGGCTCTTTACTCTGTTCCATTGGTCTATGCGTCTGTTTTTGGGCCAGTACCACACTGTCTTGATGATTACAACTTTGTAATATAGCTTGAAATCAGGCAACATGATGCCCCCACTTTTGTTTTTCTTTTTCAACATTTCCTTGGCGATTCGAGGTCTTTTCTAGTTCCATACAAATTTTAGAATTCTTTGTTCCAGCACTTTGAAAAATGCTGATTGTATTTTTATCAGGATGGTATTGAAAATGTAGATTGCTCTGGGCAGCATAGACATTGTAACAATGTTTATTCTTCTGATCCATGAGCATGGAATGTTTTTTCATCTTTTGTGTCTTCTTCAGTTTCTTTCATGAGTGTTCTACAGAACACTCATGTGCTCATACAGCAATTCAGTAATGTGTCAGGAAACAAAATCAATGCATAGAAATCAGTTGCTTTCTTATATACTAACAGTGAAACTGTAGAAAGGGAAATTTGAGAATTGATTCCATTTATAATAGACCAAAAGCCATAAGATACCTTGAAATAAACCTAACCAAAAAGGGAGTTAAGTTTCTCAATCAGAAGGGAGTTAAAAAATGAAAAAAATAAATAAATAAAGTAAAGGAATACAAGAATGGAATCTGTGCTTTTGAGTTGGATTTGGATTTATCAGTAAGAACTACACATATTGTATATATATACATGCATTATATATACTTATCTGTATCTGTATATGTGTCTAGATCTATTAGATATAGATTGAAAAATAATAGATAAAGATAATAGGGAAATAATTATAGACATTCATGTACAAATTAGCATATATATTCTAGCATTGTCTGCTAAGCTATACTAGAGGTAAGGACATATAAGCAACTATGAGCTCACCTAACGATGAGATCTTTTTAAATGTCATTCACCAATAAAACGTATTGTGGCTCCTTGATGAACTGGCTTATTTCAGGCCTGGAAGGAAGAAAGTACAAGCTAATCATGGAACATTATCTTGCATAAGAAAGAAAAATGATAATATATAAAAAGGTTATTGGAATGAACCCCCAAAGCCCTCCTAACCAAATATAGGAAATTGATAATCAAAATCAGTAATGATAGCCATGGGAGTATTAGTGGAATAGTACATAATGATAATGAGTTAATGACAAATGAATAAAGTGGCAGAATCAACAATGATAGTAATAAATAATGTATGATACCATATTGATAGAGTAAATAAATGAATAAAGAATAAATAAGTGTGAAGGGAAAGGTATTCTTTACCATGTAAAGTGAATTAATAATTATGAAAAGACAGAAAATCAGTGAATGTTATTAATGGGTGAAAATTTGAGAAGGATATTTCCATTGTCCTAAAGCATATCCCACATTCAAATTACTTACTAATTACAAATATAAAAACAGTAATGTTACAGTACAAAAATCTTGTGTACACCACCTTAACCAGACAATCGAAATTGCAATCTTTGATATTAGGTAAAACTTATATCAGATGTCTCCTAATATAATGCACTGTGATATTCCCTTTAGCAATGACCAACCCAAATTTAGATCTAAGGAGACATTTGACAAAAATAGATATTCTATAGGGACGCCTGGGTGGCTCAGTGGGTTAAAACCTCTGCCTTCAGCTCAGGTCATGATCTCAGGGTCCTGGGATCGAGCCCCGCATTGGGCTCTCTGCTCAGCAGGGAGCCTGCTTCCCCCTCTCTGCCTGCCTCTCTGCCTACTTGTGGTCTCTCTCTCTGTCAAATAAATAAGTAAAATATTTAAAAAAAATAGATACTCTATAAAATTGCTGGCCTATGTGCTTTTAAAATACCCAAAATGAAGAAAGACAAAAAGCTGAGGAATTCTTCTAATTTAAAGACTAAGGAGATATGTCAGTGAAGCAGAATTCATAATCTAAATTGGATCCTGAACCAGGAAAAAAAAAAGTGAAAAAGTTGTTTTTGAGATATTACAAATTTGAATACAGATTGGTTTAGATGATAGTATTTCCTAATTTTGATAATTTTACTGTGGTTACACAAAAGCTCTTGCTTTTGGAAAATACGCACTGAAGTATTTAGGAATAAAGGAGCAGGATATTTCCAATGAACTTACAAATGGTACAGGAAAAGAAAATGTGTGTGTGTGTGTGTGTGTGTGTGTGCGCGTGTGTATCTTTCTATATTTAATGAAAATAGTAAAGCAAGAAATCAGATAAATTGCAGAGTTGTTGAATTTGAGTAAAACTGCATTAAATTTCCTTATGCTAGTCAATATAATATAATTTCTGTAACCAAACCAGGGACAATAGACATAAAAATATATGTATTAACTTCTTTCATAAAGCCATTGTGACCTGTCACCAGAAGCCAGTGAGTTTCAAATAATAATTACCTGCTAATAAAGTTGAGCATGATACATAGTGGCAACTTAAACAAATGAGCCTTGAGAGAGATGGAAGTGCTTCTCTAGATTGCTATGAAATGCAATGATGATGCTATATTAAAGAGCCCTTTTAGTTCCCAGTTGTGAATTATGTATTCTGAATAAAACCATTTGTTTTTCAATAGGTTTTTATTAATTTTTTCTCAAATGTAATCTCATTCTTGATTAAATTAAATAAAGGGGAATATAAACCTAAGGTCCAGCTTATAAGGGTTGTCTAATACCAGCAGATGATTTGATTCAATGTCTGCATTTTAACTGCAGCCTCATCTGGTTTGGAATCACAAACTCTAAGGGTTGGAAAGGACCTTAAAGGTTATCTTATTACCCTTCCTATTCAGTGCTTAAATTTCCTGTTCACCTTCCTTGCCACATAAAATATGTTAATAATTATCCAAATATATTATTTTGGAAAAAAGCAGTGTTTAGATTAGTGAGAAGAGTGTTCTTTTTTTTTAATGGACACCCCCACCCTCTGAAGAAGTTAGTAAAACTGTTTTCCCTTAGAAAACTGCATTCTACTTTCCTAAGAAAATGAAAATGTATCAGTAGGGCATTAGTTAGGTGAACCATTGATAAGACCCCCCCGTCACACTGCATTATGACTATCATCAATTTTTGTTTGGATAGTCTAGCCTGGATAGGCTTTCTCTTTGTTTTATATTAAAAGTAAACTTACACATAATTATTTTTGGTCTAGATTTTTATCCAAAGACAATTGTGTTGGATTTAAATTTAACATCATACCTTCATAACATTATTTTGTTTTGGAGACTGGAGTGCTTGGTACACTTGCTTCTGAGATATTTTAAGTCTCCAGTCTTTATTTTTCGTCAAATTTAGGGTCTAAATTGTTTGAGGAATATTTATTAGAGAGTAAAAATGTATGAAGTAATAGTGAAGGACTGTGTGTCAGGGGCTGTTGACATTGTCAGTATTTGTATCACTATTCTATATTTCTTCCTCTTCTGACTTAAGCAAGCCAAATCCCAATTCTGTTTTATATTTTAAAATAGTAGAAGTAGGTAATGAGTTTAAGACCCTTTTTCTCCTTTAACCACATTCATATTCCTTCTCCGATATTTTAATGTAGGAGACCTGCCCATTGTGTTTTTAGCTTACAATTCAGAACCTAGGTATTTTGATCAAATACATGAGCTTATCTTTGGTATTTCTGGAATTGTGATTCTCCCTCTTTTTTTTAAAAAAAAAATGTTCTCTTTTTATGTATCAAATTTTCCTAGTGTCTTTTTTTTTTCCTTATAAAAGGAACCTGAAATCATTCACCTTTAAATATAATTAACAATTACTTAAAGTGCTATATACTTTAGGGCATTATTCATTTTAATAAGATCAAAACTTTCAAGTAAAGGTATATCCTCTCAGCCATAAGTTAGTAGGTGGGGGTAAATACTTTTGATATCACATATTATCCCTTTCTTTCTGAACTTACAGACTGTTGTTTATTCTGCTTTTGAAAAAATAATACCAGAAAAAAATTACATAATCAAGCTAATTAACAATTCATTAAAGTAGCTGGCACTTGCAGATATCCAGTTTAGGTCTCTTTGTCAGATAATCCTTTCAAAGATATATTCTGATTCTTATACACAAGTTATGTGAATATACTTTTATTGAAAGATCCAGGCATTTCAGAAGTATATTCAGAAGTTTTATTAAAATCTCCCTACTTTTCTCTCATCCATGGAGAATTTGATATTCAAATTTGAGTACATTTCCAATGTATTTACTTGCATGAAATCTTTTATATACTTTTTATTTTTTATTTTTTAAATTTTTTTTAAAGATTTTATTTATTTATTTGACAGAGAGAGAGATCACAAGTAGGCAGAGAGGCAGGCAGAGAGAGAGGGGGAACCAGGCTCCCTGCTGAACTGAGAGTCCAATGCTGGGCTGGATTCCAGGACCCTGAGATCAAGACCTGAGCCTAAGGCAGAGGCTTTAACCCACTGAGCCACCCAGGCACCCCTTTTATATATTTTTTAAATATGAATTGGAACATACTTTTCATACAGCTATGCAACTTTTTCATATAAAAATTTTTTGGAGATCTGTCCATATTATTAAAGTTGCGAAGTATTCCATGTTAAGGATGTATATGAATCTCTTTAACAACTTCTCTGAGGCAGGTTTAAAGTACAATCAAAGACCAGTACAAATATATTTGTAGTCAAAAAAAAAAGAACAAAGAAAAAAAAGATTTATTGAGTTTGCTATAGCTAGGGAAGATGTACCTGAGAGCATTGGTAGGTTATTTTTAAATGAAGAGATAGGCTTATTGTTTTTAGATGTTTAATTGTTGAAAATATATAAAATGGTCATATGATATCTTTTTGTAGATTATAATATATACATATGTACACATTCATGTGACTTAGACATATATATGTGATTTACTTTATGTTATTAATTCTTCTGTCCTTTTTGTCTACTTGATTATTGTGTTTCATTTTTAGTTCATTTATTTCCTCTTATAGGTGGCTTACTTCTTAAATATATAAACTCAGTAGCATTGCCAGGTAATGTCATAATGCTGATTGTGAGGGCATAAATATTCCCAGGGGATTGTGTTCCCTTTGACATGTACATTAATTTTTTTCTTTATTTCAGAAAATATTTTTTTCTCTTCTGTCTTTGAAAATTTTATCTGTTCCAACTTTTTCATTCTAATTTGCAGTTCACAGATTTGTGAATCTAGTTTTTTCTAAGTGGCTTCGCCAGTTATTTAATCTATCTGAACTGATTATAAATAGTGAAAGTTAGGTTCTGTTCTTTTTAATAAGTATATTGATAATTTTCAAGCTCTCTTGTGCTTTCTAAAACTGCTGTTAAAATAATGAATGGATGGTATTGATAATCCCAATTTTAGTAGCTTTATTCTTATTTAGGGGGATAATAATGTTTTCTTTCTAGATTTCTATAGATAACCTTTATTTGATCCTATTTACTTTCACTTCATTTTAAAATTAGGAATTGATGTTGCTATTTTTTTATTTTTTTTTTTATTTTTCTCCTTTAGTCAGTAATGTCAAAAGTTGTACTAATGCATTTCTTAGTATTACAAATACTAATAGTATAATCTGCTATATATATTCTGAGTTTATTATATTGATTATGGTGCATTATTCTTTAAGTATACCTATATTTAATTTATTAATTTATTTTTATTTGTAAATGTGTTATTAATCAACTATTTTGTTTTATGATGGTACATTTAATAGCTTTTGGAATATTTCCATTTTTTTTCTCTTCTGAATGTGTTCATAGACGTAAGGATTATCTGTTCATTTTGAGTTCAGTGGAATCCATTTGTAACTTTACTTGGGCTAGTTTCTTTATAAAAGAAAAGACTTTTTGATTTCTTTTTTTTTTTTTTTGACTTTTTGATTTCTTAAATGGTTATACAACTATTCAGGTTAGATGTTAGTGATTTTTTTTCTTCATTTTGAAGTTCAGAAATTTTATCTGTATGTGGCTTAGTATTGATGATCCCAGATCAGCTTTTCTGAGACATGATGTAATGTTCCAATGCCTATATTCAGGTCATTTTTTATTTCTGAAAATTAAAAAAACAATATTTAAAAAACTATTTAAAAATATTTTAAAATTCCATTTGTTTCATATTCTTCCTCAGCTTTCAGTTTCCTTTGAGTCTTTGTTTATTTTGACTTTTAGTAATAAGCTCTCCTTCTTCTATGTAATCTTGTGTCTTTTTTTTTTTTTTTAAAGATTTTATCCATTCATCTGACAGAGAGAGACATCACAAGTAGGCAGAGAGGCAGGCAGAGAGAAAGAGGGAAGCAGGCTCCCCGCCCAGCAGAGAGCCCGATACGGGCCTCGATCCCAGGACCCTGAGATCATGACCCGAGCTGATGACAGAGGCTTTAACCCACTGAGCCACCCAGGCGCCCTTTTTTTTTTTTTTTTAAAATAGACATTTATTGCCTCACAGTTCTGGAGGCTAGGTGTCTGAGAACAAGGTGTCTGCAAGGCCATACTCACACTCTCTCTCTCTCTCTCTCTTTCTCTTTCTCTCTGAGACTCTGGGTAGAATTCTTCCCTGCTTCTTCTTAGCTGCTGTTAGTATTGGGCAATCCTCGGAATTCTTTGGCTTGGAGATGCATCAGTTTAATTCGGCCTCCATCTTCACATGGAGTTCTTCTTGAATGTCTTCACATCATTTTCCCTCTGTGTGTGTCTGTGTCCAAATTTCCCCTTTCTGTAAGGGTATCACTCATATTACATTAGGGCCCACCTTGACTTCATTTTTAACTTGATTACCTTTTAAAGACTTTATTTCCAAATAAGGTCACATTGCAAGGTACTGGCAGTTAGGAACTTCAGTGGATCTTTTTTGGGAACACAATTCAACCCATACCACATGCCACAGTTGACCTTGGAAAAAGAGAGTATACACATAAGCTTACTGATCACACGAGCTTTTAAAAGCAGATTACAATATCTTAATTGTTATATCTTCCTCCTGAATTTTCCCTTTCATCATTACATGGTGTCATTTTTCATTTCTTGAGACAGTTTTTGACTTAAAGTCTATTTTGTCTGATGTATCCCTTCTTTCTTTTGGTTACCATTGTGTATAATATCTTTTTCTTTTACTTTCAGAATATTTGTGCCCTTAAATCTAAAGTTTCTTATAGACAGCATAGAGTTGGATGTTATTATATAATTTTTAAAATCTGTTCAGCCATGCTGTCTTAGAATTGGGGAATGAAATCCATTTAGACTTAAAATGATATTGCTAGAGAAGGATTTACTGTCTCCATTGTGTTGTTTTTGTTAGTCTTATTGTTCTTTAATGTTTCTCTGTCTTGCTTCTGTGTTGTGTTAACATTTTAAAAATTGACACCTTTTGATTATTTTTTTTAATTTTGTGTAACTTCTATAGATATTTTGTGTGTATGTTGTTTCCTTTGGGCTTACATAAATATCTTACAGTTAAAACAGTCTATTTTAAACTGATAACTTAAGTTCCATCACTTACAAATTTTACATCTCTTCCCTTTTCTGTTTTCTGTTGTTACTGCCAAAACTTAAATCAATTCATTTTGTGTGTCTTTTAACATATTTTAAAACTATAGTTATTTTTAACTTTGTACAGTTTTAACATTGTTAACTTTTGTACTAAGATTAAAAGTATTTACCCACCACCATTACAGCAATACAGTGTTCTTTGCCTATATATTTTAACTTTACCTGTGAATTTCATACTTTCTTATGCTATCCTGTTGCTGTTTAATGTCCTTTCATTTCATCTTGAAAAACTCCCTTCAGCATTTCTTGTAAGATCGAGCTAGTGTTGATGAATTCCCTCATCAACTTTAGTTTTTCTGGGACATTCTCCTTCCTTTTTGAAGGACAGTTTTGCCAGGTATAGTATTCTTTGTTGGTCTTTTTTTTTTTTTTTTTTTTTTAATTTCAGCACTTCATGTATATCATTCTACTCTCTTCTGGCCTACAAGATTTTGAAAAATCCATTATTGTCTTATGGAGAGCCTCCTTTGTATGTGACAAATTGCTTTTCCCTGCTCCCCCCGGCTTCAAAATTCTTTTTTTATCTTTTGATAGTGATTATCATGCATCTTAATGTACATTTCTTCCAATTCATCATATTTTGAATCCTTTGATTCCTTTGATGCTTCCTTCCCGAAGCCAGGAAGATCCAGCTTCCTGGATCTGGATATTCATTTTCCTTACCTGGATTTAGGAAATTTTTAGCCATTATTTCTTTGAGTAAGGACTAAGGAACTTCCTGGTCCTTTTTGTTGCTCTTTTCCTTCTGAGATTTCCATAATGCCTGCTTTTGTCTTTTAATGGTGTCCTATGAGTTCCTTAAGCTCTCTTTACTTTTTCTTTTAAAATTTTTACTCCTCTGACTGAACTATTCACAATGACCTGTCGTTAAGTTTATCAATTGTTTCATCTGCCTAGTAGAGTCTGTTGTTGAACCTCTTTGTTGACTTTTTCAGTTTAGTCATTGTGTTCTTTAGCTCTGTGATTTCTGTTAGATCTTTTTTTATATTTTCCATTCTTAAAATTCTTACTTTGTTCATGCATTATTATCTTGACTTCAGTGAGCATCTTTATGACAGTTATTTTAAGTTTTCTGTCATGTAATCATATAACTCCATTTCTTTAGGATCAGTTTACTGAGACTTATTTCTGTTGCTTTGTTTGGGACATTTATGCCTGATTCTTCATTTTTCTTGACTCTTTGTGTTAATGTCTATACATTAGACAAGGGAGGCACCTCTCACAATCTTTATGGACTTGACTTTTACAGGAGAAGTCTCCTTTTAATCAGCCCAGTTAGAGATTCTGGGGGCTTCTGCCAATTCTTTTCCTCTCCAGGAGTAGAAGGCAGATGTGGGTTTTGTCTTTTCAATTAGCGCTAAGCTCAGGGTGGGGGTGGGAAGCTATGGCATCTCAGACCAAACTGCCATTTCTGTTCTCTTCCGTGCAGCTAGATTATACTGGACCTGTCAGAGCTCTAAGACTAGCAAGATAGATGCCAGTTCTTTGGGAAGCCCCATAGAAGTTGGACTGTCAGATGAATGGATCAAGTCTTTCCCTCTCCAGAGGAAGCTTGGAACTGGACTTTTTTTTTTTTTTTGTCTGCTTGCTCTGTGGTGAGCAAGGAATGGGGGGCAGGACCTATGGTGTCTATTGGTCTATGCTACTATTCTTCGTCAAGTGGCTAGACTGTGCCTTTCCCATCAGAGATCCCAAACTGGCAAGACAAAAGCCAATACTCTGGGGAATACCTTTAGAAAAGTTGGTCATTGGATTCACAAGCTAACCCCTTCTCATTTCTGAGAAAATGGATGCTGGGGGTCTCTTCCTACTTGTATGACACTATGTTAGGGATATGAATTCTGGTGAGAATGTGTCTTAAATCTTCCTAATAGCTTTGGTAAGTCTGGTCTGACATTCACCTAAGGTACAGGAACTTTTCAGGTTCTGCATTTCTCACAAAAAAACCCATACATTTTTGCTGGATCAACATATTTGTATAAGGAAGGAGAGTGTAGGTTTTCCTGCTCTTTCATCTTGCTTCAGCTATGTCTTTCTCTTCTTTGCTGTTTCTGGTAGAATCTTCATTTCTATGACAGTTTACTTTTACTTTTTTCTTTCCTCCTCTCTAATATAATACCCAGTGCTCATATGTCACATGCCTGCCTTAGTGTTCATCACCCACTTCCTCATCCCTTCACTTCCTTTCCTCCAGCAACCCTCAGTTTATTTCCTATGGTTAATAGTCTCTTGTGGTTTATCTCTCTATCTGGTTTCATCCTGTTTTATTTTTTCCTCTCTTCTCCTATGATCTTCTCTTTTGTTTCTTAAATCCACATATCAGTGAGATCATATGATAATTGTCTTTCTCTAATTCACTTATTTTGCTTAACATAGCAACCTCTAGTTCCATCGATGTCATTGCAAATGGCAAGATTTCATTTTTTGATGGTTATGTAATATTATATTGTGTATATGTATATATATACTCATACACATACCACATCTTAATACATTCATCTATCGATGGACATCTGGGCTCTTTCCATAGCTTAGCTCTTGTGGACATTGCTGATATAAACATTGTGGTGCACGTGCCCCTTCAGATCACTACATTTGTATATTTGGGGTAAATACCCAGTAGCGCAATTGCTCGGTCTTAGGGTAGCTCTATTTTCAACTTTTTGAGGAACCTCTGTACTGTTTTCCAGAGTGGATGCACCAGCTTGCATTCTTACCAACAGTGTAAGAGGGTTCTCCTTTCCCCACATCCTCACCAACATCTGTCATTTCCCAAATGGTTAATTTTAGCCATTCTAACAGGTGTGAGGTGGTATCTCACTGTGGTTTTGATTTGTATTTCCCTGATGTGGAGTGATGTTGATCATTTTTTTATATATCTGTTGGCCATTTGTATGTCTTCTTTGGAGAAATAGCTCTTCATGTTTTCTGCCCATTTCTTGAATAGATTATTTTTTGGGGGGTGTGTTGAGTTTGATAAGTTCTTTATAGATCTTGGATACTAACCCTTTATCTGATATGTCATTTGCAAATATCTTTTCCCATTCTGTTGGTTGTCTTTGATTTTGTCAGCTGTTTGCTGAGGAGAACTTTTTATCTTAATGCAGTCTCAATAGTTCATTTTTGCCTTTGTTTCCCTTGCCTTTGGAGATCTGTCTCCAAGAAGTTGCTGTGACCAAGGTCGAAGAGGTTGCTGCCTGTGTTGTCGTCTAGAATTTTGATGGATTCCTGTCTCACATTTAGATCTTTCATCCATGTGGAGTCTTTTTTTGTGTACGGTATAAAGAAATGGTCCAGTTTCATTCTTCTGCATGTGACTGTCCAATTTTCCCAACACCATTTGTTGAAGAGACTGTTTTTTTTCCATTGGATATTCTTTCCTGCTTTGTCAGAGATTAGTTGACCATAGAGTTGAGGGTCTATATTTGGGCTCTCTATTCTGTTCCATTGATCTATGTGTCTGTTTTTGTGTCAGTACCATAGTGTCTTGATAGTTACAGCTTTGTAATAAAGCTTGAAGTCTGATACTGTGATGCCACCAGTTCTGGTTTTCTTTTTCAACATTTCTTTGTCAATTTGGGGTCTTTTCTGGTTTCCCACAAATGTTAGGATTATGTGTTCCAACTCTATGAAAAATGTTGATGGTATTTTGATAGGGATTGCATTGAATGTGTAGATTGCTTTGGGTAGCATAGACATTTTAACAATACTTATTCTTCCAATATATGAGCATGAAAGTTTTTCCATTTCTTTATGTCTTCCTCAGTTTCTTTCATGAGGGTTCTATAGCTTTCAGAGTACAGATCCTTTTCATCTTTGGTTAGGTTTATTCCTAGGTATCTTATGGTTTGCAATTGTAAATGGGGTTGACTCCTTAATTTCTCTTTCATTTGTGTCATTGTTAGTATTTAGGAATGCAACTGATTTCTGTACCTTGATTTTATATCCTGCCATGTTGCTGAATTCTTGTATGAGTTCTAGCAATTTCGAGGTGGAGTTCTTTAGGTTTTCCACATAGAATATCATGTCATCTGCAGAATAAGAGTTTGACTTCTTTGCTGATTCAGATGCCTTTTATTTCTTTTTGTTTTCTGTTTTATTGCTGAGGCTAGGACTTCTAGTAGTATGGTGAACTAGCAGTGGTGAGAGTGGACATCCCTGCCATGTTCTTGACCTTAGGGGACCTGTTTTTAGTTTTTCCCCATTAAGAATGATAATCATTATGGGCTTTTCGT
This sequence comes from Nasua narica, assembly GCA_028533885.1. NCBI lineage: Eukaryota > Metazoa > Chordata > Mammalia > Carnivora > Procyonidae > Nasua > Nasua narica. Next base: position 41,077,114 of record CM052810.1, read on the forward strand.
ATATGGCTTTTATGATATTGAGGTATGTATCCTCTATCCCTACACTGTGAAGAGTTTTAATCAAGAAAGGTTGCTGGCCTTTGTTAAATGCTTTTTCTGCATCTATTGATAGGATTATATGGTTCTTGTCCTTTCTTTTATTTATGTAGTGTGTCACATTGATTAATTTGTGAATGTTGAGCTACCCTTGCAGCCTAGGAATAAATCCACTGGGTTGTGGTGAATAATCCTTTTAATGTACTGTTGGATCCTATTGGCTAGTATTTTGGTGAGAATTTTTGCTTCTATGTTCATCAGGGATATTGGTCTGTAATTTTCCTTTTTGGTGGGGTCTTTGGTTTTGGGATCAAGGTAATACTGGCATCACAGAAAGAGTTTGGAAGTTTTCCTTCCACTTCAATTTTCTGAAACAGCTTCAGAAGAATAGGTACTAATTTTTCTTTAAATGTTTGGTAGAATTCCCCTGGAAAGTCATCTGGCCTAGGGCTCTTGTTTTTTGGGAGATTTTTGATTACTGCTTCAATTTTCTTGCTGCTTATAGGTCTGTTCAGGTTTTCTATTTCTTCTTGTTTTAGTTTTGGTACATAATATGTCTCTAGGAATGTATCCATTTCTTCCAGAGATAAATTATTATTATTTTTTAAAAGGTATCTTGTTACTTCAAATACTAATTTGTCATGCAGTCAATCACAATTTTCATCTTTTCTGTGGCAAAAAATTTTTCTTGTGTTACTCATCTGAAATTTGCTTTCTTGACCACATGGAGTTTTCTCTTATGCTGTAACTGAATAGATCCTGTGCTTTTCTTTTTAAATTTTACACATTTTATTGAAATAAATTCTTCATCTCATATTTGCAGGAGGATCACATGGGGATCAGGGTAGAGCCATATTTCATACTACCAGGTATTGTTTTGTGGTTTATAAAGAGGTTTATTTTGTAACAGGTTTAGGTGTGAGTAAATTCCTTTGGATATTGTTTTTGGCTGGCCCACAGAGATTAGAAATTATAGGGCTGCCAACAATGCAGAATATCTCCCTTTTGCTCTGTCTAGCTGACAGTCTGCTTTCTGTAAATATGTCTTGCCACTGCAGTTCCTCAGTCAAGTTGACCACCTTGGCGTCAGCTTGTTGCCAGTCAAGGTCCAGGAAACTTCCTGCCACCAGTTTGGTATTATTGTGTAAATAACAAATTGCTGTATTTCTCTTAATAGTATATTTCCTAATTTCAAATAAAAATGCTCCCTTGGATTTTGATTTATATTCCTTTAATTACAAAAATGATAAAGAAATTTTTTGTATTTTGTGGATTTTTTATATTTTTCTTTGGGGAACTGACATTTTAAATCTTTTATCATCATTTTTCTTTTCTGTTTTTTATCTATAACATTTTAAGACCTTTTCTATTAAGAATATTGATACTTTGCCATCTATGTTATAGTATTTTTTCACAAGGTTTATCATTTATATCTGAAATTCTCACTGTTTACTTTTTTAAAACTTAGATGTCTGTTCATCTTTTTCTTTAGTATTTACGTATTGATTTTATGCTGAGATAAAGCATCATTGATGAAAATTAAATGGGCTCTTATTTATGTTTTTTCTAGTAAATTTATGGTGTTCTTAAAAACCACTTATGCTTTTAACTTATCTGACTTAACATTATCAATCTTTATGCATCTGTAGTATTTATTTAACATACTAACAATTATTAGTTGTGTTCATAGTAGCCTGAAAACAGGAAATTCTTCCACTTTGTTATATATTCCATATCCTGTCAGTTGTAGTTGTATTTCATCTTTTCACTAGATTATGAACAAAAACATGAATAAATAACTCAAAAGCAAATAAAGTGTTCACCAAGTAATGAAAGTTTTTTTTTCCCTAAAATACTAATTTCAGCATCCATATTTTGATACTGACTTTTTAAATGAATTTATCCTACAGGTCATTGACATCAATTCTAAAGCAAAGCATTCCAATATTGTTTCAACCGTCTTGGTCCCATGCTGGTTTTCCTCACTGCATTTTGCTTCCTTTTTTATTGTCTATTCTGCTCCACCAGTTTTAGTAGATACATGTGGATCATCAGCCTCACTGCTTTTCTCCTGACATTAACAGTGCTTATAGATATGATGTGATTGCTTATCTATAAACTGGTAAAAATATCCTGTACATTCTGTATAACATAGACCTAGCTTTAAAATATTCACCCAGCAAAAGCAACATTATATTCTGACTTAGTGCAGTCAGGAGAAAGAAATCCACAGTTAAGGATTAAACTTGCAAAGAAAGACAATTATATTCAAAAAGACATTATATTCTGACTTAGTGCAGTCAGGAGAAAGAAATTCACAGTTAAGGATCAAACTTGCAAAACTCAAACACAATAGAACACTGAACAGATAGCATTAAGGTGGCACCCCATTGAGACTAGGTACAGGAGACTTTGAGCCTTGACTATAAACTTGTGTTGACTTTGTGCAGAGCCTGCATTTTATTTTGAGTCTTCTGATGTGAATTTTATTTCTCATTTTCCCATTTAAATTAATAGGAAACCTTGTTGTTCTATGCCTGATGCTTCTTGTATATCTGTGTTCAATGGAGCTAAACCGTTTTTCTTTTATTTTATTTTATTTAAATTTTTATTAACATATAATGTATTATTTGCCCCAGGGTACATGTCTGTGAATCATCAGGCTTACACATTTCCCAGCATTTGCCATGGGGACATTGCCTCCCCAATGTCCATAACCCTACCCTCCCACCTTATTTTTAATTTATAGTGCTTGAGGGCATTCCTGTGTATTACTCTTTTCAAGGTTTTTAAGGCCTTTATGAGAATCTCCCTTCTCATAAAGGATAATCTCCTTCTCCTTTTTGAAAGGAATCATCCTTTCAAAAAGATGATGACTTGTTTTCCCCAAATGCAGGTTTTCCTGGAGGTCCTGAGTTGTTTCATTAGATGGTTAACTTAGATGTAATTGTCCACATTTGAATTTGTTGTAACCTGACCTCTTTTCATCCCCCTGCAGATAGATTCCTTTACTAGTCCACTTAACCAGCTCCACCATTGTCTCAACCCATTTTTGGCTTACGTGTTAATTATTCAAGCCAGTTATTCAATGGCTTATTTACATGGCTTATCTTGTCCATTCTTGTGAGTCTGAAATGTGACTGGAATTTCTCCCACCAACTGGGTTTCTTTCTTTCCCCAAGCGCTGTCTTTTGCTTGGGCATACTTTTTCTTATCCCCTGTGACTTAACCATGGTTCTAGTGGCTTGTCTCAACTAAGCATTGTAGGCCATTTTGCCTGCCTGATTATTTAAACAATGGTTCCAAATCTGCAAACATCAGACTACTAAATTCTTCAAGGGTAGTAATGAGTCCTTAAGGCATTTTCAAAAATGTTTAACAGTTTGATAGAAATTTCAGTTTCATAAATTTCAGTTCAGTACCCATTGAGCCAAAGTTCTAATTATTTTCTCTTTTTAGAAAAATATAAGACAAAAAGTATTACTTACTGTAATTCAGTATAGAAAAAAATTATAAAAACAAATACTATAATGTGAATGAAGATAAATATTAAAATGAGTCATATTTTTAAAATGTTTGCATTCACTACTCTCTAGAATCAGTAGTGTCACTTATCAGTTTAATCCTAAAATTTATACTTGAGTCACGTCAATTCTATATGTTGTCTAAGATATCTTCGTTTTTTTGTTTGTTTTTTGTAAATTGAATTTTAAGACCTCTTTACTTTTCAAAAGAAGTTACATTTCCTTTGGGAAAACCCATGTTTTTCCCTTTCATAAGTGCTTCCCTATTAAAAAATATTCTCGGGGCGCCTGGTGGCTCAGTGGGTTAAAGCCTCTGCCTTCGGTTCAGGTTATGATCTCAGGGTCCTGGGATTGAGCCCTGCAGAGAGCCTGCTTCCCCCTCTCTCTCTGCCTGCCTCTCTGCCAACCTGTGATCTCTCTCCTCTCTGTCAAAATAAAAATATAAAATCTTTAAAAAAAATATATTATTCTTACAGTTACATGCATGTGTATTTAAGACTCAGGCCAACGAGATCCTGAAAAGTTGGGAAAATTAGAGGAGTAAAGAGAATCTCTCAAGGACTTTAATAGGTGAAGATCAGATAAGGAAAACAAAGATTGTCTGGTAATCAATTAAAACAAAAAGATATGAAAGATACAGGTCAATGTTTTGATAAACAGTCAGACTGGCACAAACCCCACAGTATTTCTTCTAGCAACAATGAGGAAGATATGTGTTCACTGTGGCTCCTTTTCAGGCCATGGTTGGCTGTGGGAATCAGTCAAGCTAAAAATCATTAGTAAATAATATTTTTTATATTATTTATAATAGCGATATTATATAGGAATTTTATTGATAGTTTTTTATATTATTTATATTTTTGGTTTTATTTGTCTCTCGCATATTTTGTCTTGTGAATTTTTTTTTTGTTAGTGTCATATGTTCCTCTTTCGAGGCTATCTGAAAGCCATCACTGGAGTTTAAGTTTATATTTTTCCTTTATAAGCACCTGCAAGTTTGCATTCACTGTGTACTACTTAGAGGAATACCTTCTATATTAACCGTAAATTCCTCCATGTTGCCTCGGTTGAAGATGTATATTAAAGAAGAGATTTATAAAAACGTATTTAGATATCGGACTGGTTATGAACTCTGAAAGTTGAGGCATTAACAGAGACAAAGGATTCTGGCCCCTGCATTTTACCTAGAGTAGAAGTAAGCAGAGGCATTCAATGCAGTAACCTAATACAATCTTGTACAGCCTTTGTCTTTACCAGAAAAGACATCCGTCATACTTGTTGGTTCCTGCTTCCTTTTGCCCAAAGACTGAGATTTTTCTCACTATAGTAAGGCTTCTTTCTTCATCCTGATACTAGTTGTAGACATTTTAAGATTTCACCAATGGCTGAAATATTGAGATATAACAGATACAACTGAAGTGAGGTATCAGAGAATGTTACTGAGCAGATACAGGAAGAAAAGCATGAGCTCAATGAACACATTTTTATTGTCACTTAAGATGATAAGCTGTATGTACATATGTTTTTGTGTTTATATGTGGAACAGTGGCTAATATGAGTGAGAATAAAGGGCAAAATCTTTTGTAATTCATCAATAGATCTGTCACCTGAGGACCAAAAAGAACTTCTGGCACATCATAGTACATTTGAGGAATGTGTCACCCCAGAGGCAGATTCATTGTTTATAATTGTTGTTAGAGATAGACAGAATATCTAAATCTGGACAAAGTCAAAATTCCTGGAACTAAACACTGAGATACTGGGAAATGATATATGCTGGGAAAAAACTTGGACTATTATTAATAAATCTTGACAAAGCAGAACACTATGCTATAGATTATAAGGTAGATCTTGCAAAAGTGAATTAACTGGCCCCAAATCTGTAAATAACCTTGTTTTCAGAAGACATATACACATTTTAAGCAACTTGAGAAACCAAGGACCTCACCTGTAAATGGAGAAAATTTTCAAAACCTTTGGATAATGAAATTTGCATAAAGAATGGGTTATTTTTACAATGTCAGACTTAAGAGTTTTACCTTTCTATGTGATTTCCTGATTATTCTCCCAAGTCCCAGACCTGCATTTTCAAGTCCTCATGGCATTTTTCATGTGGATGGAGATTTGCTAATGTTGCTAACACAAAGTATACCAATTCCACCCATCATTTTCACCCCCCAGTTTAGCTCTTCCTTTTGATTTCTTGCTGATGGTTTCCGATATTCATTTTTAGTCACAGAATCTTAAGACCTCTGAGTGCTCTTTGATTTATCTCTCTCCTTTTCCCCATTACCAGTGATTCATCAGAGGCTGTCAGTTCCTTTTCCCTATTCTCACACCACCTTTTCTTCTTCCCATTACCCCAGCCCTAGTTAACAGTCTTATTACTGCTTACCTAAACTACTGCTGTAACTCTTCTCCCTGCCTCCAGTCTCACTTCTAATCTACTCATTCTGCATTTGGCTGCCGAATTAATCTTCCTAAAGTACAACTTTGATTATGTCACCCCTGCTCAATAACCTTCAAATCTCTCTTCTTTGCCTACCAAATAAATTTCAAAGTTTTTAGCCTTTGACATCTAGGCTTATTTTTATGGCGGTAGCATTAATATTTTTCTCTTGTTGAAACTGAAAAAACTGAACACATCAACATTCTACATCAGGCCTGGAAGCTTCTTTCCACCAAAGGTTTTAGTATTTTTTCTGCCTGGCATGTTTTTAATGCTATCTACTAAAATCCTCATCAGCTCTTCAGGGGAGCTTTGTCTTTCACTGAAGGATCTTCAATACACAGGCTGGAGTTTCCTCATAAACGAAGGCCCATAAGGTTTGGCGTGAAGACAGAGGTAGAAAGATAAGAGGAGATCATGGAGTAGTAGGGGCTGGAAGCCAGAAGTAAGGAAGTCTGAGAAGTTGGAGAATTCTAAATTTGAATCTGATATTCCAGTTCATTGTGAAGTTATGCTTATAAAGATAGGATGAGAAAACATATTTACTAGTTTGTTAGTCTAATTTCTAAATAGTCACACATATGAAATGCATGCCTATATTTATATTCTTTCTCTGGGCCTTAAAAATATGAGAAACAGGTTTGCTTTTTACCCATAAAACCCAAGGCTTGAGCACAGTTGTCTGTCATCTGGCACATCTTTATAAATATTTGTTAACTGTATGAGGTAGTCTGCTGTTCTTTCTTTGAAATTCCAGAGCATTTATTTATAAATGTATGTCTCTTTCCTCTGGTGCTAATCACAGTGCACTTCAATATTTTGCATTTTGTGTATGATGCTGTCTTTCCATCTACATGTGAATCTCTGCGAGGGAAGTATGTGTAATGCTGTAGGTCCTATGTTGCTCACATAGTAATGAAAGTTAGAAAATGTATTTTATGAAAAACAGAAACCCAGAGTTTGTTTTAGAAGAGATATTTAGACTCAGGGATTTGAGAACTGGAAGACACCTCAGAGACTAAGCAGGTGACTCCAGAAGTGTTAGATAACTCATCCAAATCTCATGACAATTAGTAGCAGCTGTGGAGCTGGAATTTAAACATTCTGACGACCTCCTCTTCAAGTAGAGGATATGTTAACACATTGTGTTAAACATTAATCAGGAATTGTCACTAAGAAAGACAAGGCATTAGTATCATAAATAACATTGCTCCTTTTCATGAATGCAGCAACTTGTGAAGTAGAATAAAGATGTTAAACTTATAAAGACTGAAACTTTCTAAAGGAGCCTAGTTCATTGACATTCATAATTGACACACATTGAAAATTTAGCCAAGTGTGTACTCAGTGTTGACATACAGTTTATCCAGATGACAGAGGGATTATGTTGCAGCAGTTGTCTTCATAAAGATTTAGTATTGATGCCACTTAGAATATCCAACCTGACTATGTTTGTACAGGGTGTTACTGTGAGGAAATATTGTCAGGTGAGGGCTGATTTCTGTAGCAGTAAGGCCCTTAAGAAAGACTGTTTACAACCTCTAAAATCTATTTAAGCATATGAACCATGATATTCCAAAATGTGTTTGAGCATATGAATCAGAAAACCTTTGCCCTTGGTGACATACATATATTTATATATTGCAATAACCTTATCTAGTGGGTGTGGTGGGGAAACATATTGTTTGAAATTGTAATGATCTGTGAGATGAATCTCAATACTGATCCTGTAGCACTTTGATAAATCACTTACTTAGGAAAATAAAACATAATCATATTTCATTGTTTCAATCTATTACCAAAAGAAAATAAGGTTAATGTGTTTGGCAAGGTATACACATCACTTGTGTTTAGAAAATATCAAAGGAAGGAAAGAAACTTGGTGTTTAAAGAGAACAATGTGGCAGTCATTTCCAAGAGGGAACTTTCCTTCTAGCAGGTTGATACTGTGACAACACTTAGCCTAACTGCTATATATATTTGATGCATTTATAAACTGAATTTTACTATTTTATTTCTAACAGGTTCAGATATTCCTCTTCCTTGATAATATTCATACTTAAAGTAATAGGTGGATGGAGTTAGGAGTATTTCTGAAACATGTCGATGAGACAAGGAAGCTAGGTGTCTTGATACCTCACCTGATTGGATACTTCAAAGTCATAAAGTCAGTCATTCTTGTCTAGTCTAGGATGAGATTGTGAGGTTGCTCGTCTTGAAAAGGAGGATGAACCTTTGCCATTTGTTATTAATTTTGACTGGATGATACTAAAGTACATTAAATAACAATAGGAAAAAAGAAAGGTAGATTAAGGGATTGTTCATATTTGTGATTTTAGTCATTCAAACATGCAGATTCTCAAGTGTCATGCCCCTTGGTGGTGCTTAAGTGTGAAGATTTTCAACTTGATATGACTTGAAACAGGGCTGCTGAAGTGCCATGCTAGGATGGAAATGACAGCAGAATGGATGCATTTCCAGGGCGTGTTTACAGCACACCTCCTGAGACTGTGGCCAAGGGAAATGGAGCAGCGCTCTTGGGGCAGGTATGGGAGCATTGCCACATATCCCTCTGCTCCCTGGAGTAGCAACCCTGTTTCCAGCTATGAGGCTGCTATCCTGAGGTCCCTCAGCACAGCTTGCTATCTCAGGTATCAGACTGTACACCTGCTGGGAAGTGGTTACATGAGCCTCAGGAGTCTCCTGTACAAATCTAGGGAACCACTAATTGTGTCTTTTCCCATCTAACTTAAACACCTGCTTCCTTTTCACTTGGCTGATCTCCACCTATGCCTCGAAACTAATGGCTGCTGTGTGAACTCATCTTTTTCAGTTACCCTCCTGATATTGTAATTAAATGATACCCTGGTATGCTCTCTGCCACAGCAAAGGATTCAGCTTCAATTTTGGACCTCATTGCTCAGCATTTAGATATTAGGGTACCAAAAGACTTCTCTGTGAGGCAGAACTCAAGGAAGTTCAAGTTCAGATGAAATAGCACTGTTCATTTTAATGTTGCAAAGTTCTGATTTATTGAATTTCACTATTTGAAAATTAGATATTGTTATTAAGTAATGGATAATATGCTTCTATGTGTAATTATTTCACAGGGAATATGACACAACATAGAGAAAATTGGGGAAAAAAAGGGATAAATGCCAACCTGGACATGTTGTGTCATAACTGTGCCTATGAGTGCTGTCTTTGGCTCTAGACTGCCTGGGTTTGAATATTCTCTCTTCTACTGATTAAGCTCTGTGCCTTAAGCAAGTAACTTAACATCTTTGTGATATATATCCTCATATATAAAATGACGATAAGAATGGTACATATGCCATGGGGTTTTTGTTTTAGGCTTAAATGAGTTAAGACATTTAAAATGACTGGCATATATAGAATGTTAAGTAACCCTTTAAAAAAAAGAAAAGAGAAGAATGTTATTTCGTTCTACTTTTCCTTGTATTCTTTTGTATAAATTATATTTTGACTACATTTTGTTTTATGTAAAATTATAAACAATTATATGTGTAACATGTTGTTCTAAACAATATTTTAAAGAACTAAAAGAGTTTTAAAGAACTATAGTTTTAAAGAACTATGCTTCCAGTTGAACATAGGTGGTGTAATATAGCCATTTTCTGCTTTGTGAAGTTGTTTACTTTGTTGTAGTGTATCATGAATCGATGTATCTCTTTCAGATGAAATAGTCTTCATAATTGAATTTGTAGAAATGGAATTTCTGGGTTAAGTGGTATGAGTATTTTAGAGATTTTTTTAAATGTTTGATTTTCTAAAATGTAGCAGCATTTTAAATTTCCACTGTTATATATGATCATTCAAATTTAAATGAAAAATAATACAGTGGGATATAGTTTAATTGCTTTATGTTATTAGCAAATAGAAGAAGCTTATTTGAAGAATATCTGCCCATTTTCAATGTATTATATTCCAGAAAAGGACTGAGAAAGATGACAAGGAAATGTTTAAATTGAAACTTATGCAAGTTACTCAGTTTAAATACTGAGCATTACTTTTTTTAGGATGGGGGGCAAAACCTTGAAATTTCTTACGCTCTAATTCTTCTTAAATCTTATCTTAGTTTAAATATTTTCTGATACTGTTTTAAAAATTTACAATTGTGCATTTCTGGAATTATTTCCTGACTCTCCTACTTTGGGACCTGTTTAGTGGTTCCTGTTTTCGTGCAGTTTTATTTCTGATTTCTCTTCTTCATTCACTCTCAACAAATATTTCTTGAGCATCACTGTTTGCTAGGTTCTTAGAGTACAGAGGTAAATAAGAAACTGTCCTTGTCCTCAAAGAACTCTCAATCTAGTGCAGTAGAGAGACGAGTGACAGAGGGAGGTGGTCAGTAAAAGGCTGTCTGACACAGCAAGTGAGCTGAGGCCTGGGAGATAAGAAATTGCCTAGTTAAAGAGGGTGAGATGGAAGACATTCAAAAAAGAGAAGGTAACATGTCACAACTTCATGTCTTACAAGGAAAAGTTGTTTCTATTCTAATATATTCTGTTTAAAACCAAAAACCATTTCATAGCTAAAGAAATTATGTTAGCATTCCTTATAGGTTTTACTCTGCAGCTTGTGGTGGCTGTGTGATAACAGTACTTTTTTTTTTTTAAGATTTCATTCATTTATTTGACAGAGAGAGAGATCACAAGTAGGCAGAGAGGCAGGCGGAAGCAGGCAGAAGCAGGCGGAAGCAGGTGGAAGCAGGCTCCCTGCTGAGCAGAGAGCCTGATGCGGGGCTCCATCCCAGGACCCTGAGATCATGACCCAAGTGGAAGGCAGAGGCTTTAACCCACTGAGCCACTCAGGCGCCCCTGATAACAAGTACTTTTTTAGTCTTAGCTCCTCTCATTGACAAAATTGATGTCCTCAAGTGAAGTAAGAGCAAGCAGGGGACTATTGCCAATGTCCTCTGGTATTGAGATTTCATCTGAAGTCTAATCTCCCAACCCTCAACAGCCTGTTGTGAATAGCCTCTCCTTTTTCCACCTCCCCAGACCCCATGTACAGTTAAAAGGCATGCATTACATAAATGCAAGTACGTGATCTTTATCCCAAGTTTGGAAATTGGTTCTAAGTCTCTATCATTTCCTGCCATTATAATCTAGGATGAGCAACATGTCACTCTTGCCCTCTAGTCCCATCTGAAGTTAGCAGTTTTAGCAAATAAAAATACAGGAAAAAAATTGAATTTCAGGTTAAAAAATGAATAATTTTTTTTGCGTAAGTATGTATCTTGCTGTTTTAGGGACATATTTATACTGAAAAGTTATTGCTTTATTCATTCATTGCTTTATCTGAAGTTAAAATTTAACTAGACATCCTCTATTTAATCTGGCAACTCTAATCCGATCCTTAGAGCTGAACTTACTCAAACTGCCCATACGTGACTGTTTACTCTTGACTCTACTTTCCAAGAGCTAAATTTTCTGTAGAAGAGAGCTCTTCCCAAGTGGGGAACGGTCACTGGATTCATCTAAAGTAGTAGCATGGAAGGGAAAGGTACTAATAAGAAAATAAAATACAAAGAAACTATCCCTCGAGAAAGAAAGAACTTCCCCACTTCATTCCTCCCACAGAAGTTCCACCTTTCTATAAATTGTGCTTTTGAATAATAGAAGTGACTTAAACTAGAGGTTAGTCATATTATCAAAGATACATTTTCTAAGATTCTCTCTCTTATTACAACTGCAAAGTAAGCCAAAACAGACATAGAGGTGAAATGAAAGATACCTCTTTCCTAGATTGCTTTGTTGATAAGAAAGTGAGAAATAATAGCCTTCAGTATTCCCTCAAGTAGTGCTGCTCTGCTAAAGTGTAGTATCTGGGACTCATGACTTAGGATATAGGCAGGTAGCATGTGTAAGGCCCTAAAATATTCATTTTGACCTCCTGCAGAGTGTAATTGTTGAGAGAAGTGGGATTCACAGTTATAAGGAGTCTTTGCCAGTGACAAGCTCCAGGGTGGGCTCAATCATGGAGGTGGAACCATATACCAAAGACCAAGAGAACAAAGTCAGACAGGTATCAAAGTATGGCATTATGTACCTGGGCAGTGGGTGGGGCTGTGTGGCAGGAGAGTACTTACATGTGACCTGACTTTGGGGTACAAATGGCCTTTAAGTTTCTGAAGATGTTTAAGCACAAAAAGAAGAAAGTCTGTATTCACCTATCACCCTGAGCAAAGATTTAGCAGATGAAACCACAGGTGTTTTACTCAAAAGAACATGAGGGAAAGATCGGAGTCAGTTAAATGTTTCATTTGTTCCTCATAAAAATCTCTAGTCAAGGACATTCCAAGACCTTTATAGATTTTATACAACATTCAGTGTTTGAAAGAAACTTTTGCATTACTTTTGTCTGTTCTTAGATGTTTATACTTAACTCAAGCCTAATCATTTAAAATATACTACATACTATACAATCCTGAATGCAGATTTGTAAATACTTGAATATTTTTATCAACAATTTATTAATAGAGTCCTTTAGTTATTGTGAGTAAATGGTTGTATGCTGCACACTCATTTCTTGTGCAAAGAGAATTCTCAACTATGCAAAAACTTAGAAAATTATACAGTACAATGCCTCTGGATTTCAAAGGAGGAAACAAAATTGAAAGCTCAAAATAAAGAATCATACTATAAAAGGACTTATATATTACTGCCAATGAAACTTTTTGTTAAGTCTAAATAATTGTTTTAGATATGATAATTTTATATAAATATTTAAAAAATATTATTTTGTCACTAAATTGTAGTGATATAGATAGGAAGTAGAGAAATGGGCAAGAAGAAACATAAGGAGGTAGAATCAAAAGAGGCACCTCAGGGCGCCTGGGTGGCTCAGTTGGTTAAGCGATTGCTTTCAGCTCAGGTCATGATCCTGGAGTCCAGGGATTGAGTCCCGTATCAGGCTTCTGCTTTGCAGGGAGCCTACTTCTCCCTCTCCCTCTGCCTGCCACTCTCACTGCTTGTGCTCTCTCTCTCTGTCAAATAAATAAACAAAATCTTTAAAAAAAAAAAAAAAAGAAGCACCTCAGCTTTGGTATTGACAATGAAAGATATTGGTGGAAGTGTACTTTTTAAAAATTTTAAACCATTTATCTTCTCTATCCCTGAAACTTTAAGTTAATAAAGAAATACACCATGCAGCAAAAGACAAAATAGAAGAAATACAAAGGAAGGTGTTCAAAAAGGGAACACACACCAAATTTTTTTATGGTATTTAAAAATAAAATCTCTGTACTCTTCTCATAATTGAAATTGAGAAGTCTAGATACTCTGTAATCCAAAAGTAATACTAAAAATTTAAATGAGACACCACTGAAAAACTTAAAATACTCTGAAATAACTTGTTAATAAAATGGACATCTAAAGTAGTGTCAATGACTCTTGACACATCTTTTTTTGAATGTTGTTTCCATTCAAGAGACTGTCAAATTTTTATGAAGTTAGTGATGGTCAAATATAAAATAAATATGTAAAAATCAATTGTTTTACGAACCAGTGGTGACCATTAGAAGATACAATGTGAAACATTGTTTATACTAAAAAGCAGTATTTATACTCAATACTCATATCATTTAGAAATAACCCTAACAAGGAAATGGGTAAGGCTTATAGGGAACTTTTTAAAAATTTTACTGCAAGAGATAGAATATTTAGGTAAACAGAGAACTATACCATGTTTCTGAATGCAAAGCCTGACTATTGTAAAGATAACTTTTCAAATTAATGTGCGGCTTATAATGGGACATAATGCTCTTAGAACACAGTCAACCTCTCTATATTATGTTTTGGTTCTACTGATGCTTCTGCTGTCCAATGCAATTATTAAAGATTTTTCGGTGATTGTACCCTGAGCAATATTACTGAATCATTAAGTAATAATTGTTTGATTATGCCTTGGAATATCATATGCCACTTTAAAATATGTGTATTGGGAGGGGAGTGGGGATCAAAATTCATGGAGTTCTCTGTTGCATAAAAATGAATAATGCAGGCATCCAAATTGGCAAAGAAGAAGTCAAACTCTCACTCTTTGCAGATGATATGTACTTTATGCAGAAAACCCAAAAGACTCCACTCCAAGACTGCTAGAACTCATACAGGAATTCAATCAAGTCTCAGGATATAAAATTAA
>CM052810.1:41091791-41106799 GCA_028533885.1 Nasua narica
ACTTGTTTTATTTTAATATAATTTATTCTTCTTTATATATCTGCCCTTGTAAGTAACCCCGTATGTGTACAAAGTACAATGTGTACTTTATGAAATATATAACAAATGTGTACAATGTGTACTTTATGAAATATAACAAATAAAACAAACATGCCATTGAAACACTTAAAATCTAATTATAAAACAAAGCATGCAACATGAAATAACTTAAGAACCATTACAAAGAGGATATTATGAGGTCCAAATGTATAACACATAAATTATATGTTTAATTGTTTAAATTTTGTAATATTAGAACATCATGAAGACAGGTTTATCTCTAAGATATACTGGATGAAATAAAATTTGAACTATATTTTTCAGCAAATGATATAATAAACTAAGATGCCCAAGAACTTTCTGTTGATAAGAATGGCTTGAGTAGGGGCGCCTGGGTGGCTCAGTTGGTTAAGCGACTGCCTTCGGCTCAGGTCATGATCCCGGAGTCCCGGGATCGAGTCCCATATCGGACCCCCGGCTCTGCGGGAGGTCTGCTTCTCCCTCTGACCTTCTTCTCCCCTCTCATTCTCAGTCTCTCTCTCTCTCTAATAAATAAATAAAATCTTTAAAAAAAAAAAAAAAGAATGGCTTGAGTAAACAAAGTCACTAGTACAGACATTTAGAGGGAGATTGATCTAACATTTCTCTAAGCCTATAAGTGTTTCTGAATAAGATTTTCCAGCATGTTAAATTTTACCAGATTGAATATTTTGAGTCCCATTCTACTGAACAACTTTAAATAAAGGATTTGCTTTTTAATGAGACATTTGCATTTAATCATAAATTTGGAATGCAACATCTTAAATTGGTTATTTCTACTGGAATCAGTACTTTCAGGGCTTATCCTTTAGTAAAGATACAGATTCCTCAAAATATATTTCAAATGGAAAAGATGAGAGGAATACTTATTTATAGAGAAACCTGGGAAATATGGTACTTAAAATAGCAAACCCAGAGTTGTGTAATAAAAATCTCAAAAACGTTATCACTAAACCATTTACAACAGCTCCAGAAGTCTATTTTTAAAAGAAACACAAAAACAGAAAATTTAGAAAAGTGATTCATAAGCCTGAAGCTACTGATAGAGAAAAGCTGAAGTACAGAGAAACAGATGAGTCAGAAGCAAATTTAGGAGTAGTGCATCAAAGAATGTCTTAAAAATTCATTATTTGTGGGGGACTCTCATCAATGCCCCTAAATAAACAAAAAGAAAAAAAGCATATTTACATAGAATAAAGTTTAAGATAACAAGAATCCTCAATAATTTTTAAAACTGCGCCTCTTCTTGGGGTACCGGGGTGGCTCAGGTAGTTGAGTGTCTGACTTTTGATTTCTTCCCAGGTCATGATCTCAGGGTCATGAGATCAAGCCTCTCATGGGGCTTTGTGCTTGGCATGGAGCCTGCTTAAGATTCTGTCTTTCCCTCCCTCAGCCCTTCCTCCACCTCGCACACATACATACACATATGCCCACTCTCTCTCTATAAAAGAGAGGCAGTTTTAAAAAATTTTTTGAGATGTAATTTATACTAAAATTCCCCCTTTTAAATTGTGCAGTTCAGGGCGCCTGGGTGGCTCAGTTGGTTGGGCAACTGCCTTCGGCTCAGGTCATGATCCTGGAGTCCCGGGATTGCGTCCCATATCGGGCTCCAGGCTCTGCGGGAAGTCTGCTTCTCCCTCTGACCTTTTCCCCTCTCATTCTCTCTCTCTCTCTCAAATAAATAAATCAAATCTTTAAAAAAAATTGTGCAGTTCAGTACTTTTCTGTATATTCCATCATGCAACCATCACTACTATTTTCTACTGAAATATTTTCATCATGACTTTGATATTTTGGATATTTCATATAAATTGAATCATACAATAAATGTTCTTTTTTAACTGGCTTCCCCCCCCCCATTTAGTATGTTTTCAAGGTTCATGCATGTTATAGCATGTATTAGTACTCCATTTCTTTTTTTAATACCAAATAATATTCAATTATATGATAATTACAAATTGTCTATCCATTCATCAATTGAGAGACATTTGAGTTGTTTTCAATTTTTGGTTACTAGAATGTTGCCATAAATGTGTGTACAAGTTTTTGTGTGGATATGCATTCATGTCTCTTTGGTATATACCCAGGAGTGGAATTTTCTTGCCTCTTTTAAATGGTAAGAAAATAAAAAAATATCATGATATATATTTTAAAACTAAAAGCAAAAAACAAGACAAAAAGAAACTTTACACTAATACAAAGTCCCCTCAATGTTCTAGCTTTATAATATTGTACAATTAAAACTGATGTTCTGAAAAAAATGATAAAAATAAAAACAGTAACAAAAAAACATATTCTGAATTATAGTCTTCATTCCCTGTAGAGTCATCAGAGTGTCAGAAAAATACTGGATTATTTGCTTACCACATTATACTTACTCAAGCAAAAAATTGGAACAATTGCTTCAAAGTTTGTAACAAAATGATTTAAGGCAAAAAGTAATTGAAAGTAAGCCAATTTGAAAAAGTAAAAATATAATCAAAGTTTAATGGGTTCCTTTTATTTAAAATAGTGCCCATGTTGATAATCTTGTTCAGTGAAAATTGTACTTAATGATGAAACTATTCAGTGGACACATAAGCAAATTTAGATTTGATATAATAGTATTCATGTTATAGCCATAACTGGTATGTGTGCTGTAAGACCAGTATTTAATCCTGAATACACAGAATCTGATGATTACAGTGCACTCAAAGCAAGATACATGAAGGGCAATATATTCCACACTGTTGTGGATATTCTCAGACCAAATTTGGCAAAATACAGTAATTTTAAATAATGTACAGGATCAAACTTCAAATGACTGCCATTCAGTTTGTGTGATACTGAAAAAATCAATCATTCAGTCCAATTTAAAGTCAATATTTTCAGAGTATTTTTTATCTCTTTAAAATAAAAATTACATATATTTAAGGTTATCCACCTACTCTTATAAATATCTTTTACGTTTTATTTTGTTGTTTGTTTTGTTTTGTTTTGTGGTGAGAGCACCTGAGATCTATTCTCTTAGCATCCAGTATACAATACAGTATTATAATCTATAGATGCCATGCTATTATTTACATCTTTAAAACTTATTCAGTTTACATAACTAAAACTTTGTACTCTTTGACCAACATTACCCCATTCACCTCCCTGTCCCTAGTGGTGACTGTGGTACAGAATGGTTCATGACTTAAAACTATAAATTATGTTGGGACATTTTTGGAAAACACTGATTTATTTTGAAGGGATTTGTTTGTTTTATATCTGACAAAAGTTTACTGGAATCCTTGTTTTTATCAATGTGGATTCCTTTTTTTAAATTTTATTTTTTATTTTATTTTATTTTATTTTATTTTATTTTATTTTATTTTATTGACAGAGAGAAAGAGCACAAGTAGGAGAAGCAGGAGAGGGAGAGGGAGAAGCAGGCTTCCTGCCAAGCAGGAAGCCTGATGTGTGGCTAAATCCCAGGATCCTGGGATCAAGACCTGAGCCAAAGGCAGTCAGTGGCCCAACTAACTAAGCCACCTACGTGCCTCTATCAAAGTGGATTCCCAGGAAGCTCGCTAGTAGTTGACTGCTTCCTGTCTGTAGAAGGTACCTGAAGGGCTCACTTGGGCTTCCACCCAGAGGAGTCAGAGCTTCAAATATGACTCAATTATTAACATGGTAAGTGCCTTAGGCCTTAAGCTCTTTTACCTCTTTTGCTCTTTTCATCAGTGGTTCTCTACTTTGGTTTCCCATTGGAAACCAATCACCTAGGAAGCTATAAAAATATGATGCCTGAGTCTCATCTGTGAAGACTCTTATTTAATTGGTTTAAGAGTGTCCTGAGCATCAGGATTTTTGAAAATTACCAAGACGATGCTAAAATACAACCCATGGCTGAAAACTACTGTCTTAGCTAAACACAGCTCTATGTTAAGTTCTTCTACCTTCAAAGCCAAATGCTACTGAATGTCACCCATGAAATTTTATTACAAATCCATGACTTTGCAAGGGGCCTTCAACACTATCAAACCATGCTACTCTAATTCTCTGATTAACTCACTCATGTTCTAATAAAGCATGTTTTTAAAACTTCTTCACTTGATTCAAACCTTAAGGCCCAATACATGTCTATGCATGATTTGCCTCTTTATTCCTAAAGTAAATGGAGCCATCAAAACCTAATCTTCCAGCTAACAAGCATTAAATCCTATAATATCACATTCATCTTTCTTTCCTATAATAATGAACAAGTGCTTTCTCCTTCTCTGTAAGGGCATTTCCTTAACCGGTGCTTTCAATGCATTCAGCCAAACCTGAATTCCCATTCCATGGCATCCTATCTTAATTCTAGAGAAGAATTACACTCTGTTTTATCAATTGTCTTGTGTATTCAACCACAATTTACCAACTAGATCCTTCACCAATATTTTAATAAGCCTTTATTCAACTCACTTTTCCTCTACTAATTCTCTATATCTCTCTTCCTCATCTTATTAAATCCAGTGGGCATTTTTACTCTCATGTTACTTAATCTTTTTTTTTTTAATTTTATTTATTTGACAGAGAGAGAGACCACAAGTAGGCAGAGAGGCAGGCAGAGAGAGAGGGGGAAGCAGGCTCCCGGCCGAGGGGAGAGGCCGATGCGGGGCGCGATCCCAGGACCCCGAGACCATGACCTGAGCCGAAGGCAGAGGCTTTAACCCACTGAGCCACCCAGGCGCCCCATGTTACTTAATCTCTTAACAGAGTTACATATTTTTGTTTTCCTTAAAAGATTCCCTTCTCAGGACACCTGGATGGCTCAGTCCGTTAAGCATCTGCCTTCGGCTCAGGTCATGATTCCAGGGTCCTGATATCAAGTTCCATATCAGGCTCCCTGCTCAGCAGGAAGCCTGCTTCTCCCTCTACCTGCTGCTCTCCCTGCTTATGCTCCACCCCCCTCTCTCTCTTCCTGGGACAAATATAAAATCTTAAAAAAAAAAAAAGATTCCCTTCTCTTGACTTCTTTGAAACAATATTCTCTTGTTTTACTTCCTACCTTTCTGGCTCCTTTCCCTAAATTTGTCCAGGCTCATGTTCCTCTACCAAACCTTTATTTACTGGAGTTACTCAAAGCCCAAGCTTCAGCAGACTCCTCTTGGAACTCTATCCTCTCCTTAGGCAATCACATATATGCCAGCAACTTCAATTCCCACCTACGTACAAGTGATTTCAAAGTTTATATATCTCGACCAGACATTTCCTCTACTAATAAATTTTCTATTTTCACCTTTTAATCTCTAATGTTTCAAAAACTGGAAACAATTTTACTTCAGTTGCAAGCTGACAACTTAGCTTGCTGGTTTCATTCATGAAACATGGGATTCCTGGATCATACGAGAAGCAATAGCCAACGGGTCAGTAACCCTGAGCCAGTCTCTCTAAGCTCAGTTCACAGAGGGACAAAAGGGGCCAGATGACACCTACATAAGCAGCAAATTGTTTTAAGGAGAGAAACCCAAAGCCAAGAACCCAGTACACTTTGGGCAAGGAGTAAACAAATCTACACAGCCTGTGAGTTGAGCAGTTACCTGGTGGTCACACTTTGATTACCGTGACCTATTCAGTAGCCTATGTGACTAGCATAAGCTTTGCAATTTGGAACACCCTGCAAGAGTAGGCAGAGATGCCCAGGACGCATGTCAGATGGTCTTTCAATAAGGTGCCTTAAATTCTCTAAAACCCTGGAACACTGAACTCATCCCAGTTTCTCAAATTCAAGCTTTTCTCTTTCACTGCAGAAGCTTTGAAAGGTGGAATTCTTTCTATTCTAGAAGTTCATTTCTCACTGTGGCAAAATCAAATGAATTCAAGGTAATTTCTATTTTTCTGAAGAAGGTGGTATTAAAGTGGAAAAAGTGCTTGTACTTCTCTCTTTTGTGAAAATGCCAAATGTATAGAAATTTCAGTCACCAGATAAAATGCTCATCTTGACAATATATTGTGATGTTTGGTGTTATGTTGAAATCCTATTAATAATGTCCATGAGTTTTTATGCCTTTATTTTGTTCTTTGGCTTTAATAAAAAGAGAAGGAAGGAAGGAAGGAAGGAAGGAAGGAAGGAAGGAAGGAAGGAAGGAAGGAAGGAAGGAAGGAAGGAATCAAAAGTGAACTGAGCAATAGTAGACAAAAGTATAATGCAATAGGGGGGAAGTAAACCATTTCTATGTTGAAAAGTAGTCAGATGAAAATAAGATATTGATTTAAACTGAAACCCATAATCTTTACCATTAATATTTTGTGTTCTTACATTATAAAAATAACCTAGTAAACTGTTCCAGAGAGGTATCGCTCTGCTTCTTTCTCTGTTTCCCAAATTGTTCATGTATCTTCCTCACATTATTTCATAAATACATTCCCAATGAATGGCCTAAAAGCTGTGTGGGGAACATCCTGCCATTTTCTCCTTGCTAAAGAAAATCATTCTCCTTCTGAATTTCCTCTGTGGTATCTCACAGGATAGCTATGCTATACTCCAGGCTGTTGTGGAAATGGATCGTGAGTTTTTCCAACCTACTGTGACTCTTTTTACCCCCTGCCTTAAGTACGGACCCCTGTGTGGGACTGTAAAACTGCACTGAGGCAAGGAATGTTAATACACTTAGAAAGACACAACTCAAGGCAGCTTAAAGGAATCCTAATTATTCTTTTGAATCCATACAAACTGAATCAACAGTTTCCATTTAAAATTTGACTACCCACTTTCTTGCCAATGTCTTAACATCTTGTTTGCTGACAATTTGCTTAGCAGTATTCTAGTAAGTTTATTTAATGGTTTAGTTTGTGATTTTTTTTCCACTGACAGATGTGTGATTTTTCACTGAGCTCTAAGAATTTCAGTATATGATGTCTTAGCTATAAAATGTCCCTTTAATTTAATATTTGCTGTCATTTGCAC
Source organism: Nasua narica (assembly GCA_028533885.1). Lineage (NCBI taxonomy): Eukaryota > Metazoa > Chordata > Mammalia > Carnivora > Procyonidae > Nasua > Nasua narica. Next base: position 41,098,783 of record CM052810.1, read on the forward strand.
ATTTAAAAATAGATCCCCTACTTTTATACTTGTACTTCAACTGTTTTTGTTAGCTCCCATTTTACCTTTTCCTCTAGACTAAAATTGATATTGCCACCCCCCTCAGAGCATAACATGACTTAACTAGCATTAAGACATAACTAAGAAACTGAATTCAGTGTTTCCGAGCCTTCTAATATTGGCTCTCTAAAATATAAATTTAGTTATGAGGCTCTGCCCCTGAGGGGAAATACCAGTGACAACCCAATCAGTCTCTGGCAGTTAAGATTCAAAGAACAAAGGGGTTCTATTGGTTCAGGGCAATTTCTCTGCTGCCAATCAAGAATCTTCCCTTAGATGCATCTTCTGTCAAATCCACATAGGGGTAGACTCTTGACTGACAATACAAGACCTGCTTCATTGATAGGATGCCAGATCTAGGTACAAACAGTGAGGAATTTGATTAGTGACTTCATAATGGTAGAATTCTAATATTTGAATATTGTGACGTATACTTAACTAACCAAATATATACACTTTTTACCTAATGCTGAGCATATCTCGTCATTTAAAATAGAATGTGTTAATGATGAGGTTCCAAGTTCTAGAAAAAAGAGTTAATAAAAACAAAGGAGTGACTTGAATTTATAAGGGTAGAATTTACTAATCAAAGTTGCCACAGCTGTGGTGATGTTAAGGATGATAGAGTAATGAGACTTCATCATAATAAGGTCCTGACGTCTCTATTCACAAAGTGCATATTCAGTGGTAATATAACCATGCCCACTTTAGAAATGAAGAGATAAGGAAGACAATCTGAGGTACACAGAATCCACTACAATAGTATCTATTACTCCACAGTATGAGGGCCAGAATGACCCACAGCACAGAGAACATTTTTTGTAGTGAACACATTCCAACATTTGTGTAGTGAACACAATCCAACATTTGAAGCCACATCTACTACATGCATATGGTGAAGATTCATTAATGAAATGCCAGCAGTACTCTAATCAAAATAAAACATCTATTCCTGGGAGCCCCCAAGTGTTGCACCTGCATATACCTCCCCAGTTATAATAATTTAGGATACTGGCAAAACCATGAGTAATTTATTACACTTTGTCCTCCCCTTTCCACTTGCCTCACTTAACTCATGAGGGAAACAGTGTTCAATTCTATCTATAAATAATCCCCTTAGCCCATCTTTTCATAAGAGAAAAAATATTTCCAAAGTCTCTACACATACACAATTTGAGACAGATTTCTTTCTGTATCAAAAGACAATGATCTGGTGACAGCACTCAAAAAGTGATATAATTTAGAGGTAACAACAGACGAACTTTAGAGTTAGATTTATGAACTCTTTCACCTTATTTTTAATTTGATATCTTCTAAACCTGGATTCTGGTGTCACCAAAAATTTACTCACTTTAAAAATCATTTTTAAACCTACATGTTAGTTGGAAAAAACACAATTTTAATTCAATCTTTGCTTGCCAATAAATACCAGCAAAATACCATTATGTAACTTTGACTATTTCCTGGAATTCTATTTTTATTAAATGCTAAATAATAATCCTAAACTTTAACCAAGTCAATTGTATTGTGCAATCAAATGATAGCTTTAGAAATGACCTGGACAAATATAAATTAAGAGTACGTATTGAGATTCAACATTTGCCACAAAATGTGTGCACATACATGTTTTTAATATATTTATGATGCAATTTCCTCTATAACTATCTAAATTTAGTGTTTCTCTAAAATGGAGAAGAAATCCACCAGATCTCCTGTAGGAGTATTGTGTCTTTTATATCAACAAGTCAATGAATATAATTTAACCATGTATTTTATTTAGTAGGCTCTTAATCCATATTTCAACTATTAGAAATTATGAATTATACTGTTATATATATGTATATGTGTGTGTGTGTTCTGTAATATTTATCAATTTAAGTAATTAAATTTCCCCACAACTATGACAGCAATGATCTTAATAAAATAATTCTGTGTAATACTCTGCTATATAGTATACAATTAACAGAAACCCAAAGTCATTCTGCTATGCCCCAAAGGTTTATATAGGTCTTAGTGAATTAGCTTATTTGTGTTTTTCTTCTTCTTTTTTTTAATTTTATTTATTTGACAGAGAGAGAGAGATCACAAGTAGGCAGAGAGGCAGGCAGAGAAAAAGAGGAAAGCAGGCTCCCTGCTGAGCAGAGAGCCCCATGCGGGGCTCGATCCCAGGACCCTGAGATCATGATCTGAGCCAAAGGCAGAGGCTTTAACCCCCTGAGCCACCCAGGTGCCCCCATTTGTGTTTTTCTTGTAGGCCCTCTCCTATGAATCTATGAGGCCAGTTGGTGACAGAATCAGAGCCATTATGCTGGACTCAGAATAGTTCACCTCTCCAGTTTTAGGACATTCCTAGGATACATACATCATGCCTGGGGACCTCTTTCCTTAGATGTATTCTTCCCAAGAGGTTTCAGTCTTTTTAGAAGAGGATTTCTGATATGTCTTCTCCATCAATAACAACTACTTTTGGATACCAGCTTACATTAAACCGTGCCGTGTGACCTTGAGATAATCATCTTAAATGTTGGAGCTTCATTTTATTTTTTTTTAAGATTTTATTATTTATTTGACAGAGAGAGAGAGATCACAAGTAGGCAGAGAGGCAGGCAGAGAGAGAGAGGGAAGCAGGCTCCCTGCTGAGTAGAGGGCACGATGAGGGGCTTCATCCCAGGACCCTGAAATCATGACCTGAGCCGAAGTCAAAGGCTTAAGCCACTGAGCCACCCAGGCACCCCAGGAGCTTCATTTTAACATGAAACAGTAGTAATACCTGATTCTGAATCCCTTTTTATTAAAATCAGGTAACTATGTCTTTTATACTCCATAGAAGATTATACCATATAGGAGTATTATATTGATTTAACAAACATTTTTTTAAGTATTTTCATATGGCTAGCTATGTTCTCACCTCTAGGAACCTAGAAATAAAACACCCCTACTTTTATAAAAAATTTATATCTATAGTATATAGGCAGCACACTCCTGCACCCCAAAACAATCTTTCACCAGGCTCTCCTTAATTAGGTACTTAGTCACCAAGGTCTGTACAAAAAAATCTCTGCATACTATAACCAGTATTTCTTAACAGTCTTTCTTGAGTAGAAAGAACTTCACACTTCACTTTGGAAGTACCTAAGCAAAATAAGAATATGTAAAAATAAACAAACAAAATGTTTATGAGGGCACCTGGGTGGCTCAGTTGGTTGGGCGACTGCCTTCAGCTCGGGTCGTGATCCTGGAGTCCCAGGATCGAGTTCCACGTCGGGCTCCCTGTTCTTAGAGGAACCTGCTTCTCCCTCTGACCTCTCCCCTCTCATTCTCTCTCTCTCTTTCTCTCTCTCTCTGTCTGTCTCAATTAAATAGAATAAATCTTAAAAAAAAATGTTTATGAAACAATCACCATTGGTATAAAAAGAAGCCAGGCCAGGGCACCTGGGTGGCTCGGTCATTAAGCCTCTGCCTTTGGCTCAGGTCATGGTCTCAGGGTCCTGGGATCGAGCCCGGCATCGGGCGCCCTGCTCAGCAGGAAGCCTGCTTCTCCCTCCCCCACCCACTCCCCTTGTTTGTGTTCTCTCTCTCACTGTGTCTCTGTCAAATAAATTTTAAAAATCTTTAAAAAAAAAAAAAAAGAAGAAGAAGCCAGGCCAAATCTGTTTGAATTCTAGAGTAATAGGTTTGTTTTCATTCAGCAACAACTAAAATTTCATATGTCAAAACATCAGTAACTAAAATCCCTAGGTACATATCAACTTGAATTTGCAGAACTACATTATAGTGGAATGACACTCAGATCCATTTTATACATATTTTTAATATTTCAAAGAAGAATATAAGAATGTTATTAGCTTACTAAATTGTAAATGATGGATCAGCCGTCTTGTTTCCACTTACCATACCTTACACATCTTCTGCTTGCTGACAGCTTATACTTTGGAATGGATGGTTATGAATTACTCTCAAGCAACTGAGCAGTCTAATCTTAAGATGCTCTTCTACCCATTTTTTCCCTGATGATGAAGCATTCTCTTCCTCTTGGGTCTCTTTTGAAAATTGTGATTTTTCCTATATTTTCCCCTATTATTTCTTTCACTCATGTAGAGTGGAAAAACAAGTTATCAAAGAAAGTTCAGTGTTTCTTGAGGGGTAAAGGATATTTCACTGATCATGATTTAACATTTATAGTCAAAACACACTAAACCATGTGTTGCCAGGAAACCTTCCCAAAGTTTTTAGTCCCTTCCTATGGCTTAATAGGCAGTTATCAGGTGTGAAAGGAAACCTGAGACAGAAAACATGTTTAAAAAAGAATAGGAATTGTTTTGCTGTTCAAAAGCAACAAATAAATACATAGAGATCATCTTAAAAAATTTGAGGAACTTACACCCAAAAAAGTGATTTAGCTCTAAAGTACTTTTTTTTAGAAATAAGGCAATGAAGATAAATCTACTGTTCTGTAGGCGGGGGGAAAGAGGGAAGACAGAGTGGTACTATGTAATAGTACTTATTATGTTCCAGACACTTTACATGTAGTATTTCATTCATACATATATATTTGTCTTATTTATATTAATATATAATAGTTATAGACTAAGAAATGAAAATGCAAAGAGCTAATCTCAATGAACAGCCTACACTAGAATGTAGTAAAAGCTACCTCACATTGCCAGCCCTTTAATACATGGTCTACTCTATCTGTACTATAGAATGGATGCCAGCTGAGAAAAATGGAAGAGAAAGATGCCCAACAGGCAAAATCTTGCACATAACCTTCAAGAGAAAAATCTTTCATATGGAATTCAAGAGGTCAATTGAAAGTCAATACGACTTTCAAAAAAAGTAGTATTTCCCTTCAGAGAAAGTGCTATTGACCTCAGGCTGCAGAAGAGGACCTGAAGAACATGTAGAAAGGTGCTAGCTCAGCCATTAGGTTGGTGGAGCAGATGTGTGGGAGTCTCATTAACATTACACTAAGGAAAGTCACGTGCCATATTTGGGAGTTTTCCAAAGGATTGGCAATGTTGACTCTTTAATCATATCTACAACTTAGAATTTTTCAAACTCTCACAATTTTTTAAAGTGTTAACTAGTAGAGACAGCTTCAGAAACCACAGTTTCTACTTGCCGAAAAATGTGCCAAATCTCAGAATGTAGTTAAGTGTAAAGTCTTCACCGACAACAAAAAAAAAAAATGCATTCCCTTTAAGTCCTGAGTTGAAGATCTCACTTCGAGATCGTTCCAGGGTTTTCAGAAAATGAGCTCCAGGACTCCTCACAACTGAATTCTTAAAATGCGTACCACTGGACTTAAGCCAACTTGTAAAATCTTAAGAACTAAAATATGTTTAAATACGTAAATATAAATATATAGAAATATGCATGCAGCTAAACTCATATGTAGACTTAAAAAGGGAAATGCTTATAAGTTCATGGCATAGCAGCTTTGTTCTCACCTACAAGGCTCTCAAAAAGAGAAGAAAATGAGACACTTAAAAAGTTAGGTACTGGCTCCCAAGAAGCTGTTACAGTAGATTTATGTATCAGATAACTTCATTAGACAAGACAGCTGCTAACTATTGTGAAAACTCTACAAATGTGCCTATGTACACGTTCTCCTTTTGAAATCTTAACAGAATTTTGCCAAGTGACTTAAAAAATGTAATTCTAAAGGAAAGTTTTCAAATATTTTGAGCATATAATTAATTGTAAGGTCGGCCCATGCTTTATCCAAAAGAACACACTATATTTTGCAGTGAATGCATCAATATGCCAAGTAGTACCCGTTGGTTTCTTTTTCCAGTAAACTTTCATAGGAGCTATTTTTAATGACCCTACTCATAAAAAGGTTCCTTCATGTCTGATACAGTATTATTACTATCAATAAAGAGATTTCTTAAGCACTTAAACCTGTCCCTAAATTTGCTAAGTGCTTATGAAAAACCGCTTTAGTCTTTGCTTTTCTTAGGAATCTACGTTTTGTTGTTGCTATTGTCACTACTGTTGTTGTAGAGGTGGTGGTAATTACTATTCCAGTTCCTATTAAAAAAAAAAAAAAGGCATGGAGAAGGAAAACAGGTGGGGAATGGACTGCTGCTTTTCTGTGATTTTTGCTCCTCTCTTCCCCTACTGTTTTCTTTTTTATTTCTTGAAATGACTCTGTAGCTCAGCAAGGGGAAAACAAAAGGAATGAAAATTCATTTAAGCACTCTCTTTTATTTATGTTAACATTTCATCATATGCTGTTTAACAATTTACCAAATGTTTATTATGCACAGTGTTGCATTCTCAAGAGAATAAATAGGTTTCTGTCAGCACTTCTTTTATGAAGTCCTATTTTGGTTGTGGATTTTAAAAATTCATAATAAACATTTCCTTCAGGAAGAAGTCACAAAAGGAAAAGCTTTGACACTGTTGATAAGTGAGCTTGTAACTAAAGAAATGGAAAACAAACACGTGCATAAATAGTCACTGGGTTTGTTTGTGTGTGTGTGTAAAGAGAGAGGGAGGGGGAGTGGAGAAAGAGAGAGAAAGAGATAGAATGAGAAGATGATTAATTCCCGGATCTAAGAATCTTATGAATGAATAAAAAGCAGACCATTCTGATGGTTTCAGTGTTAACATTCTCATCGTTATAACACCAATCATACTTGCAAAAGAGAAACGGAAAACCAGAGAATGGACAAAGCCCTCTGATTTTCAAATCTTTATTGTTATAGTAAGAAAAAATAGAATGAAAAATAAATGTCTAAAGATGAAGAATAACCAATCTCTAGTACTTTCATAATATATATCCTACATCATTTGATTTATATGTGGAGATATAATTGAAATTCATTAGTTCTAAGCTATCTACTGAAAACTGAGGGAATCTGGAGGGGCTTGATATCCTTCCCTTCACTTCTTAGTTACTGAAGTTTTTTGTTTTTTTTGTCTGTTGTTGTTATTGTTGTTGTTGTTGTTGTTAAAGGGAATAAGAACATTTGTTTTTGATTATTTGTCAAATAATCTCATAAGTCTTTTATCTACTAATTTATTTAATCTTTTAAAGAGTCTTAAAAGTCTACTTTGATAGTATTCAGATTTCTCAGATGGAAAAAAATTAGAGATAGAGCAGTTCCTATCTTTCCAAGGATGTTTACAGCACTTCTAATTGATGGAACTGGTCTTCTCAACTGGTCTTCTCAACTAGTCAGATCCCAAGCTTATTCAACATATCTAACCCCCCCACTCAAGGTGGGAATTGTGAAGTCGATCTGTCACTCACCAAATACAGAAGGACTTAATATGTGGCCAAAAATAGAATGAAGAACAAGATATTTTCTGTGTATTTAAAATACTTTCTGAATGTGAAAATTTTAGAAAAAGATGAGGCAAAAAATAAGCCTGTGGTCCAGGTAATATAGTTAATATACTACTCAATACTTTTATAGTTATTTTTGTATTTAGAGAGCTTTAATTACCAATATAGTGAGCATTTCCTAATGTCATTAAATCTTCATGGAGTGCATTTTTGGGGTTTTTTTTTTTCCTCAAATATGTTTATTTTTTCAGTGTTACAAGATTGATTGTTCATGCACCACACCCAGTGTTCCATGAAATACATGCCCTTCTCAATACACACCACCAGGCTCGCCCAATCCCCCACCCCTGCCCCTCCAAAACCCTCAGTTTGTTGCTCAGAGTCCACAGTCTCTCATGGTTCATCGCCCCCTCTGAGTTCCCCACATTCACCCTTCCTTTTGTTCTCACAATGCCCTCCCTGATTTTCCTTATGCTCCACACGTGAGACCATAAGATAATTGACTCTCTCCGCTTGACTTATTTCACTCTGCATAATCTCTTCCAGTCCCATCCATGTGGATGCAAAAGTTGGGTATTCATCCCTTCTGATGGAGGCATAATATTCCATTGTATAGATGTACCACATCTTCCTTATCCACTCATCTGTTGAAGGGCATTT
>CM052810.1:41107299-41129511 GCA_028533885.1 Nasua narica
ATAGACATTTTCACAATATTTGTTCTTCCAATCCATGAGCATGGAACATTTTTCTATTTCTTTGTGTCTTCCTCAGTTTCTTTCATGAGCACTTTGTAGTTTTCTGAGTACAGATTCTTTGCCTCTTTGGTTAGGTTTATTCCTAGGTATCTTATGGTTTTGGGTGTTATTGTAAATGGGATAGACTCCTTAATTTCTCTTTCTTCTGTCTTCCTGTTTGTGTATAGAAATGCATCTGATTTCTGTGCGTTAATTTTATATCCTGACCCATGATTGAATTCCTGTTGAGTTCTAGCAGTCTTGGAGTGGAGTCTTTTGGGTTTTCCACATAAAGTATCCAATCATCTGCAAAGAGTGAGAGTTTGACTTCTTCTTTGCCAATTTGAATGCCTTTTTTTTCTTTTTGTTGTCTAATTGCTGAGGCTAGGACTTCTAGTGCTATGTTGAATAGCAGTAGGGATAGTGGGCATCCCTGCCGTGTTCCTGATCTCAGGAACTGAGAAAGCTTTTCCTGAGAGCTTTTCCCCATTGAGAATGACATTTGCCGTGGGTTTTTCATAGATGGCTTTGATGATGTTGAGGAATATAGCCTCTATGCTTATACTCTGAAAAATTTTGATCAAGAAAGGATGTTGTACTTTGTCAAATGCTTTTTCAGGATCAGTTGAGAGTATCATATGTTTCTTGTTCTTTCTTTTATTAATGTATTGTATCACGTTGATTGATTTGCGAATGTTGAACCAACCTTGCAGCCCAGGGATAAATCCCACCTGGTCGTGGTGAATTATCCAAGGTAATGTTGGCCTCATAAAATGAGTTTGGAAGTTTCCCTTCCATTTGTATTTTTTGGAACAATTTCAGGAGAATAGGTATTAATTCTTCTTTAAATATTTGGTAGAATTCCCTGGGAAGCCATCTGGCCCTGGGCTCTTGTTTCTTGGGAGATTTTTGATGACTGTTTCAATCTCCTTACTGGTTATGGGTCTGTTCAGGTTTTCTGTTTCTTCCTGGTTCAGTTTTGGTAGTTTGTGTGTCTCTAGGAATGTATCCATATCTTCCAGATTGTCAAATGTACTGGCTTATCGTTGCTCATAATATGTTCTTATACTTGTTTGTATTTCTTTGGTGTTGGTTGTGATTTCTCCTCTTTCATTCATGATTTTATTAATTTGGGTCCTCTTTCTCGCTCCGTGTCTTTTTAATTTTTTTTTTTTAAGTCTGGCCAAGGGTGTATCAATTTTATTAATTCTTTCAAAGAACTAGCTCCTAGTTTCCTTGATTTGTTCTACTGTTCTTTTGGTTTCTATTTTGTTGATTTCTGCTCTGATCTTTATTATTTCTCTTCTTCTGCTGGGTTTAGGCTTTCTCTGATGTTCTTTCTGTTGCTCCTTTAAGTGTAGGATTAGTTTATGTATTTGAGATCTTTCTTGTTTCTTGAGAAAGGCTTGTATTGCTATATATTTTCCCCTCAGGACCGCCTTTGCTGTGTCCCAGAGATTTTGAACAGTCTTGTTTTCATTTTCATTTGTTTCCATGAATTTTTTAAATTCTTCTTTAATTTCCTGGTTAACCCATTCATTCTTTAGTAAGATGCTCCTTAGCCTCCATGTATTTGAGTTCTTTCCAACTTTCCCCTTGTGATTGAGTTCTAGTTTCATGGCATTGTGGTCTGAAAATATGCAGGGAATGATCCCTGCAATCTTTTGGTACCGATTGAGACCTGATTTGTGTCCCAGGATGTGATCTATTCTGAAGAATGTTCCATGTGTGCTAGAGAAGAATGTGTATTCTGTTGCTTTGGGATGAAATATTCTGAATATATCTGTGATGTCCATCTGGTCCAGTGTGTCAGTTAGAGCCTTTTATTCCTTGTTGATCTTTTGCTTAGATGATCTGTCCATTTCGGTGAGGGGGTATTAAAGTCTCCTACTATTATTTTATTATTGTTGATATGTTTCTTTGACTTTGTTATTATTTGGTTTATATATTTGGCTGCTCCCACGTTAGGGTGCCAAATATATAAATATATATATTATATATATATAAACCACACCACCAAAACCAAAATATATATAAACCAAAATATATATAACCAAAATATATATAAACCAAAATATATATAAACCAAACCACCAAATATATAAACCACGCCAAATATATAAACCCCACGTTAGGGGCATTTTTTGTATACAAAAAATAAGGTTAAATAAAATGAGGGGGTAAAATATGAATTTAACAATGAAAATTAGAAAAGATTTTTAAAGAGTTATTGATAAGGTACTAGTTCAAAAGCATTAAAATAAACATGGGGGTCTCCATTTAGCCCTAATGTAAGGCAACTACCATGGTCCATATCATCAGTCCTCATTATTGTCTTATAATCCGTAACAATTTTTACTCTGAATCTAAAGGGAAGCGTCTTTTAACTTAAGGATCCTGGAGTGTGCTTTCTTATGCCTCAGAATTTGAAAGTGCCATGAAATTTGTCCTTTAAAAAATTCTATGTACTTTTTTGGGGTGTTCTATAACATTCTTACGTGTATCATTCTGTGATTAAAATTCCAAGCTACTCTAAATGATACCAGAATTTGAAAGATGCAAGTATAATTATCCCAATGTGACCTTAAGAAAAGTCAGAGAATAGGGCACCTATGTGGCTCAGTGGGTTAAAGCCTCTGCCTTCAGCTCAGGTCATGATCTCAGGGTCCTGGGATCAAGCCCTGCATTAGGCTCTCTGCTCAGCAGGGAGCCTGCATCCCCCTCTCCCTCTGCCTGTCTGTCTGCATACTTGTGATCTCTCTCTCTCTCTCAAATAAATAAATAAAATCTTTTTTTTTTTAAAAGATTTTATTTATTTATTTTGAGAGACAGAGAAAGTGAGAGAGAGCATGAGAGGAGAGAAGGTTAGAGGAAGAAACAGACTCCCCGTGGAGCTGGGAGCCCGATGTGGGACTCGATCCTGGAACTCTAGGATCATGACCTGAGCCGATGGCAGCCGCTCAACCAACTGAGCCACCCAGGCGCCCAATAAATAAAATCTTTAAAAAAAAAAGAAAAGTACAAGAATCAACTTTATTCTTCGGCTTTTTTGTCAACTGAATTTTTTAAAAGAATAAGGTTGAAATAAGAGACAAAACATCCTGAACCTTTCAAAATGAAAAATTCATTTTAAATTTATAAGTATGTTCCTTATTACCTATTGTTGAAACTGTCTTTGTGTAAATGAGTAAGCATAAATAAGAAACTCCCCTCTCCCAAAAAAAATGTTAAAAGAGGAAAGAGTAAAAATAAAATAAGAAAATAAAAAAATTAAATTGAAAAAATTTAACTCTGAAAGACTAAAGGATCATGGCAAAAAAAGCCACAAATTCTATTTGTTGTTTTTTCCTAACTCTGGAGTTCTGCAGTTCTCATTGATTGATGAACTTGTTCTTGGCTGGATATTCTTTCTGATCTTCTGGGGGAGGGACCTGTTGCAGTGATTGTCAAATGTCTTTGCCCGAGGCTCAATTGCAATGTCCTTGCCAGGAGCTGGGCCAAGCAATCTGCCTGCGTTCGCTCTCGGGAGCTTTTGTTCCCTGAATGCTTTCTGTAGAGCTTTGGAGGAGGAGAATGAAAATGGTAGCCTCCCAATCTCTGGCCCATAGGAGCTGATAGCTCAGGGCCCCAATCCTCAGTGCGCCTTCGGAGAAAAGCAGTCAAACATTCCCATCTCCCTGGTCTCTGGCCACACTCTGAGCTCATCCGGGCTGTGAGAATGTGTTTCTGTCTCTGGTGCACAGCCCCGTTTCGAGTCCCCAAAACCAGCAGTTTCCTGCAGCGCGCTCCCGTACTGCTCCTCCCAAAGGAGGAAGGAAAGGGTCTCTCTCCGGATCTGCACCTTGTGGGATCCCTGCTCGAAGAGCAGTGGCCCAACTGTGCCTCAGATCACGGTTTAAGGTAATCCCGAGCTGATAGCCCACTGCTTGGCTCCATCTCTGCCATTGGCTTCCCCACTCTAATACATGGAAACTCCTTCACACTCAAACACCCCCAGTCTTTCTGTGATCCCATCGGTCCTGAAACCATACTGTCCCCGTGAGGGCTAACCCCCTCGCTTAGCCTCTGGAGCAGTGTTCCTCAGTGGAGCAGACTTCCAAAAGTTTCGATTTTGTGCTCCGCTGCACTGTGTCTTGCCAGGAGCCAGCCCCTCCCCCCCGTGGTCTCTCTTCCTGTGGATTTGGATTCACTTTTTCACACGTCCTACCTTCTGGAAAGTGGTCGATTTTCTGTTCTTAGAATTGCTGTTCTTTCCTATCTCCTGTTGAGTTTGTAGGTGTTTAGAATGGTTTGATAACTATCTTGCTGAACTTCTGAGATCTGATACTATCTCAGCTTCCTACTCCTCCACCATCTTGCTCCTCCTTAACTTTTGTAACTTCTTTACATAATTTGGATGTTGACCCATTATCAGATGTATGATTTGCAAATATGTTCTTTGATTTAGGAGGTTCCCTTTTGTTTTGTTGATGGTTTTGTCCCCTGTGTAACAGTTTATTTAGATTTTTTTTTTATGCAGGGTCATAGGGCAGCTCTATTTTTAATTTCTCAAGGAATCTCCACAGTGTTTTGCAAAGTGGCTGCACCAACTTGCATTTAGGTTTTAATATGATGATATTTTATGAAATATCAGAAAATGATAAAGTTGTGTTTTGTATTATAAAGCCAGCAGTGGTGGCACCAAAGGATAGTTTGCAGAGTTTATGATCCTCATGATCTCTATCACTTCTCCCAAACCTATTGCAATAAAAAGATACCATAATTTAAAAATTGATGAGCTTGCTATGCAAATGTAGCTTTTAGTTAAATGCTCCAGTCTTACTTTTCAACCTCATTTTTAGCTCTTTCTATGCAGAAATGTTGAAGTCATTACTGAGAACAGGCTACTTTCTAACAGTGAAATTCATATGAAGTAAAAAATAATGACGAGATTAACCACCTGTTGAAATTGTCAACTTAGATAATTTTGAAAACACTCAAAACAGAAAGAAAGACACTGAGCTCTGGAATCCTTAGGATGGCTTCCTGGCAGCTGCTTAGAAATTCAGGTGAACTCAGTGCCTGCCTCTTCTGTGCTTCCATAGTTAACTGGTTAGCACAATTAGGCCATATTGAAATAATTTGCCATTTCCTTTGATCTGAGAATAAACTTCTCAAAAGTAGAGATTGCCTTATTTGTTTTCATACTTTACGTGGTACTTCATTGCTTAATATATAGTTACTCTGTAAATGTCCTGCAGGCAGAGAGGAGTATGTGTGTGAAATAATACTTAAAATTACTGATGTCTTATGTTAAACATGCAAAGCCTACTGTGCTAAATGCTTTTCATGTCTTATTTAATCTTCAACAACCTTATAACATAGCTACTTTTGTTATCCCCATTGATTAGACTCTGAATATTTCCAGGAATAGGAAGCTTTCCATTCTAAGAAACATTATTAGACATTTGGGCAGATATAGGCTTCCATGTGACTAACTAATTCCTAGTGATCATCAGTCAGCAATTTGGAAAAAAAAGGGGGGGATTAATAGAAATGTTTTACAACACAATCTGTACTTTGCAAGTTTTCTTCATAATAATAATTTCTGATTTCTTTAGTATCATTTTATACCTCATGATCTTTAAGGATATAGTGATGCTATAATCTTTTTTGATGATGTCATACAATTAGATCTGGAATACATAGTTGGTCTTACAATTTTTGTCAAATGTGAACCTATCAATCTAGAATTGTAGTTCCATTTCCCCCTAATATACCTAGGGGAGTATATATCTATATATATAAGATATCTATCTTATAACAATATGCAAATTTAACCTATTTTAAATGAATATAAGTCTTAGCTTGAAGAAGTGTTGTTAAGAACAAATGACACAATTTGGATAAATTTTGAAACTATAACACATAATATTAAATTACTGCATTAATATTTCTTCAAATTTCATTTATGACAATTTCATAAATATCACTTATGAAAGCTTCTTTTATTTATTCTACATGGCTGTGTGTTTTTTGTTTGTCCATTACAATTTTACAGTTTTTGATGGAACATTTTTTTGTAAGACTATTTCTGTTGTTCCTTTCAAAAGGAGTGGATTAAGCTATTGGGGTCAGGAAAGATTCCATAATTCTTTTACGTACCTGGATGGCTTAATTATGAAAAACTTAGAGGATAACCTAAGTGGCCAAGTTATTTAAAAGAAAAAATATGCTGAAGGCTTGGGATATGGTTGTCAGTATGACAACAAACAAATCAATATACGATTTTGTTCCCCACAGTAGAGTTCATGTAACTGAAATTTGAAAGCACTAATTCATTTTAGCACTGTTGTAGTAAGAGCTCGAGTATGTCCTGATCAAATTACTAGTTAATCTGTTGTAAATAAGAACTATTTTATGAAAATGTCTTTATTATTATAGTATACTTTGAGTCTCTCTTTTTTAATTTTTATTTATTATTTTTTAAAATTTTATTTATTTATTTGACAGAGAGAGAGATCACAAGTAGGCAGAGAGGCAGGCAGAGAGAGAGAGGGAAGCAGGCTCCCTGCTGAGCAGAGAGCCCGATGCGGGGCTCAATCCCAGGACCCTGAGATCATGACCTGAGCTGAAGGCAGAGGCTTTAACCCACTGAACCACCCAGGTGCCCCTTTCTCTTTTTTTTTAATTATAGAGGGTTCAGTTAGGATGCATTTAGTACAGTATGATAATTGGAATAGAGAACTTATGAGTGCATACCTTATGACAAATATATGGCCAGATTTGTCTTCTGTGTTTGTCTTTTGTATGCTCTACTAATATTATATTGCTTTCAACAGAAGTATGCATCCTGATATAAATATAATATGGTCCATCAGTTTAGCAGCATTTGACAATTCTTGATATTTCTCAGAAAGGTTCTCCATGACACTGAATTAAAACAAATGGCATTTCTCAGATACAGCAAAGTTTACTATTTCATGTTTTATTTCTAATGGAATTAAAGTAACTCAAAGAATTTGAAACTCAAAAAGCATGTTCACTTCTAAAGGAAGGTTTCATGTTAAGTGTTAAATTAAAATCTCTGTTAGCATTAGTGAGCAAATCTTTCTCAGATCACTTTTTATTCATTAAAGTACAGGGGAAAATAACATTTTAAATAAGGGCAGGTTTCAACCCCTCTTACATATTTATTCATGCCTAGAGTGGCTTTCATTATGGATCACTGGAAACAGATTGCTCTAAAGAAAATAAACTTGAGAACAGTCAATGATGGTCTATTATAGCTTTCCAGGTGATTATAAAGCAATTTTTTTAACTATGCTAATTCTTATAGGATACTGTTCATTCTCAAAAGAAAAAAATTCATTTTTATATTAAAATATCTTCAAATCTGTCCCCTTTTTTTGTTTTCACAATTCTCAAAAGGAAAAGTCCTCTAAATTGTGGTGATCATGTTTTGGAATTTGTCATACAGGATGGGTAATGATACAAATGTTGCCTCAGAGATATTCTTTGAAAATCACCATGAAAGTGATTTTTCTTAAACCTTATCAAAGAGGAGGCACAGCAACCAGCCTTCTAGCCAGTACTGAAATAGCAAATGCTGACAAGCTTATTAATAATTCAGGAGTCTTTTTAGTGTATTGTATCCATCCCTAAGTTTTAGTTTTATAGAAATGTTAAAATACATTACCTTCAGTTCTTTGCAATTTAATTTTTTTTAGTAATTTGTATTCCCTCTCATTATAAAACAGACTACTTTTGAAACTCATATCCAACTAGTCTGTTGAAGAATCTCTGTTATTTTTACATTACTCTGGATAGGTGTTTTTGCATGGCATCTAAGCAATAATCATCTCAGCAAGAATGGAGTAAAGCCTAGTGCCAAAAAGAGGTAAAGAATCTATGTGGTTTGTTTCATACCTGGACTATGTTTTTGGTCTGAAATTTTGATGAGTTGCATAACCTCTTTATCTTAGTATTTCTCCATTTTAGTTGAGATTAAATGTTAGGTAGAAAAAAAATTATAGGCAGAAAAATGAGAAAGTTGTTTAGCAAACTAATACAGCAATTAATTGTTAATAGTGTAGCATTCCAGTTTGGGATCTACTTACAGAAATTATCAAAATAGCAATTTCCTCAACTACAAGATGGAAGTTAGTAATATGTTCACGGTTTTATGTGTATTAACTGAAATACAAATGGTAAAGAGAGTCATGTAGAGTAAGTCCTCAATTACTCTTTGTTCCTGCTATCTTTTCTGAATTTTACTCCTTTACTTTTTGTATACAAGTGGAATTGTTATCCTAACTCACAAATGACTGTGAATTAAAGGTTAAAGTTTTTCTCCTTTCTTATTCCTACCTAGGTAATCCTAAATTTCAGGAACATCAATTTTTTGTGTGTTTACAAAACAATAATGTTAACTAAAAGTACACTGTTCTTTTTTTCACCCCACTTAAGGTAGGGTTAAAAAAATAGTCTAAAGAACATAGGAAATCTTTTATTTTAGAAGACATCACAGTGCTTTTTTGATAAAGCAATATCCCTAGAAATGTAAGCCAGAAACAGAAGAAGGATATCAATAGTCAGAAATACACAGGTTTTAAATCAAGCATTAGAAGGAATACTGGGAATTAAATTGGCTTATTTAAATTCTAAAATATTTTGGAGAATCCGATAAGCTTGTTTAAATTAGATTTTATTCATCTTTGATTTCATGTATCTTAAACTATGCAATTTTGTTCTCTTCAGTTTCCTTGCTGAAATACTAGGAAAATTGGTCACTTAAAAGATAAAGGAGTATATATTGACATCAACCAGCCACAAGAGGGAAGTCTTGGCTATATTAGAAATAGAGTACATGTAGGGAGGGGTCCATTTTTGCAGAAAACAGAAATTAAAAAAAAGAAAGAAAGAAAATAGGATTTTATCTTTTTTTTTTTTAATATCCTGATGCTATCTCTACTAGAGAAAATTATTTGTAGGTCTAGTGCATTATTAAACTTAGAATAATACTTTTGTCACATAATATGTTTTCCTTAAAACTTAATTTGTTATCTGTGAAATTCAATTAAAAATCTACTATATGTATCTATATCTATCTATATATAGATAAATTATTACCTATACATCAATTTTTATTCATATAATACAATTCATAAAAGTATTTATTACCTAAGTCCCTGAGCTATGCACAGTGTGGTATCCATTAATTCTCTCTGTTACTTATTAGTGGCATCTTTGGATTGAATTCTGACTATTTTATCCTCCTTCAGAATCATACTTGAGTAATTATGAGATTTAGGATCTCAGATATACATTGGCCAAGAAAATAAATGAAAAGGATAAAGCATTTTTTAATAAGACCAGCTATTAAGCTATTTTGAAATTCATAGTGAAGAAAACCCTGAAATAGATGTTGGGATCTAGAATGGCATATTTTAATTGAAAAGGTACTGGTTGGAAGTTTTTGTTTGGATTCACTATTGGATCTTTTCTGTTTGAGTTCATGATAACTCACCAAATAATCAGCCTTATGGTGTATAATTAGACAATGTGTTCATTATATTATACACTAAATAGTATGTTCTACTGATCTGTGACAGAATATAAAATATAGAACTCCTGAATTCTGACTTTGATTTTTAAGAACTTTACAGGTGATATATGCAGTACATACTAAATATTGCTTAATATTTGTTTTTTCATCTCAAGAAGTATGTAATTTTGTCTTTTAGCTTCTTCATTCAAAAAAGTTGGTAAAATTCTGTGAAAATTTGAAGTACTTCTTTCTTAACAAGAATATTAGGCATTTTATGCATATAGAACACCTATGAATTATGCTGTTTCTCTTCATATTCATCAGGATACTTATTTAGGTTTGTGTGCTTTGAAGTTGTAGATACTTTGAGTATATAAAGAATTTATTATAAGTTACTGTTTTCAAGCATTTAGGGAAAATTTATTCTTCGCCTGACTTGTATTAACTGCTTCAAGTTAATTAGTGATTTGGTGGTAACCCAAAATAATAAATGGTGTGCCTTTGGTTAGATTTAATTTCATATTCAAGTATATCTCAGCACTCATAGCTGAAAAAAATTAAATCATTTAATTTAAATATTGAGTAAAATTATATCTTTTCTAATATAATATATAACATATGGAACAGAATATACTAATCCCATGTTTAAGTAAGTTTTATTTGATTTAATGAATTTATTTAATATTGCATTGTTTTGACTTATTTTGGTCATGTGAGGGTTCAATAAACTGTGGAGAATATATATTTTATTGACACAGAGCTCATCAATTCCTAGTTTGAATGGAGTCTATTCTACTGTGAGAACTTTTTTTTTTTAAGCATACAATTAGCAATCACTCATGTTCCGAAGGACTTTTAACAGCAAGATAGATAGACTCTGTTATGTTTTCCTTCTATTAGGATGGATCACTTACAAATAGTCCCACTGTGATTAGGTATTTATCGTACAGTGCAAAATCTATATGGGGATCATTCTTAACATGTCTCTGAAGTTCGTTTTCATCATCAATCAAGAATTATAGAGGTAAAGGAAGAACATTTAGAGAAGATATAGAATGTTTAAGTATAGTTATAATGGGCCTGCTAGAAAAAAAATGCTTTTATGAAAGAAGTGTTTTGTCTTAAACAGTATGTGGGGCCCAGTATAAGTTCATATATGGCACTTTTATTTTTGTTTTAGGACTTCAAAATTAAAATTAAGCCATATTTAACAGTAGAACAGGATTTAATATTAATAAAAGACATGTTACAGTCGTTCTACTGATCTAGATTAGATGTTAAGGTAAACAGAATTTCAGCATCTAGGCTACGGTTACATAAAGAGTTAGTGAGCAGAATGAAAGATGTTCAATTCCCAAATAATGTTCAATTCTAATTACTAGGGATCAATACTGTCTTATTTTCTTTTTGTTCTCTGGGTGTACCACATGAATGTGCATTTATTGAAACCTTGTTTCATTAATATTCTGAGAGATGTATTTTCTTATAAACAAAAATCAAAGCTCCTTTCTTGAGTGTCACATGTTAATATATTTTAATATTGTATATCAACATTTTAAACAATTTTATTAAAAAGAAATGATTATTCGGAGTTAAGGTAGAAGTTAATGATTATCTTTCTAACAACACATTTGGAATTGGACAGGATTTTTTTGTTACTGTTGTTGTTATTTTTAATTAAACTGAGCTTGTTTTCCTTGTTTTTCAAAGTATCATTGGTGGTCTTTGGTTCCCTTTTTCAGACTTTTATAGGAAATGAAATATTTCCATCATCTTCTATAAAGAGGCCATTAATTTATGAAAACCACATTTTGCATTTAAAAATCAAATGGCAGCTTCTCCCATGCATAGATATTTTTTAGCTAAGTATTGCTAAAAATCTCAAACCATAGCCTTCTTCCTATTTAACACGTGGGTTATCATGTATGCCTAATAAACCAGTGTACTAGTAATAACATTAGGGATTCTTTTATTTTAAGGAAGTGTGTTTTTAATGGAGAAATTAATACAAAATTTACAGAAATGTTTACAGTTTTACTGTATAATTATATTATTATAATAATTATATTATTCCAGGGGTTTATAGATCTGAATGATCTATCAACAAATTTAGGACATCTAATCATTTATAGAATTTAGTGTCCTGATCAGATATGCAGAGGATTGTTTCTGGATCACATTAAGACGAAGGAGAAATTTATTGGTCTGGGGTTCTTTCTCCCAAACTAATGTTTCTCTATGTCCTTATGGGATACATATTGTCATATCAAATTATTATTCAACACATTAGAGATTAGCCAGAAGGAAAATAAACTGTGATTAATTTTTTTTCAACTTCTGAACTCTTGTTGGTTTCGTTAGTTTGCCCACAACCTCTTGTGTGGAGGCAGCACTTTGACTAAAATCTATCTTCTATTTCTCTCTCATCTTTGGCAATTGCAGTTTGAATATACAGTCTTAGTTCAGCCAATCAGATCTTCTTTTCCAAAAACTTAAATTAGCTAGTGTGGTTTCTGTTATGTGAAACCATGAATTGTGACTTAATTATAGATTATAAAATTTAATATCACTTAACCTAGATTGATAGTGAATGATTATGCCATGACAAAGGGTATAAACCAGGATTGTCTTGGATAAACTGGATAAACTGAATCATGTGGTTACCTTTCTTAAATGGTTACCTAAACTGATAGCTGACTCCATTTTAAAATACTAGCCTCCTGACAGAATTGGGGTTTTACCTTGTGATTCTTCATTTGTAAGTCACCAAATATTTGGGAAGTGAATCTATAATGGTAATAGGTTGATATCTTAGAGTGAAAGGCTTCTTACCAACTCCTCAAATCACATTTATGAGACCACTTACTTAAATGATGCATAAGGCTCTCTCTGGTGGTAAAGAAATTCCTAAGGAAGGCTTTTTCCTCTCCAAAAGTAATGAAGGTTTGCTTAGCTCACTTGCTCTGTTAGTCACCATGTTTCTCAGGTAACACAATAGTGTTTCCTGAGGATTTCTTCTTCACCCGGCTGCAAAACTGATCATTTGGTGAATAGGTAATTATGGACTGAACTAGGAACCATGCCGGGATGTGAGTGTCTCGTAACCACATAGTGTTTGCATTGTAACTAATGAATATTCCCTTGCCTAATATAACCCAGCCTAATTACCCATAAAGCTTTGGGTAATTTTCACTTGACCCTAAACTTTGTACATTAGCTGCTTCTTTACCCAATACTGAATGATAAGTCAACAAGAGAGTAGTGAGCATGAAGAGAAAAGGTTGTTCCCTTTGCAGTATGTCATTATGCAGCATGGTATTTTAATCAGAGAAAGTCAGTTGTTTCAGTAGGGTCTCATTTACTTACCTAATTATCAGTTGTTATTTGGAGAAGAGCCAGCCCAAGAAAGAATACTTCAGATGTTTTTGCCATTTATCACTTCTGCTTGTATTTATCAATTACCTTGTACAAGTTGTATCAGCATCCACTGTAAGGAAAAGAAAGGCCACTTCAGTGAGTAAAGGGAGAAAATGAATGTGTCTCACTGGACTGTGAGTTCTGGGACAATGTCTCATTCATCTCATCTCTAGCACCTGGTGTCATGACTGTAGCATATAGGATAGTACTCAAAAAATACTCACTTCATTCTGTTTTCACATGATTTGAGATTATGCCAGGTTGATATAGAGGATACTTAAGGGTCTGGGGAAAACATTTTGTTAATCAATCATTAATGATTAAAACATGATATGGAGATTATTTTTAGCCTTTTAATTTCCTGATAGAAACTTTAGATATTATAGAGAGGCTGATTATGAGAGTAACTTTAATAAATAATAAGAGAAAATTTTCAATAGAACGAGAGTTTACATATTATGTTCTCTAACATCCATTATAAATGAACTTTTCACAATAGATCTTCAGCCATAGTCCAGGCACCATGAAAATCATCCTTAAATCCAAACCAAAATGAGAAAAAAGATATACATCCACACTGTGGTCATTAGACACATGTGTTTTAACATGTTCAACACTAGTGACCACTTGATGTACAAGATTAATGGAATTAATAACAGGACCAATGAGGAGCTTGAGAGAGGCCTCTGAGATGAGGAAGAAATCCTTTGAATATACTTGAGTTTTGGTGAAGCTAAACATATCATCAGTATCCTACTGAAGAAATATGAGATGAGCACCTCTTGTGAAGCCATCACTGATGTCGCAGGACCTAAGTTCTTTGCTAGAAACTTGCTTGCAAGCATAGCTCAGTGATCTATTCTAATTATTGCTGAGGTTGATGGTGATTGTGAAACTTAATCTCTAAAAATGTGTCCAGACTGTGTCTGTAAAAATGACCTTCCTTTTATATATATTGTTAATGCTTGTTTTTTGTTTGTTTTTGTTGTTTCTTAATATATTGCATTGACTTTCTCCATATGCCCCGAGGAGATATGAGGAAATGAATAAGGATGTCAATAATACATTGAAGAAATGGTCTATAACTGAAAGTGAGTGCATTTGTGCCTGTTTTTGGTTGGAATGGTGTCCAGATGCTGGGATCCAAGTTCTAAAATGACTGGAACATGAATATAAAAAGACCCACAGTGTTTTTGGAACTATATTTCTTTAAGCATTGGATTCTATGCTGCCACCAACTCATCCAATTTAAAAATTCCTGACATCCTCTTCCAGGATGAATATGAAATGGTAGTATTGGTACTGTAATGAGAGTCAGATAAAGACCTCTTAGGACTAGGTATGGTGAAATATTTTTGTTCTGTTCAGTGTTAAAACTGAAGAAAGTTCTGTCAACATGGATTTGATTCTCAAAATGAATCTCTCCATGACAATAAGGAAGAAGGCCATATGATGAACTGCCACTTGAAGCTGTCTTTTATAGCTATATGCTGTGGTTGGAATAACAGCTCATAGGAGAGGTTATGGCTTTGCTGGGCACCATCCTAACCCACTCAGGTCAGACTCTTACTGAATATGTGCCCATCCTTTATTGTCACCTCTCCTCCATTTCTGGAAAGCTTTCTTGGCTTAAAATGGAATACTGTTCCTTCTTTTGATAAGAAAATGACTTCAAAGTCTTTAAATCTGATGATCTTGTCATTATTATAAGGTGATAGGTCATCTCCTTTGTGTGGAGATTATGTCCAACTAGTCTTCCTGGGTTGTTTGCTATACATGATATGAAACCAACTTTAACACACTTTGGAATTTTTAGTGACATATGACAAAAAAGCTATTTGAGCTTCCACAGGAAAATCTGAAGAATGGTTAATAATATCAATGCATGGAAAATGTTTCAGCAAGAGAGAAATATTTTGTAAATCACTGTATTTGATGTTTGTTGAAGCTTTAAGTTATTCATCCTTAAAATTGGAACATTTCCAGTGAGAAAAATTACCAAACTTCTGACACTGAATCTTAAAGCCATTAAAACAAATTTAATATAATTTTAAAAGCACCTATTATAACACTAATGACAACAAAAGAAGGTTGAAGGTGTTCTGATTGCATGCTTATTCAGTAACTTTAGTGTTAAACATTTCCGTCACTTTATAGGGAATAAAGCATAGCATCATAAAAGAAACATCATTACAAGTGTGTTTGCTGCCATTCCTATAGGAAACATGTGCTAAAGAGCCAGTGATTTAATAGCTAGGAGACTGAATTACTCTACTGCCTTTGGAGTTGCTCTCTGAGGGTTGGGATTGTGGTCTGTGGATAAGGTAAGGAACAAGGGAAGAGGAAGCAAAACCACATACAGCTATCTGTGTTATAAATGCTCTGATGGCAAACAGGAAATGTTTGTCTCTAAGGACATGCAATCTGACACCTGTCAAGAACACTAAATTCTTTTTTTAAGAATAAAATGGGGCTAAATTGACCTCTTGTTTTCGAAGTTCCTGAAGAGAAGAAGAGAATAAAAATATGGCCAAGTCATTTTGCTCTGTCTTGCTGAGTATGGAGTCCTAGAGGCCATTGCATCACCTGTTTTATGGAATTAAATGATCCCTTGAGGTTAATAGGAGTAAAAAGCCTTAAAATGTTGTGGACTTTTTTTTTTGATAGATTTTACATATACTCCTTAAATAGTGTTCACACTCAGCATTTTTAGTGTGTGTTATTTTCCAGTAAAAACAGCTGAAAGCAGAATGGCAAAATACATATATATCAATGAAAACCAAAAGAAGAAATAAGAGGATAAGTTTCAGATAATATAGAATGATGATATAAAAAACAAAAACAAAAAAGCAATGTTTCTGTATTCATTCATTTAATGCATTTTTAATTAAAGTGTTGAGTAATTCTGATAAACAGTGATAGAGTTAGAAGAAATAAAGGCATGTCTCTTTGTCAGGAGAAACAAAGAGTGACTAAAGGATCATAAAAGAAATTCCCAAGTCTAATAATGGCCACAAAGGTACAGTTACTGGATCTTGGCCATCATGTACAAAGGAACATTGACCTGTTTTAGAAGATCAAGAGAAATATGTCTGAGTAGAGAGAGTAGAGGTTGAGGTCTAATTTCAAAGTTATGGTAGACCAGATTACAAATAAGGGGAGAATAACTGATGATAATACTTCAAGACACAGTTACCACTACAAATGAAGTTTTTGAACCAAAGGTTATATCAACCAAGAAAACTTGATTGAGAGCCAAAATTTTTTTGTTCACAAAGCAGTTTTACTGTCTTACATATTTTTACTAATGCTGGAGCTGGCAGAGTTCATATAAAAATTGAAGGTATGTTTAGAAAAGACTGACTTCAGGCGACCCTGATCTGGGTTTTGCATGAACTGATGGATGTAATTGAGCAAAAGGATGGTAAACAAACAGGTAGATACAGTTCTTGACCTTTAAGTTTTAAAATATAGACTATTAAATGAAATTTACATAAAATGCATATGAGATATTCTCCTCAAATAGAATATCGAGTTATGATTTTTATAAAAAAAGTAAGACTAATAAAAATAAACTCTGAGTTCAATTACTGACTTTGACACTCTACAAATAGTTTGAAAATTCTAATGAACTCTACAAATGCAAGGATAAAAACAAAGAGATAAAGTGAAGTTTCTGGAGGAAACTGAGGTGGATCCTTACTTCCTTCTGTATTACATTTTAGGTAATATTCCATCCAACTTAGTTAAATAAATCCAAAATACAGCATTATCCTTGACTCTATTGGTCAATTGTACTTTATTGGTAACTCTAAATTTCATCCAGGTATCACAATGACTCGTTCCACTCTTTTTCTTTAGGTTCTCATCATTTATTATACTGTGTTCCTATAATGCCCACTGTCCCACTTCACTTGTTCTTTAAACTCACTTTTCACATTGCAACTAATGTAACTTGCTTCTGAAATGATATACTGGGACTTTAATGTTCTGCTTTTATCTTTTGTACTTCTATTTTTTTTTCTTAAATTGTGTTGTTAGTCACCATACAACACATCATTAGTTTTTGATGTAGTGTTGACAAGATTCAGTGTTTACGTATAACACCCAGTGCTCCATGCAAAATGTGCCCTCCTTAATCCCCACCACTAGGCTCACCCACTGTCCAACCCCCTCCCTTCTAAAACCCTCAGTTTGTTTCTCACAGTTCACAGTTTCTCATGGTTCACTGCTCTCTCCGATTCCCCCCTTTCACTTTTCCTTTCCTTCTCCTAATGTCCTCCATGTTATTCCTTATGCTATACAAGTAAGTAAAACCATATGATAATTGACTTTCTCTACTTGGCTTATTTCACTCAGCATAATCTCCTCCAGTCCTATCTATATTGATGCCAAAGTATGGTATTCATTCTTTCTGATGGCTGAGTAATATTCCATTGTACATATGGACGACGTCTTCTTTATTCATCGTCTGTTGAAGGGCATTTTGGCTTTTTCCACAGTTTGGCAGTTGTGGCCATTGCTGCTATGAACATTGGGGTACATATGGCCCTTCTTTTCACTACATCTGTATCTTTGGGGTAAATACCCAGTAGTGCAATTGCAGGGTCATAGGGTAGCTCTATTTTTAATTCTTGAGGAATTTCTACACTCTTTTCCAAAGTGGCTGCACCAATTTGCATTCCCACCAACTGTGTAAGAGAGTTCCGCTTTCTCCACATCCTATCCAACACTTGTTTACTGTCTTGTTAATTTTGGCCATTCTAACTGGTGTAAGGTGGTATCTCAGTGTGGTTTTGATTTGAATCTCCCTGATGGCTAAAGATGATGAACATTTTTTCATGTGTCTGTTAGCCATTTGTATGTGTTCTTTGGAGAAGTGTCTGTTCATGTCTTCTGCCCATTTTTTGACTTGATTATCTGTTTTTTGGGTGTTGAGTTTGAGGAGTTTTTTATAGATCTTAGATATCAGCCCTTTGTCTGTAGTGTCATTTGTGAATATCTTCTCCCATTCTGTGGGTTGCCTCTCTGTTTTGTTGACTGTTTCCTTTTCTGTGCAGAAGCTTTTTACCTTGATGAAGTCCCAGCAGTTCATTTTTGCTTTTGTTTCCTTTGCCCTTTGTAGACATTTCTTGAAAGAAGTTGCTGCGGCCGATGTCGAAGAGGTTATTGCCTATGTTCTCCTCTAGGATTTTGATGGATTCCTGTCTCACAAGATGAGGTATTTCATCCAATTCGAGTTTATCTTTGTGGATGGTGTAAGAGAATGGTCGAGTTTCATTCTTTCATTCTTCTACGTATAGCTGTCCAATTTTCACAGCACCATTATTTCCACTGGATATTTTTTCCTTCTTTATCAAAGATAAAGATTTCCTTTGATATCAAAGATATCAAAGACCAGATAGTTGAAGATCCATATCTGGGCTCTTTACTCTGTTCCATTGGTCTATGTGTCTGTTTTTGTGCCGGTACCATGCTGTCTTGGTGATCATTGCTTTGTCATATAGCTTGAAATCAGGCAATGTGATGCCCCCACTTTTGTTTTTCTTTTTCAACATTTCCTTGGCGATTTGGGGTCTTATCTGGTTCCATACAGATTTTAGGATTGTTCCAGCACTTTGAAAAATGCCAATGGAATTTAGATTGGATAGCATTAAAAGTGTAGATTGCTTTGGGCAGTACAGACATTTTAACAATGTTTATTCTTCTGATCCATGAGCCTGGAATGTTTTTCCATCTTTTTGTGTCTTCTTCAATTTCTGTCGTGAGTCTTCTGTAGTTCCTCAAGTATAGATCCTTTACGTCTTTGGTTTGGTTTATTCCAAGGTATCTTATGGTTTTTGGTGCTATTAGAAATGGAATTGGTTCTCTAATTTCCCTTTCTACAGTTTCATTGTTAGTGTATAAGAAATAAACTGATTTCTGTGCATTGATTTTGTATCCTGCCACATTACTGAATTGCTTTATGAGTTCTAGTAATTTTGGAGTGGAGTCTTTTGGGTTTTCCACATAAAGTATCATGTTCTCTGCAAAGAGAGAGAGTTTGACTTCTTTGACAATTTTAATACCTTTTATTTCTTTTTGCTGTCTGATTGCTGTTGCTAGGACTTCTAGTACTATATTGAACAGAAGTGGAGAGAGTGGGCATCCTTGTCATGTTCCTGATCTCAATGGAAAGGCTCTCAGCTTTTCTGCATTGAGAATGATATTCACTGTGGTTTTTTCATAGATGGATTTTATGAAGTTGAGGAATATTCCCTCTATCCCTATACTCTGAAGAGTTTTAATCAGGAAAGGATGCTGTATTTTGTCAAATGCATTTTCTGTATCAATTGAGGGGACCATGTGGTTCTTCTTTCTTCTCTTATTGATTTATTCTATCACATTGATTGATTTGTGAATGTTGAACCACCCTTGCATCCCAGGGATAAATCCCACATGGTCATGGTGAATAATCTTTTTAATGTGCTGTTGGATCCTGTTAGCTAGGATCTTGTTGAGAATCTTGGCATCCATATTCATCAGGGATATTGTTCTGAAATTCTCCTTTGTGGGGATCAGGGTTATGCTGGCTTCATAGAAAGAGTCTGGAAGTTTTCCTTCTGTTTCTATTTTTTGAAACAGCTTCAGGAGAATAGATATTATTTCTTCCTTAAATGTTTGAATTCCCCAGGGAATCCATCAGGTCCTGGAACCTAGTTTTTTAGGAGGTTTTTGATCACTGCTTCAATCTTGTTACTAGTTATTAGTCTGTTAAGGTTGTCAGTTTCTTCCCGTTTCAGTCTTGGAAGTTTATAGGTTTCCAGGAATGCATCCATTTCTTCTATGTTGCTTATCTTCTTGGCATATAACTGTTGATAATAACTTCTGATGATTGTTTCTATTTTTTTGGTGTTAGTCATGATCTCTCCCCTTTCATTCATAATTTTGTTAATTTGGGTCCTCTCTCTTTTCTTTTGGATTAGTTTGTCCAGTGGTTTATCAGTCTTACTGATTCTTTCAAAGAACCAGCTTTTAGTTTTGTTAATGTGTTTTACTGTATCTCTAGTTATCTCTGCTCTAATCTTAATTATTTCCCTTCTTGGGCTTGGGGTTGGCTTAATTTGTTGTTGATTTTCCAGTTTTTTAAGGTGTAAAGAGAGCTGATGTATTTAGGATTTTTCAATTTTTTGAATGAGACTTGGATGGGTATGTATTTCCCCCTTAGGACTGCCTTTGCCCTATCCCATAGGTTTTGGACCAATGTGTCCTTCATTCTCATTGGTTTTCATGAATAAAGTTCTTCTTTGATTTCCTGGTTGACCCAAACATTCTTGAGCAGGTTAATCTTTAGCTTCCAAGTGTTTGAATTCCTTCCAAACTTTTTCTTCTGGTTGAGTTTCAGTTTCAAATCATTGTGGTCTGAGAATATGCAGGGAATCATCTCAGTCTTTTGGTACTGGTTGAGCCCTGATTTGTGACCCAGTATGTGGTCTATTCTGGAGAAAGTTCCATGTGTGCTCGAGAAGAATGAGTATTCTGTTGTTTTATGGTGGAATGTTCTGTATATATCTATGAAGTCTATCTGGTCCGATGTGTCATTCAAAACTTTTGTTTGTCATTCAAAGTTCTTGTTTCTTTGTTGATTTTCTGCTTAGATGATCTGTCTGTTGCTGAGAGTGGCATGTTAAGATCTCCTACAATTAACATATTCTTATCAATGTGTGTCTTCATTTTGATTAAGTTGGTTTATGTAGTTGGCTGCTCCTATGTGGGGGGCATAAATATTTACAGTTGTTAGATATTTTGTTGGATAGACCCTTTAAGAATGACGTAGTGTCCTTATGTATCTCTGCAGTCTTTAGCTTAAAAATAATTTGTCTGGTATTAGAATCGCTACCCCAGCTTTTTTTGAGGCCTGTTGGCATGAAAGATGGTTCTCCATCCCTTCACTTTCAATCTGGATGTATCTTTAGTTTCAAAATGCATCTCTTGTAGACAGCATATGGATGGGTACTGTCTTTTTATCCAATCTGCAACTCTGTGCTGTTTTATGGGAGCATTTAGGCTGTTCACATTGAGAGTGATTATTGAAAGATATGTTTTTATTTTCAGCAAGTTGCCTTTGAGGACCTCATTTCTATATATTGTCTCTGTAAGTTTCTGTTCTCTGTCACTCTTGGGGTCTTTCTTCTTTTATAGAACCCTCCCCCCTTAATATTTCTTGTAGTGTGGGCTTGGTGGTCAAATATTCTTTTAATCTTTGCTTATCTTGGAAGCTCTTTATCTCTCCATCCATTCTGAATGTCATCCTTGCTCGATAAAGTATTCTTGGCTGCATACTCTTCTCATTTAGTGCCCTGAATATGTCTTGCCAGCCTTTTCGGGCTGCCAGGTTTCTGTGGACAGGTCTGATATTATTCTGATATTCCTCCCACTGTAAATAAGGAATCTCTTCCCTCTAGCTGCCCTTTAAGATGTTTACTCTGAATTTACAATTCAGGAGTTTCACAATCAAACGCCTGGAAGTCTCTCTACCCTCATTGATCTTCAGGGGTGTCCTCTCTGCCTCTAGGACATGAACGCTTGTTCCATTGCCCAGATTAGGGAAATCCTTATCTAGGATTTGCTCAACTGTATCTTCTAGCACATGATACTTTATGTGGAGGTTTTTGTTCTCTGGTGGCTTTTCCCATCTTTTCAGAGGGTCAGAGCAAAGCAGAGCAAAGTTCTTTTTTTTTTTTTAACTTTTATTTATTTATTTATTTATTTTTCCCCAAATATGTTTATTTTTTCAGTGTTACAAGATTAATTGTTCATGCACCACACCCAGTGATCCATGCAATACGTGCCCTCCTCAATTCCCACCACGAGGCTGGCCCAACCCCCCACTCCCTCCCCTCCCAAACCCTCAGTTTGTTGCTCAGAGTCCATAGTCTCTCATGGTTCATCACTCCCTCTGGTTTCCCCCCATTAACCCTTCCTTTCCTTCTCACAGTGCCCTCCATGTTTTTCTTGTGCTCCACACTTGAGACCATAAGATAACTGATTCTCTCTGCTTGACTTATTTCACTCCACATAATCTCTTCTAGTCCTGTCCATGTGGATACAAAAGTTGGATATTCATCCCTTCTGATGGAGGCATAATATTCCATTGTATAGATGTACCACATCTTCCTTATCCATTCATCTGTTGAAGGGCATTTTGGTTCTTTTCACAGTTTGGCGATTGTGGCCATTGCTGCTAT
>CM052810.1:41129611-41184934 GCA_028533885.1 Nasua narica
CTGTTTTCCAAAGTGGCTGCACCAACCTGCATTCCCACTCACAGTGGAAAAGGGTTCCCCTTTCTCCACATCCTCTCCAACATTTGTTGTTTACTGTCTTGTTGATTTTGGCTATTCTAACTGGTGTAACGTGGTATCTCAGTGTGGTTTTGATTTGAATCTCCCTGATGGCTAAAGATGATGAACATTTTTTCATGTGTCTGTTAGCCATTTGTATGTGTTCTTTGGAAAAGTGTCTCTTCATGTCTTCTGCCCATTTTTTGACTTGATTATCTGTTTTTTGGGTGTTGAGTTTGAGGAGTTTTTTATAGATCTTAGATATCAACGCTTTGTCTGTAGTGTCATTTGCGAATATCTTCTCCCATTCTGTGGTTTGCTTGTTTGTTTTGTTGACTGTTTCCTTCGCTGTGCAGAAGCTTTTTATCTTGATGAAATCCCAAAAGTTCATTTTTGCTTTTGTTTCCTAGCAAAGCATAGTTCTTTATCCAGTTTCCTTAGTGGGGAATTTAAGGCCGTTCATAACCTGAATTTTGCTTACTTCTTCTAGTTTTTAGTTATACCACCTAGAACACATGCTTTCTAGGTTGGTGGAGGAGAAGAGAATGTGGAGAATGAACAACTATTTTATTGACTCAGGACCAGTGGTGACATAACACTTGCCCCCATATTGCATAGATAGAAAACAAATCACAAAAACATTCCTAGATGCAGTTCTGTGATCAATAGAAGGTTTCATTTTATTTAGCCCCATAGCTACACTACACTTCCTAGTGTAACAATTTCCCCAGTAAAATGAAATGACTTGGTGAGGACATATTTTCTCTAGCACAATAAAAAAATAATTTTATACATTACTCAGTTCCCTTTATGGTAAGTGTATCCTTAATGCCCTTCACCTCTTTCATCCATCACCCCACCCACCTCTCATTTGGTAGTCATTAGTTTTTTCTCTATAAGTAAGAGTCTGTTTTTCGGTTTGTCTCTTAATTTTTTTAAAAATTTAAATTCCAATATAGTTAACATATAGAGGCATATTAGTTTTAGGTGTACAATATAGTTATTCAGCAATTCCATATGTCAACCAGTGCTCATCACAAGTGCACTTCTTAATCCCAATCACCTATTTCACCCATCCCCATACTCACCTCCCTTCTGGTAACTATCAGTTTGCTCTCTATTGTTAAAAGTCTGTTTCTTGGTTTGTCTCTCTCCCCTCTTTTTTTTCTTTTGATCATTTGTCTTGTTTCTTAAATGCCACATATGAATGAAAACATACAGTGGAAGTCTTTCTCTGACTGACTTATTTCACTTAGCATAATACTGTGTAGATTCATCCATGTTGTTGCAAATGGCAGGATTTCATTATTTTTTATGACTAAATAATATTCCACTATATATAACACCTCTTCTTTATCCATTCATTTATTGGTGGACACTTGGGCTGCTTCCATAATATAGCTATTGTAAATAATGCTGCTATAAACATAGGGGTGCATATATCTTTTCAAATTAGTGTTTTTATGTTCTTTGGGTAAATACTTAGAAGTGGAATTACTAGATTATATGGTAATTCTGTTTTAATTTTTTGAGAAGCCACCATACTGTTTTCCACAGTGACTCTACCAGTTTGCATTCCCACCAGCAGTGCACAAGAGTTCCTTCTTCTACATACACATCCTTGCCATACTTGTTGTTTCTTATATATTTTTTTTAATTTTAGCCATTCTTACAGTATGAGGTGGTATCTCATTATGGTTTTGATTTGCATTTCCCTGATGGTGAGTGATGTTGAGCATCTTTTCATTTGTTGGCCATCTGGGGGAATTCTTTGGAAAAATGTTCAATCAGGTCCTGAGTATTTTTAATCAGATTATTTATTTCGTGTTAAGTTGTATGAGTTCTTTGTATATTTTGGATATTAACTCTTTATTGGCTATATCATTTGCAGTATCTTCTCTCATTCAGTAGGTTGCCTTACTGTTTTGTTAATGATTTCCTTTGCTGTGCAAAAGCTTTTTATTTTGGTGTAGTCCCAATAGTTTATTTTTGCTTTTATTTTTTATGTCTGAGTAGACATATCTAGGAAAATATTGCTAAGGTTGATGTCCAAGAGGTCACTGCCTGTATTTTCTTTTAGGGGTTTTATGGTTTCAGGTCTCACAATTAGCTCTTTAATCCATTTTAAGTTTATTTTTTGTGTATGGTGTAAGAAAGTGGTCCAGTTTCATTCTTTTGCATGTAGCTATCCAGTTTTCCCAATACCATTTGTCGAAGAAATTTTTTCCCACTGGATATTATTTCCTGCTTTCTCATATATTAATTGACCATGTAACTGTGGATTTATTTCTGAGTTTTCTATTCTGTTCTATTGCTCTGTGTGTCTATTTTTGTGCCAATGCAATACCATTTTGATAATTACAGCTTTGTAGTATGTCTTGAGATCTGGGATTGTGATACCTCTAGTTTCATTCATCTTTTTCAAGAGTATTTGGGGTATTTGGTGGTTCCATAGAAGTTTTAGGAATATTTGTTCTAGTTCTCTGAAGAATGCTGTTGGTATTTTGATAGGGATTACAT
This sequence comes from Nasua narica, assembly GCA_028533885.1. Classification (NCBI taxonomy): domain Eukaryota; kingdom Metazoa; phylum Chordata; class Mammalia; order Carnivora; family Procyonidae; genus Nasua; species Nasua narica. The sequence continues at coordinate 41,132,189 of CM052810.1, forward strand.
TAAATCTGTAGATTCCTTTGGGTAATGTGGGCATTTTAATAATATTTGTTCTTCCAACTCATGAGCATGGATATCTTTCCATTTGTTGGTGTCACTTCAATTTCTTTCATCAATGTTTTATAGTTTTCAAAGTAAAAGTCTTTTACCTCTTTTACCTATTGTTAGGTATTTTAATTTTTGTGAAATTATAAATGGGATTATTTTCTTAATTTCTCCTTCTGCTACTTTATTATTAGTGTATAGAAGTTGCAACAGATTTCTGCATATTATTTTGTATCCTGCAATCTTACTGAATTCATTTACCAGTTCTAATAGTTTTTGGGGGAAGTTTGAGGGTTTTCTGTATATAGTGTCATATCATCTGCAAATAGTGAAATGTTACTTCTTTAACAGTTTGGGTGCCTTTTCCTTATTTTTGTTGTCTGATTGTTGTGGCAAGGATTTCCAGTACTATGTTGAATAAAAGTGGTGAAAGGGGACATCATGGTCTGGTTCCTGACCTTAGGGGGAAAGCTGTCAGTTTCCACCATTGAATATGATGTTAGCTGTGGGTTTTTCATGTATAACCTTTTTTATGTTGAGATACGTTCCCTCTAAACCTACTTTGTTGAAGGATTTTTTTTTTTTATCTTCAATAGATGTTGGAGTTTGTCATGTACTTTTTCTGCATCTTTGAAAATGAGCATATGGTTTTTATCTTTTCTCTTTATCTTTTCAACTATTGAAAATGAGCATATGGTGATACATCATGTGTGCCCTTGGATCCAAGGAATAAATCCCATTTGATTGGAGTGGTTGATTTTTTAAATGTATTTTTGAATTTGATTGGATATTTTCTTGAGGATTTTTGCATCTGTGTTCATAAGAGATATTGGTTCCTGGTTATTTCTCTCTCTCTCTCTCTCTCTCTCTTTTTTAGTGTCTTTATCTGATTTAGGTATTAAGGTAATGCTGATCTTATAGAATAAATTTGGAAGTTTTCCTTCATCTTCTATTTTTTGAAATATTTTGAGAAGAATATTTATTAAGTCTTCTTTAAATGTTTAGTAGAATTTTGCTCTGAAGCCATCTGGTCCTGGACTTTGTTCGCTTGATTATTGAGTTCATTTCATTGCTGGTAATTGGTCTGTTATAATTTTCTATTTTTTCCAGATCCAGTTTTGGGAGATTGTAGGTTTCTAGGAATTCACCCATTTTCTTCTAGGTTGTCCAATTTGTTGGCATATAATTTTTCATAATATTCTCTTGTAATCCTTCATATTTCCCTTTTTTAATTTCTATTTTTATTTCTGATTTTTTTGAGTTCTCTCACTCTCTTTATGAGTCTGGTTTATCAATTTTGTTGATTTTTTTGAAGAACCAGCTCCTGGGTTCATTGATCTTGTTCTGTTGCTTTTTTAGTTTTTGTTCTATTTCTGCTCTAATCTTTTTTATTTCCTTCCTTCTACTGGTTTGGGGGTTTTGCTTGTTGTTATTTTCTAGCTCCTTTATGTATAAGGTTAGGCTGTTTATTTGAGATTTTTCTTGCTTACTGAGGTAGGCCTGTATTGCTGTAAACTGCCCTCTTAGAATAGCTTTTGCTGCATACCAAAGATTTTGGACAGTTGCATTCTCACTTTCATTTGTCTCCATGTAACTTTTTATTTCCTCTTTAATTTCTTGGTTGATCCACTTATTGTTTAGAAGCATGTTATTTAACCTCCATGTTATTTGTGTTCTTTCTAATTTTTTCCTGTGGTTTAGCTCTAGGTTCATCGTGTGTGGAAAAGAATGCATGGTAGACTTGGATCTTCTTAAATTTGTTGAGACTTGTTTTGTGGCCTAATATGTGATCAATTCTGGAGAGTGTTCCATGTGCATTTTAAAAAATTGTGTATTCTGTTGTTTTAGAATGGAATGTTCAGAAAATGTCTGTTTAGATCCACCTGGTCCAGTGTGTCATTGAAAGCCACCATTTCCTTGTTTATTTTCTGTTTGGGTGATCTATCCATTGATGTAAGTGGCATGTTAAAGTCCCCTACCATTATTGTATTACTATTAGTTACTTCGTTTATGTTTTCCAATAGCTGCTTTATGTATTTCAATGCTCCCACATTAGGTGCATAAATATTTACAATCATATGTTCTTGTCAGATTATTCTATTTATGATTATATAATGTTCTTCTTTGTCTCTTGTTATAGTCCTTGTTTTAAAGTCTATTTTGTTGGGGTGCCTGGGTGGCTGAGTGGATTAAAGCCTCTGCCTTTGGCTCAGGTCATAATCTCAGGGTCCTGGGATCGAGTCCTGTATTGGGCTCTCTGCTCAGCTGGGAGCCTGCTTCCCCCTCTCTCTCTACCTGTCTCTCTGCCTACTTGTGCTCTCTCTCTCTCTCTGTCAAATAAATAAATAAAATCTTAGAATAAAATAAAGTCTTTTTGGGCCAAAGTAAGTATTGCTACCCCAGCTTTCTTTTCACTCCATTTGCATGATAAATGCTTTTCCATCCCTTCACTTTCAGTCTGCACGTGTCTTTAGGTATCAAATGAGTCTCTTATAGGTAGCCTATAGATGAATCTTGCTTTCTTATCTAGTCCATCACTGTATGTCTTTTGAATGAAGTGTTTAGTCCATTTATATTCAAAGTAATTGTTGCTAGATATGTACTAATTGCCATTTTAAAAAATGTTTTATGACTGTTTTTGTAGTTCTCTGTTCCTTTTCTTGCTCTCTCCTCTCATGGATTGCTGGCTCTCTTTAGTGATATACTTGAATTCCTTTTGTTTTATTCTTTGCATATCTACTTCTGGTGTTTGATTTGTGGTTACCATTAGGTTAATAATTAACATCTTATGCATATAGCAGTCTATATTAACTTGATAGCCACTTAAGTTTTAACTCATTCTTTACTCCTCTTTCTGCATATTTTAGGTATATGGTGTCATACTTTACCTCTTTATTTTGTGATTTCCTTGACTGGTTTTTACAGATATACTTATTTTTACTTCTTTTTTGTTTCCTACTTTTCTTACTTCTGTATATAGTCTTTCTTGTCCACTCTAAAAGACCCCTTTAATTATAGGGCTGGTTTAGTGGTCATGAATTCTTTTAACTTTAGTTTTCTGGGAAACGTTTTACCACTTCTTCTATTCTGAATGATAGCCTTGCTGGATAGAGCATTCTTGGTTGCAGATTTTGTCTTTCAGCACTTTGACTATATTATGCCATTCTATTCTGGCTTGGAAAGTTTCTGCTGAAAAAAAACAGCTCATAGCCTTGTGGGATTTCTCTTTTATGTAACTGTTTTCTTTTTTCTTTTACTTTTAAAATTTTTGTATCAGTACTTTTTGCCATTTTAATTGCTATATGTCTTGATGTGGACCTCTTTGGCTTGATATTGTTGGTGGCTCTTTATGCCACCTGGATCTGGATTTCTGTTTCCTATCCCACATTTGGGGACTTTTCAGCTATTATTTCTTCCAGTAACATGCTCCAAATAACATTATAAATTTTCTGCCCCTTTTCTCTCTTCTCCTTATGTGACATTATGCTTGATGGTATCACTGAGTTCCCTAAGTCTGTTTTAATTATATTTCAAAATGTATTTCATTATATTTCAATATATATATTTCTTTCTCTTGTTCAGCTTGATTGATTGCTTTCCATTACTGTGTCCTCCATTTTACTGATCAGTTCTCTGATTTCTCTGTTTATTCCATTTAGTGTATTTTTAATTTTAATTATTGAGTTCTTCATCTCTGATTGGTTCTTTTTATGTTTTCTGTCTCTTTGTTAAAGGTCTCAAAGTGGTCCTTCATAAGTCCATTAAGTTCTTCGGATCATTACTTGACATTCTCTGTGAGGCATATTACTTATCTTTGTTTTGTTTAGCTCTCTGTGATTTTGTCCTGGTCTTTCATTTGGACACACTCCTCTTTCTTCTCATTTTGTGTAACTCTGACCATTTCTCTGTATTAGTAAAGTCATCTGTGTCTTCTGCTCTTGAAAGTAGTGGCCTTATGAAGAACAGGTCCTATAGTGCTTTGCAGTGCAATGTCCCCTATTCACCAGAACCTTCCACTTCAGGGATGCCCCTTTTGTGTGAGTGAGTGTGTGTGTGTGTGTGTGTGTGTGTGTGTGTATGCTGTACATTGTAGCTGAGCTGCTTTTGCCTTCAGTCCATTCATCTGCAATGTCTTTCTTTGCATGTTGTGAGCAGGATTTGGTCCCTGTATTGTTTGTGGGAAAGTCTGGGGCTGCCTTGGGCTTGGGTTGAGTCAGACCATGCATTTGATAGAAATACAGTAGAACCAAACTGCTGGGTGGTTGCCCTGTGTTCTTCCCCGAGAAGCTTTCATTGGTGGGTGGGCTTATACAATCTTACGGAATCACAAGCAAAAGCCCCATTGCCCACCAGTGCCAGGTGATCTAGAGTTGTTTGTTGGGCTGTAGTGGCAAAAATCTGGACTCCAGATGAGTTTATAAAGTGACTGACTCAGAGATACTGGTGAGCCATGGTGAGGCAAAGGAAAAGTACAATGAGGGCATCTCTTGGCATATGTTCTCTGAAAGCATTTTGTAGCCTCAAGATGTGGGAGAAGCCTGAAACCTGCCCTCTCAGGCCAAAGCTCCAGGACAAGCAAATAAGCCTCTCTTGCAGAAAGACTAAAGGCATGTTTTATTCAGCTCTTTATGTAGTGTCCTGGGTATGGTAGCCTGCCAAGAACTGTCTTTCCAATCATTATAGTCCTGTGGGACCCAGGCAACACAAGGCACCTGGTTGCCAGAGCCAGGAAATCAAGGGTACACCCTGGGAAACAGCCACAGAGCGGGCACCAGAGGTGAAAACTAGGGCACCAGATACATGTGAAATCTACCTTCCCAACCTCCAAAAGGCTCACACTCTGGAACGTAGGAGAGTGTGAAGATGGTGCCCACCAGTTGGAGTTGAAGCAGAGGGAGAGTATGGAGAGGACACTCATCAGGAGAGAAGAAAAAACAAAGAAACAAAAATAAATAATAAAAAAGAAGGAAAGAAAAAAATCCTGGAGTTAAAAAGAAAAGGGAGAAAAAAAAGAGGATGATGTCTGGAGGCTGGAACAAAGCAGAGGGAGAGCGCAAAGATGGTGCCTGCCAGTCTTCATCCCCAGATAGAACACCAGCAGGCCCTCAAATGTGTGTTAAATCAGATGCCTGCCCCTCACGCTGTCATTCTGAACAAACAAGCCTCTCCCACACAAAGTTTGGATGTCCCGCCATAGCCACTTCTACCCTGGGCCTCAGGACAGGTGAATCTGAGGCTGTAAGCCCTTTAAGAGTGGTTTCTTAGATTCCTACAGCCCCATGAGTCTCTTGGGAACATACCCTGCTGGTTTTTGAAGCTATATATTTCAGGCATATGTCTATCAGGTGCAGGTCTTAAAAGCTGGGAGTGCCCAATGTGGGGTTCAAAGCCTTTGCTCCTCAGGGAGAAGGTCCAGTTTTTGTTTTTGAGTTTCCTCCCGACTGGGCTACTCCCCTATAAATCCAGAGGGTTGGATTTATAGCAAAATTATGTCCCAGTCTCTCCTAAGTGCTAAGATGTAAGCCTTTCCCTGATACCTCATGCTTAGGAGTCATTCATTTCATACTTGTGGGAGGATGTGAGTCCAGGATCCTCTTGTTTTGCCTTCTTGAATGAGGACCCATTCATTTTATAACAAAGTTGATCAGAAGGACTGCCTATAGAATGGCTCACAGCATATAGAACAGCAGCTGCCTGCCACATTTACCCTCGTGGTATTATCATGGTTATATTTACATGTAAAAAAAAGTTAATAGTCTATCTCTGAACTTAAAATAGTTGTTAGAAAGTATTCCACCAATGTAATGTCAACAGAGAATTATGATTCTGGATGATTTTGAAAGAAATGAAAAAAAATTTGACAGATTTGCTAAAGCTTTTGAGAGAAGCTATGCATTTTAACATATATTTTAAGATCCATGAGAAACTCCTGGGAGGGGACAATAGGGTATATAAGTTTCAAATTAGGAGGAAGCAAAAAAGTAACGGGAATAAAAATTTACAATATCATCAAAAGAGAGACCCTTTCTTTTTTTTTTAAGATTTTATTTATTTATTTATTTGTTAGAGAGATCACAAGTAGGCAGAGAGGCAGGCAGAGAGAGAGGGAAGCAGGCTCGCTGCCGAGCAGAGAGCCAGATGCGGGGCTCGATCCCAGGACCCTGAGATCATGACCTGAGCTGAAGGCAGAGACTTTAACCCACTGAGCCACCCAGGCGCCCCAAAAGAGAGACCCTTTCAAGTTGAATAAATATATAGGTGAATAAACCTATAATTTCTTTACCAGGTCTGTATCTGAAATAAAAGATACAAAAATGGTTGAGAATAAGAGATTGTCACAGATACATGTATTAAGTTCAAACAAACTGACAAAGGTGTGAGTTTTAATATTAGACAAAACAAAATGTGGCAGAAAGTCTTAAATGGAAACAGAATTATATAATGCATGAACAGATGCACACAACACACTCATACAGTAAGAGACAGAAGCTGAGAAAGAGACAGATCAAAATAACAGATTTAATAGCATAGGTGATTCTGCCCAATTTCTCATCAATGAACATGTCTTTAAAATGAGCCCCAAATGGGAGACTTATTCAGTTCTCCATTGCTTCTCATACTGTATGTGACCAGGGTAAGTATTTTCTATTATTTAAATATACATTTTTAAAAATAGAAAATAGAAGGCAGCCTCTAAATGCAAATGAATGACTTCATTCTGTGCTGATCAGATGCATTTATCTATTCCAACATCATTTTTTATGTTATTAGACTGGAACATTCTTGAAGGCTTTTCAAACAATACTGACTCATGCTAGTTTTCATGTCATACTAATATAGATTCTAAACGCTGTGTAAGATATCTTATTACTATATGTGTTTATGTGGACTTCTGAGCTCACACTAGAACATACTTTCTTCTCCAATACCCTGCAATATTAAAACAAAAACAAAAACAAAAGCCGATTATGAAAATAATGGCTGCAAAGAAAAACTAACTGCCGATACCATAAATCACTTTAGCTACAGTTTCTGATCATGATGCAAATAGATTTTATTTATTTATTTAAATTCAATTGATTAACATCTAGTGTATTAGCAATTTCAGAGGTAGAGTTCAGTGATTCATCATTCTTATATAATACCCAGTGCTCATTACATCATGTGCCCTCCTTAATGTTCATCACTGAGTTACCCTATTTCCCCACCCCTTTCCCCTCAGTTTCCTCAGTTTCCTATGTTTAAGCATAGTAAACCAGCAACCCTCAGTTTCTTATGATTAAGAGTCTCTTATGGTTTGTCTTCCTCTCTGATTTTGTCTTGTTTATTTTTCCCTCCCTTCCCTATGCTCCTGTTTTGTTTCTTAAATTCTGCATATGAGTGAGATCACTGTCTTTCTCTGACTTATTTCATTTAGCATAATACCCTCTAGTTCCATCCATGTTGTTGCAAATGGCAAGATTCCATTTTTTTTTTTTTTGATGGCTAAGTAGTATTACATTGTATGTATATATACACTACATTTTCATCCATTCATGTGTTGATGGACATCTGGGCTCTTTCCACAGTTTGGCTATTATGAACATTGCTGTTATGAACATTGGAGTGTATGTACCCCTTCTTTTCACTACATCTGTATCTTTGGGGTAAATACCTAATAGTGCAATTGCTGGGTCATAGGGTAGCTTTATTTTCAACTTTTTGAGGAAGCTCCATACTGTTTTCCAGAATGGCTGTACCAGCTTTCATTCCCACTGACATGCACATGGAAGTTTAAATAATGCCCTTCTAAGAAATAATTAAGTGAAACAAAATCAAAGCAGACATTAGAGATTGTTTAAAATGAATTATAGTGTATAAATTTCAAAATATATGGGAGATGATATTTAGAGCAAAATATATTACTTGTTTCTTAGATAATAGAAAAAATGCAAATAAATAAGTTTCAAGTTGGTGAAGAAAAAATGGGCTGGCAAGTAAAAAAAAAAGATGGCAAAAATGTTTCTGGCAGAGAAAATAGCTTTTGCAGATGCTGAAGGGTGGCTGGTGTTTAAAATGTGCTTTTTTGTTGTAAACATAGTAACAAACAAACAAATGGTGCATGTGACACAGAAATCAAGGAGGAAATAAAGTGCAAAAACATGAGGTTGGAGACCAGTCATATAGGATATTATAGGCTAAGATCTCAAGTTTGGGTTCATTTTCAACCATTGGAAACCTAGTGGGTTTTAAGCAGTAAAATACTGTAATTTGATTTACTTTTTGTATGATGATTAGATAATTTAAGGCAAGTAAAACATTTAGGAGGCAATTACACTAGTTAAGAGAACTACTGGGGACTTGGAAAAATGAGCCCACAGAGGAAGAGAAAAGAAGGGGATGGGGTGCCTGGGTGGCTTAGTCAGTTACGAGGCTGCCTCTTGATTTCAGCTCAGGTCATGATATCAGGGTCATGAGATCGAGCTCTGCATCAGGCTCAACCTGGAGTCTACTTGAGATTGCCTCCCCCCCTCGGCCCCTCTCACTGCTCTATCTCTCTAAAAATAAATAAAAAAAAAAGAAGAAAAGAAGGTGATAGACTCAAGATGTATTTCAGAGATAAAGCCAAGGGTAATTGGTGATGGATTAGATGAGAAGTAAGAGGTCGGAAAGGAGAAATCAAGTAAGACTGAGTTGGGGAAAGTTTTTGGAAGGACAGTCCCTTTTGTTCTTGATACATTTATGATACCTAATAGAGAAGTTGAGATGTCAAGTAGATTTTGAAAATAACGAGTCTGGATTATAGTAGAGAGTTATGGGTTAGAAATATATCAAGTCATAGTAGATATTTAACGCATGTTGTTGAATAAATGGGTTTGTGGATAACTTTCTTTACAATGGTCACAAATCAGGGAAAATACTGCATAACTACTAGAAAAACAACTGGAAGTACATAGTCTGTTGCTACTTGATCTGTTGTATGATAACTGGTCTTTCAAAGATTTTGACATTCAGGACTCCTCCACTCTTAGTATTCTGTCTGAGAGAATTACACTTACTAGAAACCAGGGTCAAATAGGAAATTAAGTGCTCCTATATCAAGAAGTGGGCAAATCCTTAATAACTTCTGAGTTAGAGCTGTGATAAAAGCTAATTAGAGAACACTGCTTAAGCCATGAGAACCAAACAAAACTTGTTTTAATCCTCTTTTCTTGAGTATGAAATGGGTGGGATTGTGTCCAGATGTCCTACAGTTATTCATAAGAAAGGTGCAGTAGGAAAATGTTGAAACTGAACAAATATCTGAGTAGAAAATCTGCCTAGATAGAATCTGAGAACTGTAATCTGAAAATGTGTGACTAATGACTTCTAAGGCTTTAGTAGTAAAACATGTCTCCAATGAATATTTTAGGCATTGGCCACTCAGGTTAGCAATGACTGCTGCCTTGGGGAGCAACCAGTAAAGGGTATGAGGAGAGATTTGGAAAGGAGAAGAAATGAGCCTAACGAGACCCCTTCTCTTTCAGGAAGAATCTTTTAAAAGGTGTTTTTCTGGTTCCATAATAAAAGAGGAGAAACAGAAAGGAATTAAAACACAACCAATTCCAAATAAAATGCTAGGAAATATATTTTAAAGCAATGTATAATTAACCTGTCAAATGGTTTACTATACACATTATTCAAGCAAACAGCTTACAAATACTCCATCGACAATGGGATGTAAATTGTTTGTTGAGAAGGATGACTTGTAACTATACTTTTAATATTCTACCTGTATTATGTATTTTTGTTGTGACAAATCCTCAATATATAAGAAAAATGAATAGCATTTGAAGTTCGTTAGCATAGATGAAATTATAAGGATTATCAATCCCTATTCTTTATGACATATGTTTGTTATTATCTTTTATGAAGATAAAACTACCATGCACAATAAAAGTGATAAAGATAATTCTATAGAACATTTGTTTGGGATTGGGAAGGAGGGCGAAAATGTGAGCAATAGGAAATATTTTTCTGAACAATGACATTTGTGATTCTCATTTTTGAGAATTTTAAAAGATGCTCCAAAATAAAATACAAAGTGCAGATCAACTGACATAAATCTTTTCAGGGCAAAAAGGTAGGTATTGAACAGAATCTTACATATACAAACATTCTCATATAAATAATTTTCCAAGTAAAATGCATGTTTCTGTTTATGATCTGTGGTTACATTTTGGTCTCAATTAGCTTTTCCTTAAATAACTTGTGTTCCAAGGTATATTACACAGAGAACTTTCCTGTCCAGCCACTCTGCATACAATATTTTTTAAATGTCTCCTAAGAATACCTAGTAAAGGTTTAGGATACCATCGTTGCCCCCCCTCACCACTTACATACTTCATTTTATTTGCCTCCATCTTATTTATTCATGAAGCTGAGATGCCATCTCTCTTAATTCAGTCTGGGTTAAGAGCTTTTCAATATATGTCTTTTGTACACTGCTTTTCCTTGAGTTATCCTAATCATCACATGATAGAGCTACCTTGAATTTGTATGTCTGTTTTTTTACTCATCTGTTTTGGGTAAGGACCATATTTTCTAGATTCCAGTATTCTTGGAAGCCAACACAGTGCTACAGTGCTGGTCACATGGTAGACATGAATGAATGCATAAACCATGTTGTTTTTATAAAATCTTAAAAAATTGTTTTTTTTTTCCTAGCCTATTCCACATAGATGATATATAGATACTTGGTTGTAATAAAAGGTATTAGAGCAAAGGACTTAAGACATCATATTTATATTCGCATACAGTAAAATATATGTAAATTTCAGATATATGATTTCAGATATTTATAGAAATGCTTATATTTTGATATTATTTAGACAGATGGTGAGTATACAAAATTATTAGTTTGTTATTTACTTGGATAAGACTTTCCCTTCATATTATTTTTTTTAATCATATCAAGAAAAATCAAAACATGTATTGAAAAATGGCCATTATTATCACCTAGATAAAATAGTCTTTTCATAGAACAGATGCAATTATCAAACAGAATCGTATTCATTATTTTATGCCAATTATGATTCACCTTATGAAGTAACTCCTTTTGCTATTGATTTTACTATCCTGATGGTTTGTTTTTCCTCTTCTGACTTTGAGAACTAGACCCATAATTATTACTCTAATTGCCACTCTCTCTTCTACACACACACACCAAGAATTTCAGTAAAAATTTTATATTCTATTTATATTTGTTTACCTCCTTCTCTCTATATTCTCCTCTTATATGCACATGTAGCCTATCTGCCATATGTATATAATATAGTTGTCTTATACTAGGTGTGAAAATATCTGTTGCTAGTACCGTTTTTTTGCCATGAACTAGTCAGGTTACCTTAGGTTTGTCATTGAACCTTCTGAATCAATGTTTCCATCTATTATTATAGATTATATAAATCCAGTGTCTGTTGTAAGATACCTAATTATATAAATTATGCTATTGTTTTATTACATAAAGATGCATTTTAACAACATTAAAACAGCATTGATTACTGCTCATTAGTGTGTCTTTAACTACTGTGTGATTTATTAGCTAAAAGAGAGTGTCATAAAAATCAGCATCTTTCTTGCTGCTGGCTAGTTTGGGGCAAAAATGAGATGGCAAGAATATATTCTGCATCTTTCCCATCTTTTTTATATTTGCTTTCTTCCTATTTCTCTTAAATATAGAGAAAATTTTATTTATTTTTCCCAGACCATCTATATCCAGTTTAAAACATGGGTTCTAAGGCTATCTACCTGCTTTCCTTTTTAATTTGTAATAAAAATGTTCAAGAAAAAAATACCTGAAATGCCAGCAGACTTTATTTCCCAAATGATTATGATTATTCTGTATCCTCTATTATTTTTTCTCATATAGATACACATATAAAAATTAATTAAAGCAGTTTTTTACTTTGGCTAATTAAAAGTACCAAACTGGGAAAGAATGTTAGCTAAGTTAAAGTTTCCAATTCATTCTTCACCTGATTACTAGATGAATTCAATATGACTTTTATTTTTTATTTTTTTATATATAGTGAGTATATTAGACAAAATAATTAGAAATTATGTGAATAGATGTTTTGACAAAGATGAAATATTTAATGGCACACTAATCCAGATAATTATAATAATTCTCCAATCTACTTTTTATGGGTAGATATAGTCTTGGGCAAATGTGCATGACACAGATATTCCAAATTTGCTCAGGGGTGCTTTGTTTTACTTTTTTTTCACCCTATTTTTTTATCTGATAACAATAAAATTGAAATTGAAAATACTTAGAGCAGCAACATAAAGATCCAGTGTTAAATGTCCATAAAACTTACAGAAGGGAGTACTCACTTGTATCCTATGAACCTTCAGTGAGCATCAGGTATTCCTAAATCAACTAGAGGTCATGGGACTAAAGTGGAAGCTTTTATTTCTAAGTTGTCTGAAACTGCAGTTTCTTGGGAGACATTTTAAAAGTGATTCTGAAGTGATTAAATTGCACTTTCAAGAATCTAGAAATGCAGTTTGGATACTTGTCTTCTCAAAATAAACACTGTTTGGTCAGGCCTGAGAGTTTGACTTCTTTTTCCACCTATGCCTAATGCTAACCAATTAAGTATTTGGGCTTCTGCTGTGTTCTTATTATATGAGTTCAGAATCCTTGAGTAAAATTAGTTTTGTTCACTTTTTTTTTTATCAATATTGTCAGGAAAATTTCTAATGAGTACTTTTCCAGTCACACAAGTAGTAGCACACAGATCAATAAGCATCATGCAATTTGAATATTGAATTCACCCTTTTGAAATGGCCTTAGAAAGTTAGCTCATTGATGTGGGAAAGCTTTAATTGCAGTTGCTATTAGATGAACACAAAATCCAAATGTCAAAAGCTCCTTTGCAATTGGGAGAGCACTGAAGTTAAAATAGCCATGGTCATCAAAGTGCTGAGTTCAGGAAATTCCAGGAAATCACAAGAGTCTTTTGAAAAGCTAAGAGCAGTTGGGTCAACATTAGCATACATTGTGTTAATAAAGGGCTGCTTTTATTCACTGTTATGTTCCATTTTTTTAAATGTAAAGATATATTTCAGTTAAATTGCCAAGAAGATAATGCCTAAGAACATTTGAATGGCTCCTCTAATATGCAAGATTAAAATCAGTTAACAGAGCTAAGTGGGCAGTTTAAGAGTCTAGATTTGAGGCTAGGATGTCAGGGGTGAGGCTATCAAATACATACATAAATCATGAACTTCTGTGTCTGCAGGTTTCATAGCACCATAGAGCTTAAACCTGTGATAAAAAATGAGCAAAGGAATAATGGCATAATTTAAATTGCTGAGGAGTATAATTTTGTATTCAAGTGGTTAGACTGGAGTTGTGAAGATGGTGGAGAGGGAAGAAGTAGGTGATAAAATTTTGACCTGAACTTTTAAAATTGATTGTCACTCAGAACATACATAAATTGCTTCTTATTATAATTACTTTTTGCATAGTGGAAGCTCAGTAAATATTAGTGAAACTATTTACAATAATAATGTAGAGAGAGGAAAGAAAATCTTATCTTTCTATCTTTTAGGTTCTTGGCTGGGGAACTCGTTACAACAGTTAGATTAAATAAACAGGAAAGGTTCATCAAAATGTATATCTCATATACACAGGGAGAAACTGAGGGATGAGTAAACTCAAAAAGATGGGTAGAACTTGAGCTTAAATACCATCTTCAGCTAAAACAATGAAAGAAAAGTATGGAGAGGCAAGTTATGGAAAAGTAACTAGAAATAGTACAGTAAACAAAGGTAAGTTTTATTATGTAGATTTAAGTCTATACCTTCTGTATTGATGAGTAGTAGTGTTTTAGAGTCATCCTTCTCCTTTTGGTACAGAGGGTGACATGCATACAATTGGAAGATTCCTTTATAAATGTAAATTTCCTTGCAAATGGGTAGCATACTGTTTCCAGAGCTTTTCCTGTGTCTGTTTTTTAGAATAATCAGATTGAAATGTTCTTATGTCAAAGAGGTGTATTTTGTGGTAGCATATTCTGCTTTCCTACAGTGATACTATCACAACTAATACTACTAATATTTATTGAATATTATGATATCTAAGGCCTTATTCTAAATATTTCTTATATGATAACCCATGTAATCTTCACAAAGCTATACAAAATTTATTTCTGTTCATATCTTAGAAATGAAGAACTTAGAAATATAAGATACAAAACTAAAGTGATACAGATCTGTATAGTTCTATAGCTCATCCTCTTAGGCATTGTTCTCTGAGATTCAACATTGAAATTTAAAATAATTCTGTTTGTCTATTTATTTTATATATTCACTATTCTGAATAGTAAATAAAGTTTAAAGCTCCTAACTTTGAGATTTGAACAATTGAGCACTTTTTGTTTTCTGTCAACAGCTTTCTTTCAGGAATTTTGAGTGTGCTTGTGATGAGCACCAGGTGGTGTATGGAATTGTTGAATTATTATAGTGTACACCTAAACTAATAGTATACTGTATGTTAACTAACTGGAATTTAAATAAAAATTTAGAAAACAAAACAGAAAAAAAGAATTTTAACTTCATTTAATCTTTATAGTTTTAACTTATAACTGGGTAGGTTTCATTATTTATTTATTTTTTTAAATTTTACCACATTATTAGTATAATTTCTCCTCTTCGGTGACCACTTAGTCAGAAATTTTTTTTTAAAGATTTTTTATTTATTCATTTGACAGAGAGAAACCACAAGCAGGCAGAGAGGCAGGCAGAGAGGCAGACAGAGAACGAGGAGGAAGCAGGCTCCCCGCCGAGCAGAGAGCCCGATGCGGGGCCCAATCCCAGGACCCCGAGACCATGACCCGAGCCGAAGGCAGAGGCCTTAACTCACTGAGCCACCCAGGCGCCCCCTTAGTCAGAAATTTTAAGGACAGCTTCACCTTCTCTTTAATGAATCTGATTGGTAAATTTAAGGAGGAAACTTATGTATTGTTTCTTCATGCAAGAAAGAGAAAAAAAGATGGACATCTGTCCTAAACCACAAAGCAGCACAAGCATGAGCTCTGCATGGTGTGGTAAACAAAACAGACATAATACATTCAAGTAAGAGCCAACAGCATGCAACACCATAGAAAGTATTGTCAATTTTTCTAGTGGATAAAAGTTATATCAAAAGGCTGATGAAATTATATGCTGGTCAGGTTAGTACACAGTAATTAATACTTGGGGTCTTTTATACTGAGGCTCACTGTATTTGGAGTACCACATAAAAACTTGGACTTGTTACCAGCACTTTAAGTCAAGCAGCAACACTTGGGAATGTATTTACCTTCATGTGGTTACAATTTATACTCCATATTAATTGCTAATATTTGTCATTTCACAGTTTATTGATTGGTTGTTCTTTGTTGCTTATTAAGATATGAGTTGCCAAGTATTTGCCAATACACTCAGTTGTTGAAAGTTAAAAAGAATTCCCTCAGGAAATTGCAGAAAATGTGGCTCACAATTATGAAGCTGGGTCTCATTATCTAAAAAGTAGGTCTGTGATTTCTAATGGCTTTACTCTCCTGTGTTGTGTTGTTTTCATTAGAGTTTTTATATGAAGTGCCTTGCAACTGTATGTGAATTCAGTAACTAACTTAACCTTTCTGTTATTTCTCACTCTTAGTTTTTCTTCATTGTTTAATTTGGTTATTTCCTGGTGGGCTCTAATTCAATGCCAAACCCTTCGGTAAGCATTTATTAAGCGTCCGTTGTTTATGTGGCACTATGTGTCAGACTATTGCTTTAATTTTTGATGTTGTTGTTGTTTTAATCAGACTTATAGCCGTAGGCAATGGCTCATTCTAAATTCTTTAACAGTATTGTCAAATACCACTTATTTCTTTAGCCATCTCATCAAACTAAAAATAGTTTACTTTGTTCCAGAAATCCTTCTTTTAGCAATGTATTTTGAATTAATAATTGTATGGTGATAAGGCTGTGCATACTCTTAACACTTTTTCCAGCTTCATTACTAACCATCTAAAAGAGTAGTTCCAAAATGCAAACTATATTTTATTTAAATATGTTCCTTTCCATAAAAAAAAATCAGTATTAATCCTGGTACATTGTACATTGCTATTTTCTTCAGTAAATACAAGAAGTTCAAATCTTTCAGGTCATTTAGTATCACTAAATTTCTATCCTCATTTTTTTCTAAACATCCTGTAATTTGATTCAGGATCTTACCACTCCTCATCTCAACTCATCAACTTTACCATGCTCTCTGGAAAGCAAAATCCCCTATTGTATAGTTTGTGGTGTCTGCCATAACAAAATACCACAAGCTGGGTGGCTTGTGGTGGATTCTGATGTGGTAATCATCAGAACTCTATGTGTTTTTTTGGTTGTTGTTTTGTTTTCTTCCTTTTTTTTTTCTAATTCTAGATGCTAGAAATCTAAGATCAAGATGTCAGCTGGGTTGGTTTCTTCTGAAGCCTCTCTTTTTGGCTGATAGATGACCATCTTCTCCTATGTCTTCACATGATCTTCTATCTATAACTATCTGTGTTCAACCTTTACTTTTTTTTATAAGGACACCAGTCATATTGGATTAGGACTCAAAATAATGCCTTCGTTTTAACTTAATTACCTCTTCAATGACCCTTTCTCCAAATACAATCAGATTCTGAGGTACTGGGTGGTAAGACTCCACCACATGAATTATTGGGCAAGACAACTCAGCCCATTTACCTCCTTCTAGAGTTCAGATCTAGTTTTCTCCTAAAGCAACTATTTCCCCCACAGGTGTGTGTTCATTGTTTTTTAATGGTAGCTTTGGTATATAACTGTATACTTCATATACAACAGAGACGGGCAGTGGTGAACCACAGAGTGTTTATGCTTTGAGGAGTAAAGAAGTATTAAAACAATTCAGAAAGTGATAATTTCTCTGAAGAAATTAGAATATCTGGCAAGGAGGGGGTACTTTCTTGATAGAGTTCTTAGGATGCCTTTTTGAGGTGACTGGGAAGAGACCTGAAGGATGAAGAGCTAACCTCAGAGGAGACAAATCACTCGGTACAAGGACCAAGCAAGGCATGTATTAGGATGAGCATGAAAATCATTTGGTTAAGTCCATTGAAGAGAATGGTAGGAGAGAGGCTGGACCACAGATTATGATGGCTGTTTTAGGCTTTGGCAGATTGTTTGGATTTAATTCTAAGTGATGGGAAGTTACTATATGGTTATTAGAGGGGAAGAATCTGCTTTACATTTAAAAAAATTATCTGGCCTCTGTGTGGAGAATAAACTATGAGGAAACACTAATTATTATAGGAAGACCAATGAAAAGACTATTGTCTTGTTTCACCATTGGCAGTTCAGTGAAAGAAGATGGTGGTTTTGTTCTGAAGTGATAATTTTTAAGTGACAAAACAAAAAGCTTTTATGGATTGACAAGTTTGAAGGGGGAGAGGAAATGAGATAGGGAGTGCATGGAGTTTGGGGAGGTGTATATGCTCCCTTAGATCTCAGGTATGAGTTGCCTCATGGGAACCTATAGGAGAAAAAGGTCCCCATTTGCATTTTAAGAATCAAAGGCAGGAGCAGATGTCTATGTGATAGAATACAGTGGGTCTTTCTGAGTATATCCTCAGAGTAGATTTCATATCAATTATAATAGTGTGAGCCCCAAATAAATATATTTTTAAGCATCCTTCAGGTTCCATGTGGGGAAGTATTTTTTGATACAGATTATACAGCCTGAGGTCAACAACCAGTGGGTTACTTTTGTAGAGCATTTGTCTGAATTGTTGAAATGTTAAACACAGTGGAACTCTGGTAACTATCATATTTTAGTGATGACATGAATGATACATGTTCCTTTATAGGTTCTGTCAGGCCTCTGGAAACCTGATTGAAATAAGTGAACTGATCAAGTCGTCTTCCAACCTGGACAGGAATAAAGCAGTGTTTAGTTAAATTTCCCATACTTGGTCTTTGGGTTAATAGAAGTCAGATGGCACAGGTAGTCAGTCTCTAATTAGTCCCTATTATTAGGCTCCTGAGGGGGAAAAGGTTCTTTGGAATTAAATTTATATAGCTTTGACTTACCTGGTTTTGAAGCATTGCAGAACTGGAAGGAAAGATTGCAGGGGAGAATATAAACTAGGAATCACAGGCTCTTTCTCCATTAATGGGATATAAGTGAACAGAATACAGGATGCCTTGCAATTTAGGGAATATTCAAGGAGGATCACTTTGTCAAAGGTCAAAGACCACATAAATGAAATGCTAATGAATGGCATTATATGGATTGTCAAGTTTATGTCTGGTCAAGGTGATTTCCAAGAAATCTGGAAAACATATTATCTATTTGGATTTTCAGTCACTAAACACACAGCTAAAATCTAGATATCCTTGTGGCCTGGTAGGAAAATAAGTGTTTTTGGTGTTGACTTTAAAGAGTATTACTAGGCACCTATTCCTAGGGAAAAGAAGACAGGTTTTATTTATCATGGGTTAAAAGTTTTTATTTTATTATGATTTTTTTCAGTTCTGAAGTATTTTCTTCAGCATTTCCGGAAACCTTGCTATCTTTCAGAGATAATGATGGAAAAGTAGTTAGAAATAAGAACTGTTGGGAAGTGTGTGTGGTTGATATAATCATTTTGGGAAGCAATTTATAAGAACATGAGAAATGATTCTTTAAAGTTTTAGATGACAATGAGGAAACGGTGCTAAGACACATTGTTAACTCTTGATTATAACGTATTCCTAGATACATAGGCCACTAGAGTGATCTATTGAGCAGGAGATGAGTAGGAGTTTCATTGCGCAGACTCCTGAATTCTGAAACAACTAACAAGTATTTCTGAATTTAATTTGCTGATTCCAAAAAATATGGATACCAGCTTGGAAGGACTGGGGGCAGAATGATGTCAAGAAGATGGTGGGGAAAAAAAATATGCAATCGTCACAGACAAGTTGACAGTGAGTTAGGCTATACTACTCATCTAACTAGTGCTGAAGTATGAAATGTGAGACATATTTAAGGACTCTGTGGAGAGAATGTGATTTAAAGTTTCAACTAAGATGCTTGCCCTACTTATGATGTTCCCTTATTGATCTGACTTTGGACATAATACTTGGTGGTAAATCTTGGTGACTATAATCAGGATCTTTTGTTTTTCAGGAATGAGCAAAGAGAAGAGATACATGCTATTGGCCCTGCTCTCAGTCAGTTGACACCTTCCTAGTGAAGCATTGAGTGTTATCTGGAAAGGCCAAAAGGATGATAGCCTAAAAAATGGCAACAGCCCTGGCTCATGTAACTGAAGCCCTTCAGTGGAATTCCTGTCTGCCTGTGTTAGATTGGAAGAACCTACTGAGTAATTTTGGAGGTACACATAGTAATGGATGAGAAGCAGTCCCTTCAGGTAAGCATATGAACCTTCTGAGATGTGGAAGAGCAGTTCTGTCTGGGAAATTGCAGATATTATCACACATTAATGAGTTATTATATATAACAGTGATTCTCAAACTGGGGCACTTTTCCATTTGGCAATGCCCAAAGATATTTTTTGTGGTCACAAATTTGGATGTAGATGCCACTGACATCTAGTCGACAGGAGCCGGGGATGTTGTTAAACATCCTGCAATGCACAGAGCAGTGTTTCTCTACCCCTGGGAATGTGTCCAGTAGTGCCAAATTGAGGAACTGGTTATAAATATTATAATGTTATGTAAATTTGCTATGAAAGTACTTGCTTCCACCTCAAAATATATATTTTCATAATGAAAGTTTTGGTGGGACAATGGGAGGGAACACATTCTCAAGCTCTTAGGATATTTTTCTTTTGCCTCAAATGTAAAGAGTATGTCTGTACACCAAGGCAGGCAGCAGAAAGTACTACAAAAAAGCATCTTTAGGGGCAATGAAGACTATATAATGTCTAGAAATTTTGTCTTAGAACTGTACAACCAAAATCTGTGCAACATCCTAGTGGCTGTGGATAATTTAACTCATTATTCTATGCATATCTCTTTGTTAAGTACTTGACAAAATAATGAATAACTTTTCTCTAAGGTTGGCTTAATTTTGTTATTTTAAATAAGACATGAAGTAGTTACTGAGGACAACAGAAAACTAGGAACCAGTGGGTCTCCTATAGTCTGGACATTTTTAATATTCTCTCCTAGATCTAATGATTGACAGTAAATGCAGCTAGTCATTACTCTATTGGATCATTTGAGGCAGTTTCAAAGACAGGTCACTTATTCTTTAATGGCAGAAGTAAATAAAATCTGTCACACATTTGGCTAAAAAATTCTCATATAAATTTGTAAGCCTCACAAGTTCCACTTAATTATATGATATTCATCTTTCTGAGAAAGACATACACAGATTTTCTGGGAGCTTACCTGAGAACAGAGTTTAATCTTATAATTTGATGTTTTCATCCTTTTCCCAATATATAGGGAAAAAATCATTAAATACATGGTATGGGGTAAGGAGCCATTATCTTTCAAAGTTTTTAGCCAAACATTTCCTAGACCACTGACCTAGAATAAAAAGCCCCTGTTTTGTATTTGGTTATTGTGGTGAAAATTTTTATGGATTAATGTTGGCTGCTTAAATTTAGTTTAGGAGATAAGTGAGTATAAGAAATGTTCATGAGGAATTCCTGTATAATTTGTTTACTGAAGACACAAAAGAGAATGGGGTATTTAGTGAGAGGCTGGATAAGGGGTAGAAGTAGAATAAACCAGGAGTCATATTTAGTAAAAAAATAAAACCAAAAGCTAGGATTTCAGAAAATTTTGAATTTCAGATAAATACTAGTAATTTTTTAGTATACGTATGTTCCAAATATTTCCAGGGACGTATGCTAAAAAAAATATTACCTGGGAATCCTGTATTTTATTTAGAAACCCTTAGAGATGCTAATCACAGATGAAAGATTAACTATGAAGACATATTTTCCATTGTGACAAGATGTGTATTAAGTTTAGGTTTCACATCAGGAAATTATTACAGAATTTATTCTAGTAACTTCTGTGTCCTGTGCATAGTGAGAAACAGGCCACTGGCTAAGAAAGAGGCATGGTGGCAGTATCACAGACGTGGGGAAGTGTAGGCTTGAAATAACTCCTGTGAATAATAGGAGAAGAAATTAATTAGGAAAACACAAATTGTTCCCAGGCACATTGAAAGCTTAATTGACATCGGAGACCTTGAATTGATAGAGGCACCAATCCATGCAGGTGAGTGCCACTATTCTGCCGAGGAAGGTCAATTGGCAAATGGAGTTGCCAATACCGAGAAGAGGGTGATGGAAGTGCTGGAGCAGTAGTCTAAGCAAGATAGTGAGGGCAGTCAAGGGAGTGGAGAGAGGAAGTAGAGGGGTCGAAGGAGTGAATATGATACAAAGATGAAAAGCAAGCAAAATAAGAATGAACAACTGAATGAGTGAGCTACATAGGGGCTGTGATATGAGAATGGGATAGATGAATTTAATATCTCACAGGTGTGGATGATCTGGGTAATGATAAATTCCAGTTGGGGTGATGGAAAAAGAAACCAAAGAGAAGGGGAGATGAAACTTATGGGAGATGAAAAGGCAAAAAAAACCCTAGAGCGATTAGGGAATTAAAAAAAAAAAAAAGGTTGTAAAAAGTGCCTCTTTGTCGTAGGGCACTTTGCTGTTGGTGAATGGACAATGTGTTCATTAGGGCACCACTAGCTGCTGTAACAGAAAAGCATCTGTAATGTGGTGGCTTAAAATAAAGTTGATTTATTTATACTCATGTAGCAATCCCAATCATCAACTCTTCTGACTGGCTTTCTTCCAAGAAATAAGTTAGGTACCTGGGTTTCTTCCACTGATGACCCTATTACCATCTTATCAGGTGGTTCACGAGGCTTCTCTAAAGTCTCCATTGTAGACAGAAAGAAAGGGAATGGTTTTTGAAAGATTGAACATAGGAAGTTTTTAGTGGTTGAGTACTGGGAGCAATACTCAACATTTTTTCCTGCATGCATTCATTCCCTAAAATGCAGCCACATGGTCACACCCAACCATAAGGGCTGTGAGGACATGTGGCCAAGAGGAAAGTAGAAAACATTTTTGATGAACAGGTAACCAGTCTCTGCTACAGACAGTTTCCAGTTGTTTTTCAGGGTTAGTAGTATCTATAGGGAAAGAATGTTTTTACTTAAGGAAACTTCCACTGAAACCCGAGGTCTCATCAAGCGTAGGAGAGAAGACACAAAATGATGGGACAAGAATATGGGATGGTACAGATACTTGGAGGTATTTGCATTATGCTTGAGGATCAAAATAACCTGGATGTGAAGTTCAATTTGCTCACAAAGGTTTTCAGTGGAATTAATCTCTGTTTCCACTGATTTGGGCATTGTTTCTAGGAAAATATAACACCCTGGGCAGAGGAGTTTTGGGTTAACAGGCTCTTCTGACCTCTGACGTACTGTGGCCCTGGATCTCAAATTTAAAGTCTTGGGCTCTGTGCCTCTGAAATGCTTGCCACTTGTTCCACCATAAAGTCCATTATTTTAAACCTCTTAAATACATTACAATAGTAATGTATTCTGCTGCACTCTATTACATTAAATCCAATTTTATATGATGGCTTACTGTGCTGTTCTCCTTTCCCAATGTATATACCCTTTAGAAGCCTCAGATTATATAGGTTTATAATTTATAGTTGATTAAATGCGTTATTTGTGGTGACTTCTGTAGAAATGGACTTCCGGCCCCCTCAGGATTAGAAATGTAACTTCCTATTATAATTTTGTTCCAATGGGAAAATAAGGTATAAGTATCATTATTTCAAATTACAATTCCTTTTTTAGGAATTTAATCTGCAATAAATTTGAACACTATCTTCAGAGGATAATGTGTCAATAAGATACTATTAAAAAGAAGGCAAAAATTTAACTCAGTCTAAGACAAATTATGGTTAGTACTTGTGTTCTTAGTTGAATAAAAGACTTTTTCAAGAGTTTTTTTTAAGAAGGGAGGCTTCAAAGACTAATTTAATGTATCTAGTACCTTTTGAAATTAAATCACGCTATAATATTTTTGAGACATTAGAAAATGCATACAATTTCTCATCAGCCATTTAGCCATTACTATGCATGTGATGCTATCCATATATGAAGTTCGTCCAATTTTTTTAAATCTAGTTTTGGAGAACAAAGAAATAGAGAACAATAGCAAATCATTAATCAAGAGCAAATTGAAAATAAAAAAAAATTGGGTTTACCCATGTCCCATAGACACCCATTTCCTAAATTTTGGTTGAATAATAACTAAAAATTCATTCCCCCTAACATAGTATTTTCACCTTTACTCATTTCCTCCTCCAATATCTTTGCAAACTTCTATGTTTTAATCTCACCAACTAACATATAATTTACCTAAGTAGATTTCTGGATAGATTTGGATCCTTCATTCTTTGTAGTAGCTAATATTCATAATCTACATATTGCTTTCTCTACATATTATGATTCCATAAATAGTTTTTAAAGAATGTAACTGAGATAGAAAAATGACACTTATGTCTCCAGTAAGATCTATACCTCAATTAACCCCACAGATATTTTTTAAAGTGTCATTTTAAAAGGACTAATAGAAAAGAAGCTAAAAGGAAAAAGATTATATACAGTGCAAGGATAGTTAAATATTGAATTACTCATATATTAAAAGAATAAAATGAATACTATTCTTTCAAGACACAGGAAGAGGAGATCAATCTTTAAAAAAAAATGGAGCAAGCTGAGACTGGTCCTCTGTCTAGTTCAATTGACTTTAAACCAGTACAAATCAGAATAATTAGAAGAAGCTAAGAAGCTAAAGCCCCTTCTTAGTTGGCTTGCAGTACACACAATATTGTCAGAGAACCACGTAAACAGCTGAGGAAGCACATCTATTATGTTGGAAGGCCAGAAGAA
Organism: Nasua narica; assembly: GCA_028533885.1. Classification (NCBI taxonomy): domain Eukaryota; kingdom Metazoa; phylum Chordata; class Mammalia; order Carnivora; family Procyonidae; genus Nasua; species Nasua narica. The sequence goes on from CM052810.1 coordinate 41,156,196, forward strand.
TCGGAACAGTAAATCACAAAGCAGAGCTAAGGCTGCAAGAAATGAGCAGAAGGAAGGAGGGTGTCATTTACATAGAAACACTAATAACTGGAGTGAGGAGAGCATTTAAAACAACAGATAAATAAACTTAAATCTAAGACCCCCTAAGGAAAACTTGGTATATCATGAATTGAGAGATAAAAGAATATACTTTGCTTTCATACAGATTCAAGTGGTAATTTCTATTTCCATAAGTATATATGTGGCACTGGATAGAATTTTGTTTTTTAAAAATTTTAAAGCAAGGACTCTACATATTTTTCATCCAAGTGCTATTAATGCAGATGAGAAAGAACCTCCTAGGAGAAAAAGCATAGAGTCATAAGCAGCCCACTGCTAGAAAATTTTATGAAAGCTTGGACTTCATCTTTTCAATTTATATGAAGCACTGAGGAAACTTTTAGACTCCTTTTGATAATGGATAAAGTTGCTAAATAGTAGCAGGTAGCATGCTTTTTGGGAAGAGGCTGAACACAGACCAAGGTGTAGGTTTTATTTTTGATTCTATTCACAAGAGATTTACCTTGATAAACTCAGATACTTCAATTTCTCTTAACTTCAGTTTTTTCATCAACAAAATGAGGTAATACTCCATCACTTCTCCTACCAACTATACCACGTGTGAAAAAGTTGTAAGGAGGCTCCAATGAGTTGAATATTATTAGAGGCAGAATTTCAGCTCATACTGCTGCTGTGTAGGTCTATATTTATTCTATAGATATATACATGTTATATATTGTAAATAAAATTAATTATATAGTTATAACCTTAAAAATGAGCTTGGCAAAATACTAAAACTCACTAGACCAAGGAAGTTTCCACTGCAAAGTGTTTGTCATATAGATTTTAACATGTCAGCTAAAAAACACAAAGCAAAAACAACAGAAAACCAGAGCATATATTTCAGTGCTTATTTGGTATCAGATGTGCTTAATTTGAATAATAATGAAACCATTTATAAGACATGTGACTTTTTTTTTAAGATTTTATTTATTTGACAGAGGAAAAAGTACAGACAGGGGGAGCTGGAGAGGGAAAAGCAGACTCCCCGCTGAGCAGCTAGCCTGATGTGGGGCTGGGACCCTGGGATCATGACCTGAGCCAAAGGCAGATGCTTAACTGGCAGAGCCACCCAGGTGCCCCAAGACATGTGACTTTAGGCAAAATAATCCTTTAAACCTTGATTTCCTCATTGGTACAACAGAATTATAAACAATCTGGGTCAAGCTTCTTTGCACCCAACGCATGGTAAACATTCAGTAAATGCAAACTTTTATTATAGTTGAGCAATTTCGGATCACAGTGAAGGCATGAAGTGGAAAACCCTATTTATTCCTGGCTAAAATTTCATTTATTCTTTTCTATTAATTGAAGTAAGAAAACACATAAAATTTAGAATCTTACCCTTCTTAATAAGTGTCTAATGGAGTAGTGTTAACTATCTGTGTATTGCTGTGCAACAGAACTGTAGAACATTTCATCTGAAATTCTATACCCTTTGAACAACAACTCCCATTTTCCTCATTCCCCAAGCTCCTGGAAGCCACTATTTTGCTTCTATTTCTAAGAGTTTGACTACTTTGGATATCTCATGTAAGTGGAATCATACAGTATTTATCTTTTGTTACTGGGTTATTTTACTTAGCATAATATCCTCAAGGTTCATCCATGTTTTATCATATAGCATTCCTTCTTTTTAAAGGCTGAATAATATTTCATTATGTGTATACACCACATTTTCTTTATCTGTTTGTCCCATCAGCGAACATTTAGATTGCTTTCACCTCTTGGCTATTGTGAGTAATGGTTCAACAAACATTGGTGTGAAAATTCCACTTTGACATAGTGATTTCAGTTCCATTGGATATATACCCAAAAATGGAATTGCTGGATCATATGGTTGTTCTGTTTTTAATTTTGTAAGGAACCTACCTGCATGCCATTTTCCATAGTAGCTATACCATTTTACATTTCCATCAGTGATGAACAAGGGTTCCAGTTTCTCTGTATCCTTGCCAGCATTTGTTATTTTCTGTTTTGTGTGTGTGTGTGTGTTTGTTTGTTCTGATAGTGGTCAATAACTTGTGGCTCACATTTTCCTGATGATTAGTGATGATGAACATCATTTCATATGTTTGTTGGCCATTTGTATATGTTTTTTGAAAAATGTCAGTATTTTCCTTATTTTAAAAATTAGGTTATTTTGTTGTTGTTTTTGCTATTAAGTTGTAGGAGTTCTTTATGTACTCTGACTATTAACTCCTGCTATGAATCTGTCAAATTAATTCTGTTAAGTAGAGCACAAAGTGCCAGATGGTAAGCTACAGTTCAAAAATAGACTGTAAGAGAAATTGAAATAGAGAAGTTTATTACTGGTTCTGGAGTAAATACCTGGCAAGCCTCAGTGGGACACATGGGGAATCAAGGCAAAGTACAGACAGAGAGAGAGATAGGACCCAGGGCACATGCTTTTATGAGGGTCCAGAGTGCTTTGTGTTTTTTTGGAGTAAAACCAGATTGGTAAATTTAAATAAAAAGAGCCAGGTTTTGGTACATCCACAGAGGTGTTAACTTTGGAGCACAGAAAGGAAAAGGTACTGGGAGGCAGGGGATACTTTTGATTACAAGGACTGTTAAGTCATAATTTGCTTTTGACTCTACAGGCTGCTCTCTAGGGCACGCACTGGCATAAGAGGTGAGTTTAAGGTCCTTATAGGCTGCTTGAACAAACAAAATGGATGACAAGGCAGGAACACCTTGGAGTACCTCAGTTAAATTCTCAACAACCCCTCATCAGACGTATTACAGTTTACAAATATTTTCTCCCATTCCAGAGGTTGCCTTTTTACTGTGTTCAATTTTTGATTTACTGTGCAAAAGTTTTTAAGTTTGATGTAGTCCCATTTATCTGTTTTTGTTTTGGTTGCCTCTGCTTTTGGTGTCATATCTGAGAAATCATCACCAAATCCAATGTTGTAAACTTTTTTTTCTGTGTTTTATAGAAGTTTTATACTTTCAGGCCTTATGTTTAGGTCTTTAATCTATTTTGAGTTAAATTATATATATGGTATAAGGGAAGAGACTAATTTCTTTCTTTCACAAGTGGATATTTAGTTTTCCCAGCATCGTTTTTTTGAAAAGATTGTCCTTTCCCCATTGAGTATTCTTCATGCCATTATTCAAGATCATTTAACCACATATATAAGGATTTATTTCTGTTCTTTCTATTCTGTTCTGTTGGTCTATCTATTTATCTTTAGGCTAATACCACATTGTTTTGATTATTGTAGCTTTGCAATATGTCCTAATATCAGGACATAATGAGGCCACCAGCTTTGATTTTTGTTTGTTTCATTTGTTTTTGTTTTCGTTCCAGATTGTTTTGGTTATTCAGATCCTTTGAGATTCTATATGAATTTTAGAATTTTTTTCTATTTCTGAAGAAAGAAAGTCACTGAAGATTTTGATAGTAATTACATTGAATCTGTTGATCTCATTAGTAGTATACGCATCTTAATAATACAAGTCTTCCAATTCATGAACATTACAAAAAACACTGATCAGTCCTGAGAGATTTTAGAATATTTACTTGCTGCCAAAAAAAAAAAGCTCAGATTTCATATTAAGCTTAAAGACTGTCCTTGCTTTTTAATTTTTTTTTAAATTTTATTTATTTTATACAGAGAGAGCGAGAGAGAGCGAGAGAGAGCATGAGAGGGGAGGAGGTCAGAGGGAGAAGCAGACTCCCCGCGGAGCTGGGAGCCTGTTATGGGACTTGATCCCGGGACTCTGGGATCATGACCTGAGCCAAAGGCAGTCGCTTAACCAACTGAGCCACACAGGTGCCCCTGTCTTTGCCTTTTTAATATCATCTTAAAATGTTGGTGTCCCTTGGGGTAGATCTGGGTGGCTTATTCAGTTAAGGGTCTGACTTTTGCTCAGGTCATGATCTCAGGATCATGGGATCAATATTAGACTTTGATCAGACTGTAGTGCTCAGCATGGAGTCTACCCATCCCTGCCCCAGCTCATGCTCTGTCAGATAAATAAATAAAATATGAAAAAAAAAATTGTTGTCCCTTTACTCAACAGTTTTAAGCTGCAAAATGTAACATTTCTGTGTGTGTGTCTATCTCTCGTCTCTGCCTGCCTCTCTCCTGAGTATTCTATTGAATCTGTGCTTGTTAACCCAACAGATATTCTCAACTCTCTTCTCCTTGCCGGTAGCTGAACTCCGATTATAAAGGCTGAAAAGGCTGGGTGCTCATTTCTCTGGCATCCCTTGCAATAAGAGCTAAGGGATTCTGTCTTGACCAGAAAAGTATAAAAGGGGGCAATTCTAGGAAAGTTTTCTTCTATAAAATACCCACTAAGAGAATCTCCTTGCCCTTCCTTCCAACTTTTAAATGTCATATGAAGATAGAATATTTGGAGTTTTGTAACCTTTATTTAAAGAACTCAAGCAGGATCTCTGACATTATTTTACTGGTAATCAACAAGACCTATAGCTATACAACTACAGACTTCCTGCTATGTGAACTTTGTTGTTGCATCTCTTTGCATTAAATTTACTAAATAGTCAAAAATTTTCTAAATCATACAGTTCTGATTGTTAGCATAATAATGCTTAAAAATGGAGTATCTTTGATCTTGATCAAGTTTCCTAGCCTTGATGTACCTGAATTTTCTTATCCATTAAATGAGGATAATGAGGTGAGGATAGTAATATTTGTCTCATAGATTTGTTGTAAGGATTTAGTGTAACAAAATACACAAAGCACTTAAACTGGCATGCATGAAGGGCTGAGGAAACATGAGCGGAGTGGGTGTCATCTTTCTTCTTTATGTCATCACCACACCTCCTTAAGATAATTTTCTGTTCTTGCTATATTCCTTTTCACTGATTCCCTCTTGAACCTGCATCAGTTAGTCTTTCATCCCCACAACTCAGTGTTAAGGTTACCAGTGACCTTCACATTGTTAACTATTTGACATATCAGCAGTATTAAGCAGTCAGTCACCTTTCTTTCTGAAGATGCTTTTCTTCATCTGGCTTCCAGGTCATTACACTCATTCTATTTTTCTTTTACCTCTCCAGCTACTTAACCTGTTTATATCTTTATTACTCCCAAAACCTCCTCCCTCACCAAAACAACACAAGACAAACAAACAAAACAAAACAAAATGAAACACCACGCTCCTGTCATATTTCTTTCAATAAGATGTTCAGGTAAAATTATCTTGTTTCAGCCTAGACTCTTTTCTTTCAAATTCTATACTCAATCTATCAGCACATCTAATTGATTTTGCCTTAGATCAATTCCTGCCAAACTGTAAGACCACCATTCTCATCCAGTCAGTTGTCCTTTCAGCCTAATTATTGAAAGAGCTGTCTCTGCCCTTACTCTATGGTCTCTTCTCACCAAAGTGGCGAAAGGGTTTGTATTAACATGTGAGGTGATCATGTCACCCTAGTGCTCAAAGTATTTTAATTCTCCTATTGCCAATCAGAATTAAGATTAAAATTCTACCAATGATTTATATAATATATACACAATAGCGTCTTGCTCTTACATCTCACTACTCACTCCCTCAGTAGTCTACCCCACAGTTCCTTGATATCAGGCATGTTTCTCTTTCAGGGCCTCCCTCTAGGTAGCTCTAAAGATGATATTACCATTTCCATAAGTCTTTACTCAAATGATACCCTTTTAGTGAAAACTTCCTTCTGTCAAAATGTCTCCTTTGCCCAACACTTCATATTTCTATTCTATGCTATATATATATATATATTTTTCTCTTTGATACTTATCAACATCTTATAAGCTAGGTATTTTATTTATCCTACTATTTTCTCTTTTCCCTTTTAGAAATAAGTTCCAGGAGGCAGGCTCTTTCCATTTTGTTCACTGATGTATCCTCAGCAAATGAAACATTGATTTCACGTAGCATACATTGAATATAAAAATATTTGTCGGATTGTTGTGGTGGGGAAAAGAGAGGGTTATTTTAATCCCCTTGTTATTTGCAATCCAAAATGAAATCTAATTCCCCATCTCACATCACTATGATACTTCTAATCAACATCATTAAGTATCCCTAAGGATAGAGAAAGTCAGGGAAATTACTGTTGGTTTATTTTATGCTCAATGTCATGTGATTTCAATTTAAATATAGTAGAAATTAGACACTTTGTTATTCTGTATTCTTCAGATAAAAACTGGGATTTGAATGAAACAAACTGTTTATGCTAGGTTTATATTAAAAAATAATAGACTCATTGATCATAGAAGTTATAATCTATCAATGTCTCTAAACAATATATGGTAACTAATCAATCACTACAAGCTTACATAACTCAACAATGTAAGGAAATACTCATCTCTCTGCTTGTCACCCTTGGTATGGCATTTGAACCAAGCAAGCACCACTTGCTTCCGAGGGGTTGACGGTGGTTCATAAATCAGTCTCCATTGGCCCTACTGAAACTGTGGAAGGTAGGGAATGAGGCAGGTGTCTTTGATGTATTAGGGCTACCCTTTTCTTAACCCTTTGTCCAGAGAGAAAAGGCTTTTTTTTTTAAAAGCTTATATTTGTCTGTGTCTTTTGGTGGTTCTGGATTAGCAGCTTCTGTAGCACTCTGTCCAGGGTATATGGGAGACAGTAAGAACATCAAGGAATCCACTTGTGTGTCATTTTTCTTTTCGAAGATTCCTAGATAGACTCTTCTTCCTACCTTTCAGAGTGCTACACTTGTTTGTTGTGTTCTGTATATATAGAATGCCAATTAAATATAAAATATTTATTTTTATCATACTATTTTACTTTGAAGTATCTTTAATAATCAAGTGATTCTGAAGCTGTTTACATGCTTATTGGTATCATTTTATTAAGAAATTTATTGTCATAAATTTTCTGACTCAGAAGAAATCTTCATTTCTCCTCATATCAGGCCCTCAACTCACAAGATCTTCCTTCCTTAGAAGTCTTAAGAAAGTGAAATAATTCTTATTTATATCTACTATAAATCTTTGGAAAGGGCTTATTTTAAGGTCTTACTAAATATATCCAAATGTTCAACACATATTTTATGTGTATTATATCTTCTGTCAGGGTTTACAAAAGCAAACTTCTATCAGTAGTCTTTTTAAGTGGGTTTACTCTTTAGGAAAAGAGATATGTGGAAAATAAATGGTAATAAGAATTTTTAAATCAGGAATTTTTTTTCTCCAAAGTTCCCTCCCACCATTGGGGGAATTGAAATTTAATGATGTAATTCTACATCTGCATTTTATTTTGAAATTAAAATAAATAATCACCAAAGACATGAAGTTTCTGAACATGACTTTTTAGGATAAGGGTGTTAAGAAACTTTGAGACTATTTTATTCACAAATAAATTAAAATTATAATTCATACCTTTCATCTAATCCCATGAGCACTTAGTTTTGCAGTAAGGATTGAAAATACTTCCAATTCATGTGAAATCTATAGTTAAATGCTGAATGTTTGAGAGATTCATATAGACATAAATATGAGAAGCTTATTAACAATCATGATAATATCCCATAAATCAAGAAGGCGCATCAGAGACTAAATTATTAAAAATAGGACATGATGGTAAGAAAATTCATCACATTACTAAGATTTGAAAACCTAATTGAAAGCTGAAAATGTAATACTTAAATGAATTACAGACTGTATTGAAAGGAGCAAGTATCTTTGTACTAATGCCCAGAGAAATACCAAATGAACTCCTTGACCCATACATTTACATGACTTTGTATTAGCACATTTGCAGTGTCCAGAATATTCATGTACTGGAAATCAGCAGTGTTTTAAAGTAGAAATACAGGATTCATTTTAAGTATGAAAACATTTTTGTATCATTTCAGTAAATAGTTATTCTGAATTTTCTAAGGCAATTCTTATTCCAAATACTTTGGCCAGTGCTGTCCAGGTCTTGTATTTTAGCACAGAGAAATATTCTCTTTTTACTTCCTTTTAGTTTTTGAAATATCCTTCACTCCACAAAATCTTTGGTGCTATTCAAAAAAAAAAAAATTACATTCCTGCAACATCTGCTGCCAGACACTAAAATTCTCTTCTAAAACAGCACATTTTATTTATGAGTGCAGACAAAACCTGAAATTCCTTAGAACCGAACTGATCACAATCTAGACTTGACTATGTTATGTATTTGAATACAGAAATATCATTTATGATCATGATTATTCATTTTTAAATGTTATTTCTGTATTTTTTTTATCAGAGAGGATTGATTTTAGTGGATTGTGAAATCAATTTAATGGGTCCTGCTCAGCATTTAAAAAATGAAATAATGTAGACAAGTGTAGAATAGTATGGAAGAGAAAAAAAATACACACACACATACACACACACATGGACTAGAATTCATCACACATAGTAAGGGAACTGTAATTTCATAAAAATTTGTCTTGTTTTTAAATATATTTTGTGATTTACTGTATTATGTACTGTACTTTCAAAAAAATTAAAAATCATTTTTCCAGAAGACCAGTGCCATATACTTTTCTAAGAGGTTTGTATGCATTCTTTTTACTCCTAATTAGAACCCCATGAAATAGGTTTTGTTGTTTTTTTGAGAATTTGGAAACTAAAGCTTAGTGAAGTTAAGATGATTGAGGTTACAGAGCTAGTAAATGATAGAGGCAGTTTTCAAACTTGCAGCTTCTATGGTACATAATACTTTTCACTCTGTGTAGCATTGCAATCCTGAGCAGGTGAATGTACACACCCTTGCACACAAATTGACCCTATGGCATAAGTCAGTTTTCAAATGAATGAGGACAGTAACTGTTCTGGGAGATGAAATCTCACATTTCTGGTGGAAAGAGAAAGGCTAAGCATGGCTTTGCCAGGTTTTAACATACTAGATTATGAATTCAGCCAGGGATCAACCAAATTGAAAATGTCCAAATTGAATATTAGAAATGATTAGGTCAATTTCAATTTTTCATTGAAAATAATATTCATATAACATATGTATGATATGGTACTAGAAACTTTGGGGCAGTGGGGCACATAGGGAATATATATTTCTCTTTATATGAGTATAGTTTCTTATTTCAGAGAAGTTTGAAGGACAGTTAACAACAAAAATGTACTTTTTGTAGTATTAGTAATACCACTTTATTTATATGGATTTCATTCTGTAAATGTCATGATTTATGGAAAGAAATATTAGGTTCAGTAGGCTCACTGAATGAAATAATTTTGACAAACACACTTATAAGTGCATAAATAGTGAGACAGATACACAATGTGGGCATATTAAAAATAAAATATACAAATCACATTAGTATTGTGGTAATTGTATAACACTCTTCCATGAATGATAAAACTAACTATGACATATACATGGCCTTATATAAGTTTTTGAATTTCTCATCTAAAGAGTGGGAAAGTTATTCAAAGAGGATGACTGAAATTTCTTTTTGATTCAGAATTCTCCAACACACCATCCATTGTGACAGGAAGGAGTAAAAAGACATCAAGAGCAAGGACTAATGGTAATTTATGGAGACATAAATTTATTCCTGCTCTATTGTCCTCCAGCAGGTTTTTTGTTTGTTTTTTATGAGCTGCTGTCCTTCACACTCCTGGTGACTTCCTCTTCCTGCCCCCACCCATTTATTCCAAGTTGTCTGCCTAGCTTTGTTCTGCTTTATCTAAGAGAAGATTTGTGTTTTCTGGCTGAACTGTACAACATACTTAAATAAATTCTCCTGTCTAGATTTTGTTCTTTGGAAGACTGAGTTTTGTGAGGTCATTTTATAGGAAGAAGAAATAGAGGCAGAAAAAAGTGAGGCAAAGACTAGATTGTGTATGATGGTGCATCAGGGAGATTGTGGGGCCTCTGAAAGTCATGTGGCCCAGAACCCCTCAAAGAGGTTTCTAATATAGGTTTTCCAGCCTCAAGAAAAAAAAATTCTTGGGGCACCTGGGTGGCTCAGTGGGTTAAAGCCTCTGCTTTCAGCTCAGGTCATGATCCCAGGGTCCTGGAATTGAGCCCCGCATTGGGCTCTCTGCTTAGTGGGGAGCCTGCTTCCCCTCTCTCTCTGCCTGCCTCTCTGCCTACTTGTGATCTCTCTCTTCTCTGTCAAATAAATAAAAATAAAACCTTTTTAAAAAAAATTCTATTGCCCCAAGTCTAGCACAGACACAGCAGTATCACTGAGCTTGCATTGACTGGGTAGGCCTGCCATCACTAACAGACTGAAGATTCAAGGTCTTCTCCTTCTTTCCTGGGCACTAGCCAGGCTTTCTGGTTTCTCCTGTAACCTCAGAGAAAAGGGATGAAGAGCTGCAGTAATACTCTGGGGTCAGATTTAAATTGATTTAAAATAAAAAGAAGGAGAAAGAGAGGAAAAGGGAAACTTAAGACAATGACATTCCATCCACATCTGAGTTTTGAACATTTATATCTGCCATATAAGGCAATTCAACCCAAACTGTTAAAATCCTTGTGTAGTAGAATCTGTGTCATAGCTTGATTTCAGCCACTGTAATTGGAGGCAACTTATTTGGAGCACTACTATGAAGAAGTGAATGTGTATACTTAAGTCATTGCTGATTGGAGTTTTACTAATGGAGAGTGTGTGTGGGTGTCTGGGTTTGAAAGATGATTCAGAATGAACAATAGCATAAGATAGAATCCTGGGTACCAACCCAAGTACAGCTCACATACAGGGGAAGGTAGCACACACAACTGTTGCCTGTGATAGAAATGATAATATACATATTAATAGAAATGAGCCCGTCAATGGGAAGCCTAGGGGGTTCCATTGTTAAGCCTTTGCCTTTGGCTCAGGTCATGATCCCAGGGTCCTGGGATTGAGCCCGGCATTGAGCTCCCTGCTCCACCGGAAGCCTGCTTCTTCCTCTCCCATTCCTCCTGCTTGTGTTTCCTCTCTAGCTGTGTTTCTCTCTGTCAAATAAATAAATAAAATCTTAAAAAAAAAAAAAGAAAAGAAATGAACCCTTCATATGAAAGGAAGGTCTCAGTATTGGTTACAAAACCCTGCTCATTGATGCAGAGCCAGTGACTTACTGAGTGTCCAAGAGCTGTGGTCTCTGGGGCTGTTTGCTCTTCCAGGGTCAGGAGTTATATTTTAGTGATTGTAGCCCAGTAGTCAAAGACATTACAACAGATCTGAGAGCATACTAATCACCTGAGAACCACTGTTCAGGGTTCAGGCATATAACAGAAAACAGTATGTGCTAATTTTCAGATTAAAGACTTTGGTAACATGGATATTGGACTGGGTTGCTCTGGGTCGTGGAATGTGGAAGAAACCTATTTAGAATGAATGTGAGTAGCCATACAAGTGTGGTGAGCTGCTATAAGACACATTTGACTGAATTTTCTATTCTCTTCAGAATTACCTTCAGAGACTAATGAAAGAAATGGAAGAAGCAGTATTGTTGATTGTCTTGGGAGATTGTCAAGGGAGACCAAGAAAATATTATTCATTGGCACTTGCCTCCAGTCTTGTCATCTTGTGCTGAGGAAAGTTTATCTCCGCTGTGAGAAGGCCTGGCTGATAGTTTGCAGGAAAACCAAGGATGAAACCCTACTATAGTCCTTTTCAATGCTTGTTCTTCCAAGTTCCCCACCCTTCTGGCACCCATGCAAACACAAATCATGGTTATCTAGAATAATCCCTTCTTCATAGGGTGTTTATTAGTTGGAGAACATTTGTATTTTCAGCCTGTGATTATACTAGCTTCTGTATAGTTTTTGAAGATTGCTGCAGCAGTAGCTATACAAAGGCATTCTCCTTTTTGTCCATCATTGCTTTAGAGTCTTTTTTAGTTCTGTGAGTGAAACTGCCTGTGCCTTAAAATCCACCCCCATCTGGGAGCTTCTTGCTTTAGGTGTCGTTATTGCTCTCTGAAACAGTGTCCCAGTGTCCAGAGCCGTCAGCATTTCTGGCTAGATTTCAGTTGCCTTTTGCTTCATGCCCTTTAGGAAGTCCTGTCCCTATTACCGACCTCTCTGTTCTGTCAGGAACACCAGGTCTTCCCTTTCCCTTTCCCACAAGGAAAAGTAGGACTGGTAAGGTGTAAGTATTTGGGGACAAACAGTGGAGTGGTATTAGAAAGCTGTTTGTGAAAATCTGAGACTGTCCAGTAGCCACCATTTAAATTACTTGATTTCATTATTTTTTTTAAAAGATTTTATTTATTTATTTGACAGAGAGATCACAAGTAGGCAGAGAGGCAGAGAGAGGGGGAAGCAGGCTCCCTGCTGAGCAGAGAGTCCCATGTGGGGCTCGATCCCAGGACCCTGAGATTATGACCTGAGCTGAAGGCAGAGGCTTTAACCCACTGAGCCACCCAGGCACCCCTACTTGATTTCATAATTAGTAACAATTTACAATAAAAGCAGGGAAACTTGTGTAGATCATATTTTTTTTTAATTCAGAAAGTCTTAATTACAGAGAAACATTCTTCCGTTCTAAAGGCTGCAATTAATGCTGCAATGGCTCTCTGCCTTGTCAACTTTCGAGTGTAGGGAACTTTTCCAGAAATACAGCAGACTTGCTGGCTGTGTCTCTTGTTTATAAAATACTTTATGCACTGACATTTAGAAATTTCTATTTACTTGATCTCAGATTGTCATATATTACATAAAAGAAAATTAGAAATGATTATAACTTTTCCCAAGTCAGGAAAAATTCAATATCTAGTGTATTGTGCATTTTTCCTGTGCACCATTAAAAAATACATTTCTAAGTTCCAATTGCCTTTCTAACTCTACCACTGGTAATGATGATGGACTTTGTGATTTTCTAGCAGCAACCCTGATTGTAATCCAATTCAACCATTTGCCCTTACATTCTTTTGTTTTGTAACAAAAATAAGGGTACTCTAATTTGCTAGAAAGTGTACTCATAATGTGTGGATTGCCTTTCTTTAGATAGATGCTTTTGAGATTCTTATTAAGAAAAAAAAATCACAGTAAGAAATTAAAAAAGTAAAGACAAGAAAGTGGAAAATATATAGAGCCTTTGAAATGAGCTAGAGATAGTAGATGGGATTTTTGAGAATGAATTCAAAGAAAATATAATGATCAATACTGATGAACGAGGGCATTGCTAAATATGTCTCTTTTTTTAGTCAAACACATTATATAAGGTGGAAATTGAACTTTCAAGGCTTCTGTTAACATTCTACTGTTCAGCTTTATCAAGGCAAGGAACAAAGGGAAAAATGTGTAACAGCAGAAGAGCTGTAATATGATAAGACTGTCATCAGCTAGATATTTCATCTGTCAGCCCTCCACCAAAATGACAGTGGTTTTAATACAGTAATTATTTGGGCAAGATATGCCCCTTATTTCAAAAATCCATTTCATATTTAGTCATACACCTTTTGTGGATAGAGACAGTGGTTGGCTTGGCACTGCCTCAGTAATAGATCTTTGAATCCTTTTGTTTGTGGTTTGTAGCAAGAGCTCGTTGTCATTTCTGCTCAGTACTGAGACAAAGCAAAGCCTTTCCATTTCTCGTTATTGAAGGGAGTAAAGCAGTATTATGGCACTGCCTTAAAAAACTCATTTGTAAGAGTAAATCAAATTTTATTTAATTTTTTCTTAATTGACCTTGCAACATTATTCTTTTCACATGCTGAATATACTTTTGCCATCATTTTTTCCAAACTAGTTTATGATTTAAGGTAGCTCTGTGAATACTTATTTGTTCAGTATGTACTCAGTAAGCACCTACTTTGTATCAGGCACTTTTCTTCATACTAAGTTAAATACAAATATCAGAAAAAATTCATTAGGTGGTTTCATTAATGTTGATTTAAAAAAAAAGTCCCTTTTTGCTTGTAGTTAGGAGTGGAACAAAAGAAAGCCACTTCTTGAGAAACATTTTCATTTTAGTACATAGGAGAGCCATTAGGAAATTTAATTTGTTTCTGATAAATAATATTTAAAATTATAGGAAGCAAAACTCACAGAATTTAGCAAATTATCCTAATAACCTGTTGCATTGTAAGAACTAATAATCCTAACAAGCTCTACAAATAATTTCTCCAGTGTTTTATTCAGTTGTCAAAATTGTCTTTCTGAGTTTGACTTTGGCTCAGTTGTGGATACCTGTACTCTAAGATTTAACCTGCCCAGTAAGGTGTGACTATCAATCTGTCAGAGCCACACAGCTCTCAGGCAGACTACTCTTAGGGTTCTGCAATAATCCATTATTATTGGGAAGGTATGTGAGGAATTAGATCATATAAGCATTTTATTGCTGGAGTTTAAATCTTAAATTTCTCATCCATTATTTGAAAAGTTAACAAAGAAGTGACTTATTTTACCCTCCTACCTCCCACAAAATATAATGAATTAATTTATATCAGATTAATATTCTCAAATTCCTTTTATAAGGAATTCCCATTTTATTTTATTATTATTTTTAGCTTTATTCATGCTGACAATATCATCTGCTTGTCTGTTATACTCACTCTAAGTAAGTACTGTGAGATTCCTTCATGGAAGGTAAGGATGGATATGATTTGAGAAAAATAAAGTGAGATTAAATAACCTAAATATGAATAGACTAGGAATTGGCATTCAAAAAACAAGTGACGTGTCATGGGACACCAGGTGATTGACTTTGAAACATAGTTATGATCTTAAGGGTTTTACTTCTTACCTTTCTTAGTATGGTTTGCTTTGATTGTAAGTTTCAAATGTCAGGATTTGCATCTATGTGGTTTTCTTTTTTATATCACCACGTACGTTCATTTTACTTGGTTGTAATTGTTTAAGCTATATGTCTTTCCCAAGATGATGTATGTTTCCTGAAGGCAGTATCTTTTTTTATGCTACTGCTATATCCTGTGTACTTAGCACAGTGCCTGCTAAATAGTAAGCCCTAAAAATTACGTATGGAAAGAACAAATTAATAGTTTAAAAACTATAATTAGGGGCGCCTGGGTGGCTCAGTGGGCTAAAGCCTCTGCCTTCAGCTCAGGTCATGATCTCGGGATACTGGGATTGGACCCCACATCAGGCTCTCTGCTCAGCAGGGAGCCTGCTTCCCCCTCTCTCTTTGCCTGCCTCCCTGCCTACTTGTGACCTCTCTCTCTCTGTCAAATAAATAAATAAATAAATAAAATCTTTTAAAAAAATAAAATAAGACTATAATTATTTTCTCATCGAGAATGAGGATTATTGTGTCAAATATTATTATTACTCTCACATCAACATATATTTTTTTCTTCCTGAAATGTTAAGTCCATAAAAGAATAGATTCAAAGTACTTTCCCCTTAGGGGAGAAAGTAGAAATTAAAAAAAAAAGTAAATGTACAAAATATTGTTAAGTGTTCTTTACAAACATAAATTCATTTGGTTATGAACTCCATACCCAAAGAAAATGTATTTTATATATTAAGTGTCTTTGAGATCATATGTTTTAAATTTAAATTTAATTAATTGAGCACTTGAATGAAATAATTTGATATTAATGTAGCTAATTATCATACATTATAATTAGAATATTTTTCTAGGAAAAAACAAAATATAAAAAATAGGAACAAAATGAGAGTAGAATAAAAATAAGAGAATTTTATATTTATGAAGCATTTTTTAGTTTGTTAATCATACTCCCACACATTTTCTCATGTTATCTTCACAAAAACTCTGTGGCAAAGCAAGACTCATTATCCTCATTTTATAGAAACTGAGTCTCAAACTTATGGACTCAATTCATGGCAAAATAAGCTAATGAGTGCAGGAAGCAGGGCTCAAGCTTTTTTCTGCTGTTTTGACATCCTATCATTTTCTACCAAGGGATCTTATGTTTTAGGAGTAAATATTCTGTAGAGGACCTGCTAGACAATGTAAGCACTCATTTTTCAGAAAACAGGAAAAGGTGGACAAAAAGGTTAAAATCTACCCTAAATATAGCATCATACTGCTTAGTCAGTTTCTGAGCGATCAGTGGCAGCAGTTTGTGCTTCCTCACTACTTCACTCTTATCATTTCCCTACCTTAAATAGATGCTTATCCTTGATTGACACATTTCACTACTCTTATATGAACATTTTAAAAACTGAGCTTAAGAATTTTCAAACACTGATTTTTTTCTTTCGTATCTTGTGTGAAGTCTTCTCTTCAACCCCACATTCAAACCTAAATTGGAGATTCCTTCCCATTGCTCACAGGTTATCTCATGTTATTTTCCAGAGTGTACTTACCAATCATACTTTAATCGTTTGCATTTCTTTCTCACTTAACTGAAGTCTTACAGTTTAGTTTATTTACACATCAAAGGAACAATATGCATACCAGGGACTGTGTTAAATGCTGAAGACCCAGAGCTGAGAGCAGGGACCTCCTTACTCATCTTTATCTTTAAATTCATCTTTGATGAATTTAGATATCATAAGGGGAAACAGGCACACACACATAGGCCATTCCACACAATGTGGAGGGTTGCTGACTGGCACTGAATCTGTAGTGTACTCTGTGGACAGGGTCAGGGACTACTTGGTTTCTCAACAGAAATGGCAAACTATCAACTACTTTCTATAGCCATGGAATCCTGCATCAGTTTGGTGAAACCAAAATACACTGTTCCTTGAAAGCCAATCTAGATATATATATATATATTTTAAAGATTTTTATTTATTTATTAGAGAGCGAGAGACTGAGAATGAGAGGGGAGAAGGTCAGAGGGAGAAGCAGACCTCCCGCAGAGCCGGGAGTCCGATATGGGACTCGATCCCGGGACTCCGGGATCATGACCTGAGCTGAAGGCAGTTGCTTAACCAACTGAGCCACCCAGGCGCCCCCAATCTAGATATATTGATTAGCAGTAGAAATAGCCAGATCATGGAAGGGTGTTTTGTTTTGTTTTGTTTTGTTTTATCCCATCTAGCTGGAAATTACCATTGTTGACCAGTGTAGACCAGGCTGCACAACAATTGCAGAGAAATCTTATTAAGTGGATTGATATCTTGTGGGGAAATTGTATTAAATATATTGATTTAAATATATAAATATCCAGAAATTATGATGAAGAATTCTTAGATGGAATGCAGGATTTGTATTTTCTAAATATTTTCCAAAAGATGATTCTGATGTAAATCAAATTTAAAAGGCAAAGCCTCGGTAATCTTTGAATTACTTTAAGCACATGAATCACATGTTCAAATTAGATTGTAGGTAGATCCATCTGTTAGAAGGGCGGAATATGAAAACTAGATGCAAGAAAGTTTTAACCTTGAGAGTCCAAACTATGAAAAGCCTCAAAAACTTACTATTCCAAATCTCCATAACAGCTACTAGGGAGCTTCCAGTAAACTCACTAGGACCTTATGCCTAGCCTCAGGGAACTGCTGCTTAGAATGGCTATTATCACACATGGAACTGTCTCAGAGAGCTGGCAACATCCCATGAGCATGAATAAACATCAGAGAGATGCAGTCTCGTAAACAGGCAAAAGCATTTGTGAACACAGCAGTAGCTCTACGTATCCACACTTATCTTATTGATTATAAGAATTATTCTTATCTTTCCTTCTTGGCCATCCCTTTTTACAGTAATAATCATTCTCATACTGCTCTGTGTATCTCTGTACATCCCAATCCCCATTCATCTCCCATCTCTGGAACACTAGCTCAGTGACTTCTATTTTTGCCTATATATTCATCCTTTTCTTAGATGAGTCCCTCCACTCATCTTAATTAAAACTTTTTTGCCTTAATTAAAACTTAAAGATATTGTTCTTTTTTAGCTCTTTCAAATAGAGACTCTTTTCTTGTTTTGTATCTTCATGAATCTCTAGATGTGAGGACATGGGAAGTTTCTTTCTCATTCATCGTTGTCCTTTCTCTCTCTCTGCTTTCTAGTATCTTGTCTTTTCTTGCGCACCTAGATTCTGAGATACATTACTTCAGCCTTTCTCTTAGATATATTATCAAATCTCTTTCCTTTTATTTTTTTTCTTCTTACAGTACTAGCAAACTCCAGACCTGAATGAACTTCGATATTTTTGCTTATATGACTTCACCTCAACAGCCAAATTCTGTGGAGAACACAATTTTCAGCTGCTTTAACAATTATTATTCTTGATGTTTCCTTACTTCATTTCTTTAGTAAGCTTACTTTCCTGTTTTTACAGATGATTCCATAGCTTCTCACTCCTACAGCTTCACTCTCCTTTAGACATCTCTTCTTTTAACTGTCAGCTGATGACCTCACCCCAATCAAGGCCACCGTCATATTTTTATCAGGATTGCTGCAAGTCTGTGGAGTACTATCTTTGATTCCATACTCACCATTGTCAGCCCACACTTCTGTTTGTTGGAGAAATGTTCTTTGAGGGACGCCTGGGTGGCTCAGTTGGTTGTGCGGCTGCCTTTGGCTCGGGTCATGATCCCAACGTCCTGGGATCGAGTCCCACATCGGGCTCCTTGCTCGGCAGGGAGCCTGCTCCTCTCTCTGCATCTGCCTGCCTCTCTGCCTGCTTGTGTTCTCTCTCTGTTAAAATAAATAAAAAAAAAATGTTCTTTGAATTATATTACTTAACTGTTTAAAATCTTTCAAGGGCTTCCCCCTTGAAACGGGGGAATTTATACTAGAATAAAATCTGAACTTGTATTTATACCCTTCTAAGAGCTATATATCTGGATCTTCCTGTTTCTTCAAATTCATGGTTCTCTAAATATCATTGTGCTGTTTTCATTTTCTTAAATATGCCAAGCTTTGTCCAGCCTTGGGTGTTTTTCTTTGCCTGGATGCTCCTTGCCAGCCTTCTACCACTACCAAGTTATAACTAGATTTTTCTTTTCCTTTTTGTCTCAGAAAAATCCTCCTTTTCAGTCAGGATTTCTTTAACCATCTTACCTAAAGTAGTCCTTGACAATTTTCTTCCCTGGGATATTTGGGAAGAATTATCTTCCCAAAATATCACCCCCCTGTTTGTTTCTTATATAGTAGTGAAAAAAGGTCATATAACCCTAATTCAGATGTAATGAAACTACAGTCCGTTTCTGTTTTCTGATAGCCCATCTCTTGCTCCTATCTTTATAAACATGCTTGGGGAGGGATCTGCTAAGTTCTCATTTCCTGTCGGAGTGGGATATTTATTTATCTGTATTTGGACTGTACTTACCATATCATGGCAGAGTTTTAATATATGTATTAAACTTCAGAGCGTTTAAATTTTGTGCTTACTAAATATGTTTATCTGTTCCACTATCATAGCAAGGAATTAATAAGGACAGGAGCTACTTCATTCTTATTCAGCATTCATGTATTCAATACCTAGTTCTAGATATTGTGTGAATACAAATATATATATATATATATGTAAAACATATTTTTTTCAGCATTCATCATCTTTTTGCTTCTTAGAGTTATGGGTTCAGAAGTAGAATTCCAAAAATTAGACTTGCACGGACTATTCTGTGTCTCAAGTCTTTTATATACCTCTGGCTATAAGCCAACTGTTATTTAAGTAGATTGAGTAAAACACTATTTCTATAACATGTTCGTATATAGTTATCACTATAGAGAAAAAAAGCTGGCCAACTTAATTTGGCAAATGCTGGTTTTAAAAAGGTAAGTAGGTTTCTTTACCATAGAAATTCTCAAATTGGTATGTGAAGATGTCTTGCAAAGTGTCAATGGGGTATGCTTATGTGGCCTTGAAACCCTCATATATTTTTTAGAATAGTGTTTCATGATACTCATGTATAAAATACATTAGTTTGGTAAACTCTGCCCTAAACTCTTTTTTTAGTACTCATATTAATGAATTGATATCACTGCTAGTAGTCCATATCTTTCAATTCTTTGAAGTTTTAATAGAGGACAGGAATTATTCCTTTTCCAGTTTAATTCTGGTTTTTGATATTTTTAATACAAAAAGATTTAGGTTACCATTTTTAGCTTACCTAGTTGCAATAGGAAAAAGGGATGCCACACCTTACTTGCTATAGGCTATTTCTCTAACCCCATCCCCACTTTAGAGGGTCACATGGTTCTGTCTGTGTTTATTTCTTGTTATGTCTTGGAAGAGCCTAGCAGAGCACTCTGACCTGGTTCCGTCAGTCCATCAGTCACCCATCAGCTCCGAAGTGCTTAGCTTGGAGACTATCCTAACGTGTGGGTCTTCACGTCCTCTGTGGTTAGAATGCAAAAATAGCTAGTCCCACTTTATTGTCTACTTCATTTTTATCTTTACAATAATTTCTAAGATTATTCATACAAACTCTCCTCTCCATCCTCTAGATTAAAAAAAAAGGAAAAACAAATGAAGGAAAAGATAATTTTTTTCTTATTTCATGAATACAAACCATGTTTTCTGAAGACAAAAATACATTTATAGTCTATGAATAAAGTGTGTTATACTGCTTATTCCTAAAGTATAAGAATTCTAATAATCTCATTAATCTATTGTTCTAATCAAAACAGTATTGCATAGATTTTATACCATTGTGAGTGAGCTTTTATCGATGGTATTTTTGCCTTATTTGTATATCTTATAATTATAATCTTATAATCTTATAATTACATACCCTTTCAAAACATATTTATCTTCTTATGAACATTGTATATCTCATCATCTTTAATATTTATATATGTGGGGGCACCTTAGTGGCTCTCAGTCAGTAAGTGTCCGACTCTGGATTTGACTCAGGTTATGATCTCAGTGTTGTGAGATTGAGCCCCACATCGGTCTCCACGCTCACTACAGAGTCTCCTAAGATTCTCTTTCTCCTCTGCTCCTCCCCCCACACACACGCTGTCTCTCTCTCAAAAAAATAAATGAATAAAATCTTAAATATTTTCATATGTACATATAGTAATTTGTCTATTTTTAATAATTTGTGTATATGTTTTTTCAATTCAGGAGAATATAAAATTATCAAAAACAAATGAAAAATCATATGGTTTATTTAACCTCAACCATTATTATTTCTATACTGTTTGAAAACCCACCAAAAAGTTGAGTGACATAGTGTTAAGTTAGGAAGCTGGTATATTTGTACTTATTATATCATTTTGTTAAGGGTCGTGTTCCTGGACTAAGAACATAGGCTATTATTTAATGAAATTATTGAGGCCTTGAGGTAAATACAATTTTTACAGTAAAATCCTTGATTGATACCAAATTGCCAGGCATAAAGAGTAATAAAAAATTGAATATTATGTATCATATACTTTGAGGCATCTGTAAACTCTTTCCCCAGTGTATTCTCTGCGACCTTTGCACATAGGTATTCCGGAACATGAATGTTGTATTATTTCCTAAATTTTCTTTATAATTTTACCACATATGTATTTATTCCTAAACAACATATTGTTTAGTTGTACATGTTTTTGAACTTGATATAAGTCAAATAATGCTGTATATATTCTTATAACTTGCTTTTGGGCTTATAACTGGCTTGTGGGATTTAGTCACTTAATGTGTGTGATTGTAATTCTAGAATATTCACTGTGTGTAGTGTGCTATATTTTTTTTATTTATACATTTCACTGTTGATGAACTTTTAGATTATTTTGTCTTCTCTCTTTCTTTCTCTTTTTACTGTGTTAAACAATGAGATTATAAAAATTCCTGTACATACTTTCTGGTACACATGTTTGAGTGGAGTTGCTGATTTATGGGGTATGCAGATGTTCCACTTCATTAATTTAAATATTCAATTGTTTTCAAAAGTAGTTTCATGCATTTACACTTCTACCAGCAGGGCATGAGAATTTCTGGATGAATTGTCCTGATTTTTGTATCCTTACTAAAACAGTACACATTTCTTACTTATTGCTGAAGTATGGATATTTCTATATCTCATGGTGGTTTAATTTGCACTTTCCTCTTTACAAATGAGGTTGATTATATTTTCTAACATTTGAAGGCCATTTATTTTTCTCTGAAAGCTACTTTCACTTCTGTTTTTTTGTATTGTTATTTGTCTTTCTCTTACCTATTGTAGGAATTCTTTATCTATTCTTGATACTAGTCTTGATATATCTTGTAAAAGTAACACAGTTTGTGCCTGAAATTTTGAGTCTCTTTTTTTAGCATCTTGATTAATGGAATTCTCAGTTTAATTTATTACCCTTTATCAGTATCTTTTTTGTGGCTTGTACTTTTATGTCTTGGAAATTTTTGTTTGTTTAATTCTGTAATGATACAGAGTTTCCCTGTATTATCCTTGGAAATTAACTTTTGTGAATGGCATGAGTTAAGCATGTAATTTTTTCTCAGGTGCATTAACAGTTTTTCCGACACCAGCTAGATAGCCCATCCTTTTACAGTGATCTATAATATTGCTTTTTGTCTGCCCCATTATCTGTTTTCGTTGCGTCTAGTACTACTCTGACTTTATTATTTAGATCATATAAATCTTGCTGGCTATTAATGCAAGTTTGTCCAGTTATTTTCTTTTTCATGGGACACTTGACAATACTTAATTTTTTTTACTTCCATTAACATTTTGAATCAAGATGACAAGTTACCTCAAAACAAGGCAAGAAAAAAAACCAAACAAATGAATATTGTTGGCATTTGATAAGAAATTCCTTGAATCTACAGACATATTTAAGAAAGAATGATATATCATCATTTTGGTATTATTTAATGTTTTTTCAGTAACATTTTATATCTGAGTCTGGTGATTTTTGTAGAATAATTTTTAACAACTACTTTAATTTTTTGAATGGTTATAGAATTATTCAAATTTGTTATTCTTGAATATATATACTTTTATAAGAATAGGGGGGCCACCTGGGTGGCTCAGAGGGTTAAAGCCTCTGCCTTCGGCTCAGGTCATGATCTCAGGGTCCTGGGATCGAGCCCCGCATGGGGCTCTCTGCTCAGTGGGGAGCCTGCTTCCCCCTCTCTCTCTGCCTGCCTCTCTGTCTACTTGTGATCTCTCTCTTTCTCTCTCTCTCTCTCTATGTGTGTGTCAAATAATAAAAAAAAAAGAATAGGTTCATTTGTTTAACTTTTTCTAAATTTTTGGTATAAGGAGACAATTTTTTATGTGCTGTTTGATCAGTGCTACATCTATAAGTATATTTTTTTCATCCTTTGTCTCTTTCTTCCTCCCTCTCTTTTCTGTCTCTCACAGGCATGCACACACACATACACACATGTACAAACACACACACATGTCTTTTGCAACTCTGCTTTTGTATAAATCTAGGCATAGATTTGACAATTTTATTATACATTTCACAACCCAAGTGGTTTGTTAAATCTGTTCCACTGTGTTATTATATCCTAAATCACTAATTACTTCTATCATGACTATTTACTTTCTTTCCTTGTTTTGATATTGTTGTTCTTTATCTAATTTAGTTTAGGTGACTTAACTCCTTAATTTATAGTCTTTGTTTATCAAAACGTTATAAGTATATACCTTGTCTTAGTGAATCCTAACATTTTGATGTAATTTTTTTCTGTTCTAATTTTTTCAGTCCTATTTTTTTAAAGTTTTCTATAGGGTGTTTTTCTTGACCCATGAATTCTTTATAAGTATGCATTCTTAATTTATAACTTGGTGACTTTTTATTTCTAATTTTTTTCATCATTTATTTCAGGCTTACATCATAATGTGAGAATGTGATCTATATTAAATAGATTCATTTAAATTTGATTGCTTTCTGGCACTAATGTGTGTTGAGGCTTTTAAAATCTTTGAAAATAATGTTCATTACCCAATATTATGAAATGTCCTAGTTATATCATTTTTCCAAGCTTGTTAATTGTGTTACTCAAATATGTTACTCTTACGGACTTATTTTTCTATCTAACTTATAGTGTATTGAGAGATATTTGTTAAACTCACCTATTCTGAAGGTTAATTTGTCAATTTTTGCTGTGGTTTTGTCAACTTTTGCATGTGGTTTTGTCAGTTTTTCTGTATTTATATTAAAACTATATCATTTGACGTAAATAGATTGGAATTATTATGTCTTCCATATGAATTGAATATTTCATGATGATATCCTAACCCTACATATCTATTTCCTCAATGTGGCAGATTGTATTTTAGAAAAATGACAGCAATGCTTCTCCTGTCCCATATGCTTCTCTCACAATGTGATTTTGACATTCCTGCCATTGAAATACATGTCTTTGTTCTCTCCTCTTGAATCTGGGAAACTCATAATTAGGGAGGAAGTAATACTATGTGCCTTTTAAGACTATATTGTAAAGGCAGTAGCATTCCTTTTCATCTGCCATGCTGTGAGGAAACCCCAGCTGAAGGACACGAGGAAACCACATGGAGAGGCCAGATGGAGGTAAGGTCTAAGCTGATACTGGCATCCACAGCAGGTCATGGTAGTAAACACTCTTCCAGATGATTCTTACTTTTTGCCAATGGATCATGCCCAGACTTTGAAACTTTTTGACTAGGGCTTCAGATGTTGGGAATCAGGGACAGGCTGTCCCTGTGTTCTGTTTGGATTATTGACCCACAGAATCTGAAAAATAATGTTTTAAGTCACTCTTTTGAGCATGATTTATTTTTGTTCAGTAGAGTAATCTGATCACAGTTAGTCACATCAGCATTTTTTAATTTATTATTTCTGTGATGTGTTACTTAAGATATAGTACAGTTGCATATAGCTGAAGACTCAAAGTGAGCTTCAGGGTTACTTTTTATCTCCTACATAAAAGAAGTTTGGAGAAAGGCAGTCCAGAGCTGAAATGGCGGCTCCTCAGTTACCATGGAACAATACTCCTTATCTCTTTCTCTTATGTCATTTTTAGCACGACGCTTTAATTTTCCTCTTCACCTCATATCCAATGCCAGGCAGCAGGGAGGGAAAATGTGAGGAAGTGCAAAATGGGTCTTCCTTCCAATTGAGTGAATCGCTATTAAAGAGATTTCCTTGAAGCCACAGTTTATGCCTCATTGGCTACACCTACTGCAAGGGAGCTGGGAAAATGCAGTTTTACATTTGACAGATTGCCATTCTGAAGAAAATCAGTGTTCAGTTACTAAGGAAAACTGGAAGAATATATTTGAAGTACTTCCTACTAGCATTTTTTGCTGCAAGTGGTATATCTTTTGTCTTATTCTAACTATATTCTTATTGTTCTGGTATATCTCATATAAATGGTACATTGCAGGATTTTTTTGCAGTGGGACCATTTTTATATTTTATTAATACATTCATATTTATTGTGATTAAACTCATATCTAAAAATTTATTTTTTCTATTTTTTTATTGTGGATCTTTAAAACTTTAACAAGCATACAGACTTATCAGGGATTAAACATAACCAGTATCTTTACTTTCCTCTGGAAAAGTGCAAGAACTGTGAAATAATTTAATTCCATTATAGTTATATGCTATTTTTCTTTGTATTTATTTCTCTTATTTTAAAACCTCACAAATTAGAAAACCCTAATATTGATTTAGATTGATCTACATGTCTGTTACTTTCTTTCATCTGTGTTTTTCTCACCCCTCAGATTTTATTTTGGGGATCATTTTCCTTATCCTCGAAATATATCCTTTTGGCATTTCTTCTTCTTATTTCCATGTTTTATAGACTGTTTTGACTCAAATATTTTCATTTTTGAAATATGATTTCATGAGACTTTTTTTTTTTGCTCATTATTTTGAAATCATCATTCCACTCTTTTTTGGCTGTTATTATTACTTTCATTTTTGGTTTTTGTTTTTCTTGGTGTGGTTAGCTATTGGAAATAATAATTGTCTTCATACTTTTTTTTTTCCTTCATTCAGTATTTTTTGTTAGATAACCACTGTGCCAAAGATACTGTTGCAAGTTCTGAAGATACAAGATTAGATAAAACATCATGGCCTCATGAAATTTAGGAATATGTCAAAAGAAAAGGAAATTGAGAGACAGTTTAATTACAGCAGGAGAAGTAATGTTATGTACAATGTACAGTGATGTGAATTCTATGGTAGCACCTGGGAATATTTATCCTCTGGTGATCCAGGATTTTTCTGTCCCTTCGCATCTTAGACGTAATTTGTTTGTATGTAAGTTGAATGAGAAAAATGGTAAAGGACTAGATTGTTGATGAGGGATGACTGTATAGCCTATGGCTTTGTAATTTTATGTCTGACACCAAGATATATAGTAACAGGGAATTGTTTTCTGGCATAATTATTTAAAAATAATTCAGAAGTTAATGTAATTTTTGAAACGCCTATAATGTTACAAATTTAAACTTAAAATTTAACTTAAAGTGTCTAATTAAATATTGAAAATAATGACAGTTTGGTTCTGAGAGAACCAAAACACAGTAAGTGCCAGTGGAAATAAAGAAGTATGATGGCAGAGAGGGAGGAGATCCAATGAATATGCATGGTGCCTAGTACAGTCCTGATGTCTGCCTTAGATGGAGCCTTTTGACTATAGGTACGTCTATGATCTGACCTCTGTTGCTCTAGAAAAGAGGGGTCTGTTGTTAAGGAAATGAGACAAAGAGAGAAATCAAAATACAGCCAGGCCTACTGTGTTCAGAGAAGGAAGTTGGAGAGCTGTTAGCAAAGGATGACATTCTCTAAGGCAGATTCTGCTTGTTTTTCTTTCTTCTCTTTCTCCTCTATTTGTCATCTCTTGTGGATATCTGGGTTGTTTGTTTGTTTCTTTATTTTAAAGATTTTCCATATATTTTTGAAAGGGAGAGTGCATGAGCAAGAGGGGCAAAAGGAGAAGTACAAGCCGACTCCTCATTGAGTGTGGAGCCCCACGTGGGGGTTCATGCAGGGCTCCATCCGAGGATCCTGAGATCATGCCTGAGCCTCAGTCAGGCACTTAACCAACCGAGCCACCCAG
This sequence comes from Nasua narica, assembly GCA_028533885.1. NCBI lineage: Eukaryota > Metazoa > Chordata > Mammalia > Carnivora > Procyonidae > Nasua > Nasua narica. Next base: position 41,183,081 of record CM052810.1, read on the forward strand.
CAGCTGCTCAGCTTGTTTCTTGTATCTGCTTTGTTTATCTCATTCTTTCATTTAAGTTCTCTTTACTACTCTTATTTATATCCCATAATGATTACTGTAGGTTCTTCCATATCATGACAACTCAGGGTACATTATTTTTGCCACTGCTGAAAAGTGGCACATTTTACCTATATTTCACAGTGAATTATTTCTGGAAGATGTGATTTGTTTGGTCTGCTTATATTGTTGAACTAGGTCACAACTCTATTCACTAGCCAGATTATGAACGAATTCTCCTTGATCAGTTTTCCACACCTCATCTAATCAGTTGAAGCCGGTGTTTAGGTAAATCATGTGGTATATAACTAAGCAGAGGCAATAGAAAGCCTTTCTAGAAATACATTTAGTGTATTGTGTGGGCACATATATGTTTCATTATTGCGAGTTCTTTGACATTGAAAGTTTGATATTAGATTCATTGGCAAAACAATTCAGGTGGTCTTTACTTGTCAGAAATTTCCCACTAACATTAATAGGGTTAAGATTGAAAGTTGCTAATTAATATGGAGTTTGTTTCTATAGTCTATCACTCACCAAATGGACAGCATAATGATGACCGTTAAATTTATGTGTATATTTCCTTTTGTGTGTTTTTAATAAATGTCTTATTTTAGAATAATTTTAAAATTACAAAATGAGGGATGTGTGGATGGCATAGTTGGTTAAGCCTTTTTCTCTTGGTTTCTGCTCAGGTTGTGACCTCATGATTGTGGGATTGAGTCCCACACCAGCTCCATGCTTAGTGTGGAATCTACTCGGGTTCTCTCTCTTCCTCTCCCTCTGCCCCTTCCATTTGTGCTCTCTCTCTTTCTCAACTAAATAAATTTTTTTAAAAATTAAAAAATTAAGATTAAAAAAATAAAAAGATACAAAATGATTGTAAAAGTAGAATAGAGATCATGCATGCCCAGGCCCACTTTCTTCTACTAGTAACATTTTAAAGTAGTGTGATATATTTTTCACAATTAATGAGGAAATATTGATGAATTAATATAATACTAACATCCATAATTTATTCAGATTTCTTTAGTTTTTCTATACTGTCATTTTTTAGATCCACGATCCCAGCAAAAATACATTACACTTAATCATGTCTCCTCAGTCTCTTCTTTTTTTTTTTATTAACATATAATGTATTATTTGCCTCAGGGTACATGTCTGTGAATCATCAGGCTTACACATTTCACAGCATTTGCCATAGCACATACCCTCCCCAATATCCATAACCCTACCCCCTCACCTCCTAGCCACCCTTAGTTTGTTTTGTGAGTTTAGGAGTCTCTAAGGGTTTGTCTCCTTCCCCATCCCATCTTGTTTCATTGCTCTCCCCAACCCACCCACAAACCCCCACCCTGCTTCTCAAATTCTTCATATCAGAGAGATCATGTGATAATTGTCTTTCTCTGATGGAGTTATGTCACTTAGCATAATACCCTCTAGTTGCATCCACGTCGTTGCAACTGGCAAGATTTTGTTTCTCTTTATGGTTGCATGGTATTCCATTGTATATATATACCACATCTTTTTTTTTTTTTAATTTTTTTTATTAACATATAATGTATTATTTACCCCAGGGTACATGTCTGTGAATCATCAGGCTTACACATTTCACAGCATTTGCCATAGCACATACCCTCCCCAATGTCCATATCCCTACCCCCGCCCCCACCTCCCAGCAACCCTTAGTTTGTTTCATGAGTTTAGGAGTCTCTTATGGTTTGTCTCCTTCCCCATCCCATCTTGTTTCATTTCTCTTCCCCACCCCCCCATAACTCCCTGACCTGCCTCCCAAATTTTTCATATCAGAGCGATCAT
>CM052810.1:41185434-41333633 GCA_028533885.1 Nasua narica
GGTTCCATATAAATTTTAGGATTATTTGTTCCATTTCCTTGAAATAAATGGATGGTATTTTGATAGGGATTGCATTAAATGTATAGATTGCTTTAGGTAGCATAGACATTTTCACAATATTTGTTCTTCCAATCCATGAGCGTGGAACATTTTTCCATTTCTTTGTGTCTTCCTCAATTTCTTTCATGAGCACTTTGTAGTTTTCTGAGTACAGATTCTTTGCCTCTTTGGTTAGGTTTATTCCTAGGTATCTTATTTTTTTGGGTGCAGTTGTAAATGGAATCGACTCCTTAATTTCTCTTTCTTCTGTTTTGCTGTTCGTGTATAGGAATGCAACTGATTTCTCTGCATTAATTTTATATCCTGAGACTTGATTGAATTCCTGTATGAGTTCTAGCAGTCTTGGAGTGGAGTCTTTTGGGTTTTCCACATAAAGTATCATATCATCTGCAAAGAGTGAGAGTTTGACTTCTTCTTTGCCAATTTGAATGCCTTTTATTTCTTTTTGTTGTCTAATTGCTGCAGCTAGGACTTCTAGTACTATGTCGAATAGCAGTAGGGATAGTGGGCATCCCTGCTGTGTTCCTGATCTCAGGGGAAAAGCTCTCAGCTTTTCCCCATTAAGAATGATATTTGCTGTGGGTTTTTCATAGATGGCTTTGACGATGTTGAGGAATATACCCTCTATGCCTATACTGTGAAGAATTTTGATCAAGAAAGGATATTGTACTTTGTCAAATGCTTTTTCAGCATCAGTTGAGAGTATCATATGGTTCTTGTTCTTTCTTTTATTAATGTATTGTATTACGTTGATTGATTTGTGGGTGTTGAACCAACCTTGCAGCCCAGGGATAAATCCCACTTGGTCGTGGTGAATTATCCTTTTAATGTACTATTGGATCCTATTAGCTAGTATTTTGGTGAGAACTTTTACATCCGTGTTCATCAAGGATATTGGTCTGTAAATCTCCTTTTTGAGGGGGTCTTTGTCTGGTTTTGGGATCAAGGTAATGTTGGCCTCATAAAATGAGTTTGGAAGTTTCCCTTCCATTTCTATTTTTTGGAACAATTTCTGGAGAATAGGTATTAATTCTTCTTTAAATGTTTGGTAGAATTCCCTGGGTAGCCATCTGGCCCTGGGCTCTTGTTTCTTGGGAGATTTTTGATGACTGTTTCAATCTCCTTACTGGTTATGGGTCTGTTCAGGTTTTCTGTTTCTTCCTGGTTCAGTTTTGGTAGTTTGTGTGTCTCTAGGAATGCATCCATTTCTTCCAGATTGTCAGATGTGCTGGCTTATCGTTGCTCATAATATGTTCTTATACTTGTTTGTATTTCTTTGGTGTTGGTGTGATCTCTCCTCTTTCAATCATGATTTTATTAATTTAGGTCCCCTCTCTCTCTCTCTCTCTCTTTTTTTTTTTTGTTAAGTCTGGCCAAGGGTTTATCAATTTTATTAATTCTTTCAAAGAACCAGCTCCTAGTTTCGTTGATTTGTTCTACTGTTCCTTTTGTTTTTATTTCATTGATTTCTGCTCTGATCTTTATTATTTCTCTTCTTCTGCTGGGTTTAGGCTTTCTCTGCTGTTCTTTCTCTAGCTCCTTTAAGTGTAGGGTTAGTTTATGTATTTGAGATCTTTCTTGTTTCTTGAGAAAGGCTTGTATTGCTATATATTTTCCCCTCAGGACTGCCTTTGCTGTGTCCCAGAGATTCTGAACAGTTGTGTTTTCATTTTCATTTGTTTCCATGAATTTTTTAAATTTTTCTTTAATTCCCTGGTTAACCCATTCATTCTTTAGTAAGATGCTCCTTAGCCTCCATGTATTTGAGTTCTTTCCAACTTTCCCCTTGTGATTGAGTTCTAGTTTCATGGCATTGTGGTCTGAAAATATGCAGGGAATGATCCCTGCAATGTTTTGGTACCGATTGAGACCTGATTTGTGTCCCAGGATGTGATCTATTCTGGAGAATGTTCCATGTGTGCTAGAGAAGAATGTGTATTCTGTTGCTTTGGGATGAAATGTTTTGAATATGTCTGTTATGTCCATCTGGTCCAGTGTGTCAGTTAGAGCCTTTATTTCCTTGTTGATCTTTTGCTTAGATGATCTGTCCATTTCAGTGAGGGGGGTATTAAGTCTCTCTCCTACTATTATTGTATTATTGTTGATGTGTTTCTTTGACTTTGTTATTATTTGGTTTATATATTTGGCTGCTCCCATGTTAGGGGCATAGATATTTACAATTGTTAGATCTTCTTGTTGGACAGTCCCTTTAAGTATGATATAGTATCCTTCCTCATCTCTCATTATAGTCTTTGGCTTAAAATCTAATTTATCTCATATAAGGATTGCCACCCCAACTTTCTTTTGATGTCCATTAGCATGGTAAATTGTTTTCCACCCCCTCATTTTAAAGCTGAAGGTGTCTTTGGGTCTAAGATGAGTTTCTTGTAAGCAGCATATCGATGGGTTTTGTTTTTTTATCCATTCTGATCCTCTGTGTCTTTTGATTGGGGCATTGAGCCCATTTACATTCAGGGTAACTATTGACAGATAAGAATTTAGTGCCATTGTACTGCCTGTAAGGTGACTGTTAACTGTATGTTGTCTCTGTTCCTTTCTGGTCTACGTTCCTTTTAGCCTCTCCCTTTGCTTAGAGGAGCCTTTTTAATATTTCCCATAGGGCTGGTTTGGTGTTTGCAAATTCCTTTAGTTTTTGTTTGTCCTGGAAGCTTTTTATCTCTCCATCTATTTTCAGTGACAGCCTAGCTGGGTATAGTATTCGTGGCTGCATATGTTTCTCATTTAGTACTCTGAATATATCATGCCAGTCCTTTGTGGCCTGCCAGGTCTCTGTGGATAGGTCTGCTGCCAATGTAACATTTCTGCATTTGTATGTTACAGACTTCTCGTCCCAAGCTGCTTTCAGGATTTTCTCTTTGTCACTAAGACTTGTAAGGTTTACTATTAGATGACAGGGTGTAGACCTATTTTTATTGATTTTGAGGGGGCTTCTCTATGCCTCCTGGATTTTGATGTTTGTTCTCTTTACCAAATTGGGGAAATTCTCTACAATTTGTTCCAATATACCTTCCTCCCCTCTCTCCCTTTCTTCTTCTTCTGTTATCCCAATTATTCTAATATTGTTGCGTCTTATCGTATCACTTATCTCAGTTTCTCCCCTCATCGTCCAGTAGTTGTTTGTCTCTTTTTCTCAGCTTCTTTATTCTCCATCATTTGGTCTTCTATATCACTAATTCTCTCTTCTGCCTCATTTGTCCTAGCAGTAGGAGCCTCCGTTTTTTTGATTGTACCTCCTTAATAGCTTTTTGATTTCAACTTGGTTAGATTTTAGTTCTTTTATTTCTCCAGTAAGGGATTTTATTTCTCCAGAATGGGATTCTCTAATATCTTTCATGCTTTTTTTTGAGCCCCTCTAGCCCCTTGATAATTGTCATTTTGAACTCTATTTCTGACATATTACTAATGGCTGTATTAACTAGGTCTCTAGCCATCGGTACTGTCTCTTGTTCTTTTTTTTGTGGTGAGTTTTTCCGCCTTTTGGAAAGTGGTCGATTTTCTGCGCCTAGAATTGCTGTTCTACCTCTCTTCTCTCTCCTGTTGAGTATGCTGGCTTTAGAATGGTTTGATAACTAGCTGAACTTCTAGGCTCCGACTCTATCTCAACCTCCTACACCTCCGCCATCTTGCTCCCCCTCCAATTCCTCAGTCTACTCTTGATTGCAATTGTTTTTTCTTTTGCTGCTTCTTTAACTTGAAAAAAAAATTCAGGCTTTTTAATCCCCCCAAAAGTTCTTATTGATAGAGCTTCAGAAAGTGTTTTGTAGGTCTATAGCAAGATTAAAAGCTTAATTAATTCTGTAGCTTAATGGAAGTATGAAATCATATGCAAAATCAAAAGCAAGGATAAAAAAATCCATAAAAAATAAGCCATTATTTTAAAAAAGAATGACATTTAATCCCCTATGATACTAATATTCTTGTTGAGATTATTTTATTTTGCACATCTATTCACAAAGTTTTACTGATGAAATAAATTATTACTGCATTTAGCATATACTTAGTTAAACATTACAAAAGCTACAAGTCATATTTGTTTAAAGTCGTTTCATAATTTTAAATTTAATTATCTGAAAATTATCAATCATTTTACTACTCAATACTTGAAATTGCATGCATGTCAGAATAATTATTAATGCCAGCCCATTTATCAGCTCATTTACTCTGGCTATGCACAATTTTGTTTGACATTTAAAAAAGAACACTGTTTTCATAATGATACAGTCATTTTTCTGAAAATCAACAAAAGATCTATTTCTTATAATTCTGTTACTTATTGTTTTCCTGACTAAAATCATAGACTGAGAGGAACCAGATGGTAATGGAAAATATACCAGTGGTAGTCTATTTAATTGGTATTTTAAATTGTTTTTCTTTCTACTCAGAAGAATCTATATTTTATTTCTTTTACTGCTAGAAAGCAAGAAAATATAATCTCTTACATTTTATGATACTTTTACATTCGTTTTTCATTTTAATCTCACAAATATTCTGTGATATAAGTAGGGTAAACATAAACTCAACATCACCAGGGTTCATCCACCTTTGAATATAAATGTAAGCAAATAAATATTAATACATGTATTTACTGGCTCATTTAACTACATTTGCAAAATGTAGGACTTCCATTTCTTTCCTCACAAAGTTCTTCCAGTCTTTTTTACTGTATGCTTCTTGATGAAGTCCAATTTTAAAAAGCCATGGGGAGAGAATGCAATTTTGATGTTGACATTTTAAATACACTTGTTATTTGATTGATTGTTCTTAGAGTTTATATATTCCATCTGTTCTTACCTTTGCATCATCTATTTCTTCATTGAAACATATTTATATAATGCCTAATATGTACCTAACTCTGTTTCATATGTGATGGTTTTAGTGCTGAAAAATAAAGTGGTTTTTTGGCTTTACAAATATTTTTTAAAGATTTTTTTTTTTATTGGAGAGAGAGCACAAGCAGGCGGAGCAGCAGAGGTGGAGGGGAAAGCGAGCTCCCCCTTGAGCAAGGAGCCCGGTACAGGGCTTTACTTTACAAATTTTGTATTTTTATAGCAATTGACAAATAATAACTAGGTAAATAAGACATAGACTGAATAATTTCAAAAAGTGATGGTTGCTGTGATGAAAATAAAACAGTTTTATTTTGTTTATTTACATGTTTATTTCATATTTCATATTTTACTATGTGAGCAAGAGTAACATGGTTGTTACTTTACTAGTGTGTGAATTAAGACTAAGTAAGGAGGGGGAACCCAGTCTTAAAGAGCTAGAAGAATAGGGTTCCAATGAAAAGGAATAGAAGTTCAAAATCCCAGGGGAGAAAAGAAGCTTGGAGACTTGAATATTTCCAAAGAAATATGTGGCTGTGCAACCTAGTGAGTGAAGGGAGGAGCTTTTCCTGAAACAGTTTGAGGAGGCCTTTGTAAGACTAGATAGCACCACTCTCAGAAAAGAGAAGCAATAATAATTTATATATAAATGCAGTCATGTCACTTAATATCAAGAAAACTTTCTAAGTTCCAACCATACTCAGATTTTGCTTTTGTCTAATATAGCATATTTTTTCAAGGTATTTACTTTGCTATCTGTCTTTTCCACCTTCCTCTTCTCTCCCTAAAAAAAAAAGACCCCACTCATCTTACAAGGCAAGCTAACGTACCCTCTTCTCTGGAGAAATACTCTTGACAACCTTAAGCTATGAGCTCCTGGAGCACTCTGTGCTCTATTTTTATGGAACTTATTACATTGTAATCTGTTCCTCCCCTTCTTCTCTAGTTATAAGTTTGTCAGTGAAGGGGCTTGCCTCATTTATTTTGTTTTCTTTTCCTCCCAACTACAACCACCTTGAAGAATTGAATAATTTTATACAATAATTATTGGTCAAATATATAAGGAATAAACTAATCAGCCATTTGTAAAGAAAATGTGTTTTAGATATATTTACTGTTTAACTTCATTTGAGATTAAGATAAACTGGCAAATGAAGCCACAAAGTAGTACAGAGGAAATGTATGATTCTAAAAAAATCCATTCCAGGGGTGCGTGGGTGGCTCAGTGGGTTAAAGCTTCTGCCTTCGGCTCAGGTCATGGTCTCAGGGTCCTGGGATCAAGCCCCACATCGGGCTCTCTGCTCAGCAGGGAGCCTGCTTCCCCCTTTCTCTCTGCCTGCCTCTCTGCCTGCTTATGATTTCTCTCTCTGTCAAATAAATAAAATAAAACCTTTAAAAAAATCCATTCTAATGGAGTAACAATAAATGCATATTGGTTAAATTTTTATCAGGTTTATGGATCGATACAGAACGGTTATAGTGACTCAGCTGCTCATTTAATTGTCCACTAAATAGGGATTTGGGCTGGTTTATATCCAAATATTTGATCAGTTACTGCTCGTATTCCTTTGAGGGGAAGAAAAAAAAACACAACAAAAGTGCACTGGCCACTTTTAACTTACTTGGCATTTTTTTTCTTAAGGCAAACCTGAAAGCAAACATTGTAAAAAGTAGATTCTAGTCACTTGCTTGCTGGAATTTCAGTATTTTTCCAGGTTGACATCTCTCTCATTGTGGAATGGACGTCAGGATGTTTGGTCAGTCTTTGACATTATGGTGACAACATTACCATCAACTGTTAATGTCAACTTAATTTGAAGAGGTAAAAAGAAATTCCATTAGAGAATGAGCAGCATCCACATGTTTAGAGACATGGCAGATACTGTTAATCCTAGTGACTCAGGCTTTTTATATATATATATATATATATATATATATATTTTATTATATATATAACATATATATAAATATATATATATTTTTTTTCCTTTGACTATTTCCAGAAGTTAAAGTTTAGTTGCTCATGTGTTAATGTTAATGTTGATTGCTTTGAGAGACAAAACTCATTTAAACAGATAAGGAGTTTGTTTAAAGTCACTTTATCCTTTTAAGCAAAGATGGATTCTGTGAATAAAGTATAAGTGAAATTTTCAGAGAACTGTGACTGCAATTTTAGCTAACTGCCAAACTCTATTTAGGTTTACGATATAAAATATTAATGTGGAAAATACTTGGTGTGGTATAATGTAATATTTCTTCCAAATTGATACCAGAAACTGTTAATATAAACCCAACAGCCTTAGGCCCCATAGGAGCAAGAGCTTAAAATGTTGAAAAATCTGAATCTTTCAGAATGGGGAGAATTGAATGGGAGAATACCCCATTGCCCACACATTGCCGTTTTTCAAACACAGATCTCAGATAATGTGTTAGAGCACATTCAAGTGTTATAACGAGCATACACTTCCAAAAGAAAGTATAGGTAAATGTTTCTGAGATGTTAGAGGGAGCACTGAGAGTGATACCATGGTATTTGTACATTGGTTCAGTGACCTCCTTTTAGGACCCTAGGTCATCATGCAACATGATAACAGAGGCCAGTAACTCTTTCATATGTTGGGAGTCTTTGAGATTAACAGTTACAAGGAGCGTTTGAATTTGACTTGGATATACCTTACCACATTTTATCTTCAGTTCTTCTTCATCCACTACCCTGTTAATAATTCATTTGCTTTCACCCAACATCTATTTTGCTGACCAAAGTTAGCAAACTCTTTTTATTCTATAAGGAACACATTCATTGAAGGAATTTTGTAATGTATCAAGATTAAGGAGGAGGAAAAATATCCACTTAGATAGAAACAATTACTATACAGATTTTAAAATGGGTAAACACAGTATTTAATGGGTGCATAATATTTTACTGCATTGTTGAGTCATAATATTTTAATTAGTTTTCCTATTTATGCTGTTTCCAAGTTTATACTAATATAAGTAAAATCACAGTATTGTCTTTATGCCTAAAGTCTTGAGTGATTTCAAAACAACTTCTGAAAAGATTTGCTAAGGTGTAAGTTAGAAATATTTTTAATTTTTTTGATAAAAAAGTATTACATTGGTTCCCATTGAAATTATTCAAATTTGTGCTCCATCATTGAATGATTATTAGTTTGATAAATTCTTACAAAGACTGGGTATCATGAAATTTAATTGTAGTATGTAAATAAATGATTCTTAATTTTTCAGTTGACATTAACATTGATAAATAATGAGATGAGACATTTTATAATATATATATTAGTTATCTGTATTTCTCCTATTGTAGAATTCTTCTCCTTTCCCTGATGAATATCGATGTTTTCATTGTCAGTGTGTGATTGGCTTTATATTTTTGGTTAACTCTCTTGCATTTATATTCATTTTCTTATGCAGATTCATACATAGCCTTTGTCTTCTTGGGCATCTTCACCTGCTTTATGTGAAAATAAATATTTTTTGGATTCTTTTATATCGTTAGCTTGACTCCACCTCAAAGTCACTGGAGCATTACAGATACATGTGGTAGCCTTTCAATAAGTATGCAAAATTTCAGACATCATAAATATTTTTTAAAAATTTTCCTAATTAATCATACCTGTAGCTTTATTTCCATTTTCAGAATCATTTCACTTTAATTACTTCACAATCAAGTTACATCTTTGCATAATTTAACTAGTTTTGTACTTCTTTTTAAGATCATTTTCTTTTCACATGCAGTCTGTTTTCTGCATTGTAAGCTCATCATCTTCTTTATTAGTGAAGAGTTAGCTAAAGTGATGTCTTTTTTTTTTAAAGATTTTATTTATTTATTTGACAGAGAGAGAGAGACAGAGATCACAAGTAGGCAGAGAGGCAGGCAGAGAGAGAGGGGGGGAAGCAGGCTCCCTACTGAGCAGAGAGCCCGATGTGGGGCTTGATTCCAGGACCCTGAGATCATGACCCGAGCCGAAGGCAGAGGCTTTAACCCATTGAGCCACCCAGGCACCCCGCTAAAGTGATGTCTTAATTACTCCACCTTCAAGGTGTTTTATGATTTGAATTTTTAAAAACCAGGGATTAGCTCCTTCATTTCTTTATCTTCTGGCATTAAATAAAATAGTGGTGGAGCTACTTAGTAACTACATAGTTATTGCTACTTAGTGTTATGATTCTATACATGTTATGATTGGTTCTGATATATATATATCAGAATATATATATATATATATATATATATATATATATATATACACTGCTTTAATCTCCTCAGAAATATTGCAAGTTTGGGGGGTCAGGAGTTGTGCTATGTCTTTTACAGAACCTCCCAACACTTTGTACTCAGTAGCTGTTCAATAAATGTTTCTCAGTTATTGGTAAAATAACCAGGAGTTTTACCTTGTTAGAGTGCTAACAATAAATGGCAAAGAAATAAAAATTAATCTGAAATGTGAGGCAGCGGTTAAGGGTAACAGGACTGTATAATAATTCAAATCTAATTTTTTTTCTTGTTTATCTTGGTTAAAAATATAAACAAAGATTCCTTTGTCCATCTTATGAATTTTTTTTGCTATTACTAAATCAATAGGATATACTCTTATCCAGTTTGGAGGTCTTGAACAAAATATTTATTTAGAAATCTCAGTACTGTTTCATATTGAACCTTTGCTCTACCTATTCATTTATGGAATGGCTGTCGCTATTTTCCCCAAATACATTACACACCGCTGTGTAATGTGTAGGTCAGATTTGTTCATCTAAGATTCCTACCATATTTTTTCTAGCTTTTAAAATTAATGTGTACTAAGTTGGGACATATAAAATGTAGACAGAGGAAAATATTTTCCACTGTGTTCTGTTTTCCTTCACATACAAACATTCTTTAAACCAGATTCAATGAGATAGCTGTTTTGTTTTGTTTTTTTAAGATTTTACTTATTTATTTGAGAGAGAAAGAGAGAACATGAGTAGGGGGTGGAGGGAAGAGGAAGAAGCAGACTCCCAGCTGAGCAGGGAGGCCGACTTGGTGCTTGATCCCTGATAATGACCTGGGATCAGGACCCCAAGATTATGAGCTGAACCAAAGGCAGATGCTTAACCATCTGAGCTACAAGTAGCCCTACTATTTTGTTTTTAATATAAAAAATTATAGGCGGATTTTAAGACAAACATAAAGCATTTATTTATTTATTTATTTATTTATTTTAAAGATTTTATTTATTTGAGAGAGAGTGAGAGAAACAGAGCACAAGAGGGAGGAGGATCAGAGGGAGAAGCAGAACTCCCCACTGAGCAGGGAATCTGATGAGGGCCTCCATCCCAGGGTCCTGGGATCATGACTGAGCTGAAGGCAGACGCTTTAACTGACTGAGCCACCCAGGTGCTTAAATCAGTTATAAAGCTTTTAAATCGGTTCATAAGTGGTTAGAATAGAAAAATATAAAATCTTTTCAATTAGAAATTAAGAACTTATTAATGGTACAATATTGTATTCTGAGACTACGCAAGTGATATTTTGGGGGTATAAATATAGCTTATATCAAAAATACCTCTGGAAATACAAATTTTTTTTTTTACTGTTGGATATGACAGTATCTGCCTATAAATATAACATGCATTTTACAAATTTTATGCTTATAATTTACATTTGATTTTAAAAGTCTTACATGAGAATCAGCTGTTTTTATCCTATAGAAATATTTTATATGGTTGTATGCCACGTGTGTATGAATGTGGACAGACAGACACGAGCATACAGTCCTACTGAGAATCCTGAGTACCTCTCCCTCTTGGTGCTGTGCTTGAGTGGGAATCAGTACTTGCGTGGGTATGAATATTATATATGCAGATTGGCAAAGAAACCCATCTATGTACAAGGGAAAATTTATTTGAAGACTTGAAACTACAAAGTCAATTTCTTAAACCTGGATCAAGAGGTTTAAAACAAAACAAAACAAAAAGAGTTTTAAAACAATCACCTTGGTAGAATTATTTTATTATTTTACTCCAGTGGCTGTGTGAAAAAAAGTATGTAGATTTCTTCTTTTTTTTTTTTTTAAGATTTTTTTATTATTTATTTATTTGATGGAGAGAGAGCACAAGTAGGCAGAGAGACGGGCAGAGAAAGGGAGTAGTAGGCTCCCCACTGAGCAGAAAGCTGGACATGGGGCTGGATCCCAGGACCCTGGGATCATGACCTGAGCCGAAGGCAGAGACTTAACCCACTGAGCCACCCAGGTGCCCCGATTTCTTCTTTACTTACTGTAGTATCTTCTTTACTTGCTGTACATTCAGTAGAGTGCCTAAGGCAGTGTACCTCGTACAAGAGGAGGCAATCAGTAAATACATACCGAAGAGAAAAAGGAATGAATAAATATAGTATATATAAATATATCTGCACACACAGTTTACTTCTAATGATTCAGAAGTATAAATACGACTAACATACTTGAATGGGCTTGTCCCCTATTCTGGGAGAATGAATTTTAATTCCATCTTTATTAGAGGCAGGTACACTGTATCTCAGTTATTCTTTGTCTTTTATTTCTACCTTGGCTGTCCCTTCTGAAAGCATCTGTCACACTCTATTCATTTCACTCTGCATTCTGTTAATGCTTTGAGCTAGCTATAGGGTATCTGCTTAGGAGCAACTAGAGGTACTCCCAGTAGGGACCAGTTACATGCAGAAAAGAATAAGCAAAACTACCCACAGAGGTACTGACTTCCAACAATTTTGCAGAAGTGTGAAGATTTACAGTAGAAAATAAAGCACCTCATGCTGGGTCTGGCTCCAAGCCTCCCCAGAGAACCTTCCATTTAGGCAATCTCTTTTATCCTGTGAGCTTAGTGTTCTATCTGAAGGAATTTAAGTTTCATATTAACAAATTGGCTTAATTATTTTTAACCAAACTGTTAACTACTTGCAGTGACTTTAGAAAAATCTCCCAACAAGTTTTAGTTTTTCTTTCAAGAGGAAATTAAAGCTGTTAACACCTGAAGAGGAGCATGGATTCCTCTCCCAAGGAGAGCCTCAGTAGCCAGGTGGGTAGCTTACAGGCAAGTACAGTTTCAAGGAAAAACAACAACAGAACTAAAAAAGATCTAAGCTCGCCCACAGCAACAAGGTTTATTTATCACGAAAGACTTTTTGCTATTATGTTGTTTAAATTTCTAATTTCGTGGCCATCAAATAGAAGCACTGAAGTATGTTAATTGAGGTGTGTTCTGCCAAACTCCTCAGAGCATATAGATATGAATATTTTATTATAAGGATTCAGGGCAAAGAAAATCAATCTGGTGGGTTTCATTTTGCCCACTGGTGTGGCAGAATTCATTTAAAACTAATTGTGGTCAAGAATTAGTTTATTTTATTCAATATTGACACATGTTCATATCACATCTATGCAATGCTGTACTTTCGTAAGCATCAAAAGTTTGAAAAATTTAAAATCATAAAATTTTACATCCATGCCTACTGACTACAGAAGATTCATAACCTTAGTAAAAATATAAAAATTTTTTTGCCACCTTTTTCTTTCATACAGTGTTGTTAGAAACATGTGAGGCTTATCCATTTTGATCATGATGATATTAAATATTTTATACTGAGCACATTCATGAACATATACGTGTGTGTGTGTGTATAAAATTTCTCTATGATGTAAGGATCATTGTTTTATTCCGCTGTGGAAATTCGTAACTTTATTCTGTTAATCAAAATCTGGAATACTTCCAACTGCCATCAGTCTGGGAGATAAACTTTTAGGGCAGTTGAACAGTACTTTCTGAGAGATGCATATGGCTGACCAAGATGGCTTAATATTCCTCACAGCTTGACTATAGTTTGGACAGGTTTCTTTCTGACACTTCCTTTTCTTGGTGCGTTGACTTTAGAAACCTTGAAATTCTAAATTCTTTTTCTACTCCCTTGATATGTAAACTTTTCCCAGCTTCTTGCCAGTTTCACAGCTCATGAAAGTCTTTCTCAAGGTCCTCAGAGCTATCCCTTTGAAATGTAATCATGCAATCATCAAGGAAGATAAGAGCCCCTATCTCATTGGAGGAAGGGATAGGGAGGGATCCAGACTTCAATGAGAGATAATTGACAATTAGCAAACACAGATAGTCTAATCATGGGCCATCCTTTCCTGCAAAGTCCTCCAGAAAAAATAATACTTCTTCTATTATTTCATCCCAGCATTTAAAAATCCACATGAAGGGTACCTGGGTGGCTCAGCCACTTAAGCCATTAAGTGTCTCCCTTCAGCTCAAGTCGTAATCTTGGCGTCCTGGGTTAGAGCCCAGTGTTGGGCTCCCTCTTAAGCTGGGATTCTGCTTCTCCCTCTCTCTCCTCCCGTATTGCCTGCTCCTGCTCTTTCTCTTGCTTTCTCTCAAATAAATAAATAAATAAAATCTTAAAAAAAAAGACTCTTGCAGTAGGGAAGAGAGATTGAGCATAACTCCTCTGAAACAAAAGTCAACTGGATTTTTATTTTATTTTAAAGATTTTATTTATCTATTTGAGAGAGAGAGCACAAATGAGGGGAGAGGTAGAGGAGGGTAAAGAAGTAGGCTCCCAGTGTGAGGCTTGATTCTGGGACCCAGGGATCCTGAGCGGAAGGCAGAGGTTTAACTGACTGAGCCACCCAGCCACCTCACCCCTACTGTAATAGTCTTTATTAAATTCTTTCTTGCCTGTTTAACTTCATTTAGTGCAATTTTTCTTTGAGGTAGCCAATTTTGACAATTAGGGTAATAAGAGAAACAGATCAAGAGTAAAATGTAAAAAAAAAAAAAAAAAAAAGTGATGGGTGGTCTACATGTAGGAAGAAAGCTTGCCAGATAATTTTTACAGTATTGGACAATTGGATAATGATAAGGACAATACAACAGCAATATCATCCTTCATCCCTTAAGACTTGTGTGTGTGTATGTGTATGTATACAAGTATATATATATACTTTTCTATAATGGGGCATTGGATAGAGGGTCCATAATGATAGAGGCAAAACAAGTTGAGTTGAATTTATAATACTGGATATTTTTTAAGTTCTTCATCAACAACACTTTAAAATTGTTACCAATCATTAGGTAAAGGCAATGTATTTTGAATTTTTGCTAGGATATAATTTTAGCACCTCATGTTGAATATACATACTACTGGTCCTGAGACTCAGATTAGAATATAATGTCTGTGAGCATTTTGTTGGTCGAATGCCTGTTTTCTTGTACCCTTTTAAGGCTGTTTGTCTAGTTTAAATACTGCTGACTATGTCATTCTTTGATAGTACTCTATGTTTTTGAATTTTCTGGAATTAACATGGGTTGCTTTGGATAGTTTCTTTATCCTTATAGTCTCCTTTCAATTTGTTCCTTTAGGGAATGGTTTGTGCTTTGCCAAGTTACTTTCTGATTCCCCTGGGGCTTGTTTGAAATCCTATTTAGCTTTATATTTAGATATTTTTAGTGAATAACATTATTCAGTGCCGTGGCCTGCAGTGTCATATGTATGCAGACGATACTCAGATATTCTTTCCAGTCCCTGCAGACCTATGAAGCGGCTTGATGTTTTGCATAATTGTCTGTGTGATATTCAAGCATGGATGTCTTCAAATTTCCCTGAATTTAGTACAGATAAAATTGGGTTGCTACTGATTGGTTCTCTGTTATAAATGTTTAAAATGTAATCTATGCTGCTAACCTTAAAGAGGTGATTTTCTTTGTTCTAAAATCAAACTTTTGACCTTAGGGTTACTATAAAGTTGTATGTGCTTGTATGTATGTGTTTTATGGCTGTGTGTGTGTGTTTTACCAACCATATAATTTCCTTTCTGTACCTACTCAGTGCAAGCTTATCACATAAAGACTTCCTGATTCTGGAAGAGTTTCTGCCACAATTTACAATCACTGACCTCCACCTGCCACGTTGCAGACTGATTGTAATAGATCACATCCTTCCATACCCTGCTCTTCACCCAGGAAATCTATTCTTTTATGCATGAGAGCTTTAAAATTACTGTTGATTTGTAAGGTTCAACTAAGAAACTTATTTGTTTGATTTAGCCTTTTAAATATTTATTGTATCTTTTTCATATTAAGTCCCCTAGCACCATGGGATGGACACTTGAAGGACATTCATAAATGTAAATTGAGCTGATTGATAAGCCATGTGAAGTGTTTGCAGAAAGTACTATTTTACAATGAGAAGGGCTGTTAACAAGTCCATGGTGATTCTGAGTTGTGAATAAATGTCTATCTAACATATCTTCCCACTGGGCAGCAAAAGAGTGTACAACATTCTGGATACTGCATGAAGTAAATGGAGTAGAATAAAATTCCTATGAAATGGTCTCAATTCATTAGTCTGGTAAAGTTTAGGTATCACTTTAACTAAAAGGGTACTCAGGATGATAACTGGTGCTTTCTTCCATCCCTTTTAAGAAATGGGGCTTTACATTCCTGTTCAATAGCCTGCAAAAGTTAAATTAGTTGAGTTTGCATTAAATACAAAAATGCATTTAATTGATAGACCATAACCTAGAAATATTTGAAAGCCATACTTGCCTTTGCAGACACAGTTATGAAATTTCTGAAGTTGATCAAGCTTTCTTATTAAGAGTTAAGAATGTATTGGTTAGAGATGATTACCAGAATTGGTAGGAAACAAGATCACACATGATTTGCAGAGCTTTCATGTACATGCATTTCTAAGCTTACCTACTGGAGTTAATGACTCACCAAAGAAGTCTGAACACATCTGTGATCTCCCAAGAAGAGCAGATGACTTGGAGTGCTGCCATTGTAGTTTGGCTAAAAGACCCACCCACATAGTAAGAATGTAAAACTTGTTGTCAACAAGGCAAATAAAATATTTTTCTGTCAGTGGTGCAAAGATGATTCGACCTCAGCAAAGTAGCACCTTAGGTGTGTTCTTCATTTTCTTTTGAGATAAACTATGATACATGAACATTTTTCCCAGCTGGGAGCAGTGATGAGCATGATCAGAATAGTCCTTCTATCTCTTGTGCTCAGAGAATGCAATGTAGGAGAAGTTATTTATCGTTTGTTTAAAATGTACCAAAATTTATCTACCTGAATTATTTCTCATTATTTCATTTACCATGTGAGACTCCCTGGCATTTGCTTTGTACGAAATAATAAATTTCAGGGTGTTTTTTAAAAAAACTTTATCCCTCTTCTCCTTCTTCCTCCAACTTTCTAAGTGTCATTCTTACATTCCCACCAGAGTCATCTGTAGATCTTATAACTTCTTACATTTTTGCCATTTGCTGTGGCTACTTAACAAATCAGAAACAAGTGAACGGTTTTTCTACTGGCCAGCTCTAGCAGTCATTCTTCACATAAACTAAGTTATTTGTGTCAAGATTTGTGCTATGATATAGCCTTTTCTGAGAAATTCCTTTGCTATAACACAATAATAATATACTCTGAACCCTAAATATTCAGATTATTTTATTTTCTATAGCACTGTATATTGGGCTAGTGAGATATTACCAAACTTTTTTTTTAATTAACAAATGAAAAAAAATACTAAAATTAGGAGGATTTAAGTTACTTGCTAGACTCATTGCTGGTAAGAAGCGGGAGCACTTTTTGTTGTTGTTCTGCTTCATGCTACCTCCACAACAGTGAGTCAAACCTGTAAGTGTAGAGTAAAGGTGGAATGAATACCTTGCTAGCAGAATAATCATAATACATCTGTCATACATGGGATGGAGATGAGGTGGAGATTTGCACTAAAATGATTCAAGGCACTCACTCTAGTTTATAACTGTTTCCATCTTTTGATTACTCTTCAGGACTCTGGAAATCCGCATAATTAGGCATAAATGTGTGTGTGTCTCATATATATTAGCCATGTATATACATCTCCTATTAAAACCATTCAGTGTTTAAAAATTCCTTAATGACCAGCTGCCCCTCAATACCATCAGGATAAAGTAAATAGTTGTGATTATGGTCTGTGGGCATTTAATGTTTTCATGAACTCGTCCTTTTGCATACTCATCTCTCGATATCACCATCCTCACACCATAACCTCCTGCCAGAGTAAATTATTTGCTATTCGTCTTATCCATACTCTGTTTTTCTTCTGAGTCTTTTTATGTTTCCTCAGTCTAAAGCACTCTCATTTTACTGTTCTCCATTTTGATTAGTTAATTCCTAATCATACAAAAACCTAGCTATAAGCTTTATATTATCCTAAGTGACTACCATGATTTTCTGTATTTGGGTCAGGTGCTTCTCACAATACCTTGTATTTGCCTTGTATCAGAATTATCACTTCATCTGTTAGATTTTAAACTCCATGAGGAGGAAGATTGGTGCCCTATTCACCAATGTGACCAGAGCAGATGTTACAATGAAATGGTACATAACAGATACCCAGTACATATTTTGAGGTAATTGTAAAGTTAAACGTGGAAGATTCCAAATGAGCAAATGTGCTAGTGAAACCAACAAAAAGCCTTTAAATTCTTAGGGATCTTATAACTTGATTCTATCTCCTGGGAAAGCTTCCTGACTATGGTCCTACTTAGGAAATAAAGCACATATCATAGAAGTTAAGGTTCCCTCTATAATAATTCTGGCTACACCTTTAATTTAGGAGAACTCAGAATCCTACAGTATAAAACCAGACTGTATTATTTTCTTCATTCCTATTTTCAGTCTCCAGTTGCTACCCAACGCCCTACATTACTGGTCTTCAACAGGGTACTTGAGTTCACTTCAATGTTTATAGACGTTAGCCACTCTTTCTTAAAACAAAATAGATGTAATAAATAGGATGTTTAACTTGAGAAATAGGGATATCAAAAGGAATACTTAACTTAAAAGCATTAATTATATTACTTTAATATTAAAAAATTATTTCTAAAATCTGATAGTAAAACAAAAGGACATATGAGTCTCTAAAGAACCAGAAAAGTATGGGAAATGAAAAATAAAACAAACAAAACAAAACAAACAAACCTCTCACCCTGTGAAAACAAAAAAAAACCCCTAAAAAACCCAGACTAAATGACTACCTTTTATCCATGCTTATGCAAATGCATTATAAATCCTGGGAGGACAGTGCATATGGGTGAACATGTGGTAATCTTTTATTATCCTATGCTAAGCAAATCATGAGACACAAACAATAATATAAATTAATCTATTGCTAGCTAGGAGGTATAGGATATCCAGACAAAAAAATTTAAAGAAGTTCAGAGTTTTGAAATGGCACCAAAAACTGGCTAAGGCAGATGGCACCCAGTGAGCAGAGTATCATACATCATTTGGAAGTTGAAAGACTTTGGGATGGACACATAGGCCTCACCATTTTCTACTGTCCTACATCTGCCTGGTTTACACATGGATGTTTCTTGCCTCACTTTTTATGAAAGATAGAGATCAATATGAGAAGTTTTGAGATTTTAGGAAAAGGAGGGAAGGAATAAAGGAAGAAAGGGAGGGATGGATATTTGCCTCTTAGTTCAACCACTTATGGGGGCTCAAAATGGCATTTTACGCTGGGCTTCTATCTTACTAATGTTTGTGTCAGAGTTACATGACAGGATAATGTCCAGATTAAGGAATGCTGTAATATCCTTTAAATACACATAGAGGAAAACCAATTTCAAATACCTTTATGTGGTATTTTCAAACTAGCAGATTCCAAAATTTGCTGTCATATTACTGATCCATTAAGGGACTATGGCATTTAAAGTTGTTAGTCAGAAAATTATAATTTGAAGCAGAAAATACATGAACTATTACATCATCATCATCATCATCATCATCAAAAAACAAATGTTCTACATGGAAACCAAACCATGAATCCTGGGAAAAAGCCAAAACATCTGGGCCATTTATTATTTTTTCCTTATTATGAATAAAAGAAAAAAAGATGGTTTCTCACAATAAAATTAGCCAAAAAGGTAGAAAGAATAAATCAAAACAAATATTCCATATTAGAAAATCTTCAGCTTAAACTCTTTATTTTGGAATAGTGAAAGTGAGGAAGGGATCATGCCCACCCAAATATTAGTGTGTATTCACTAGTCACAGCACAATCTGCAGCTCTCCTTATCCAGTCAGTCAGTTTGTGCATACTTAATATCCCACTTCCATTTTCATGCCTATGAACAGGCAGGTACTATGAGCACACATGGGAACAGGATGTCTTATGCATATACAATGTTTACCTGAAGACGAAAGTTTAGATGAAAACTTGGAAAACATATTCATCTCATTGGAATACAATTTGTGAATTTTTCAGCACTTTCATGAAAAACTGAAAACTATTTGAGAAGAATAAATGAGCAATTTCACACAACTCTAGTTTGCTTCCTCTTGTTTCCTGTTTTGCTCTGTTATGCATGGTAGAGAATCTTATAAAAAATGCCTTATATTACTGACCCAGCTCTTTCTGAAAGTGGTTTTGTCATCCTTCAAGTCCTTAAAGAATAGATGAAAGTAAAAATATGAAAGTGTTTGCATTGAGGAAAATGAAAGTTGAAAGGCACACAGAAGAATTAGGGGCACATAGACTGTGGATACTGATAGACATTCAACATCTAATGAACATCTTAAAGTGGAACTGCAGTGAAAAGAGTAGTCTGCTTTAGCGGAAAAGGAAGCATATTAGAAAATAATTCCTAGAAGAAATAGAGCAGATTTAGAGTTACTAAAACATACAAAGGAGGATTATAGCCTGTGGAATCCATAACTGAATTGGTAAAGGCATTACTCAATATAATATTTAACCTAACATTGAAAAATGAAAATATATTATGTTCTAATGAAATTTAAGAATATGTTCAAAATTCAATGGCAAATAGATTTTAGCATAGCCTGACAGAATTTTTCTTTTGCAAAAGACTGTTTTTAGATTAATTTTTTTCTCTTTTATTCCTGAGGAGTGAAAAGTACAGTTTCCAGAGAGCTTGGAAGTTAACTTTTATTTCTTCCCTCAAATATCAAAGATGTTGTTACCCTGTTGAAAAAATATTTCTGTGGAAGAACTACAGTGTTCTATCAGAGAAAATGACAAGAGGAGAATTTTTCACATATTCCAACATTTTAGCTTCTCTTTTCCTTCTTTCCAAATGATGATTCAGTGTATAATAATTTATTGGTACTCATATCTATATTAAAATCCATACATATCAAATCCCTCCCAATACGATTGTGTAAATCAAATTGCGTGGATCCGTAAATTGGAAAAGAAAATCTCTGATCTTCCTCAGTGAGAAGAGCAAGAAGAGTATTTGTATGCTACTCATGCCCTCAGGCTTTCTAACCTCTAATTCCAGAGGAGAGAAAAATCAAATTCAAAAGTTGGAAGAGTAAAATAGTAAGAGACTAATATGTTCTCTTCACAAAAATTTCATACTTTAGCTATGGCAAAAAGATAATAGTAGGAAGTATAATGACAGAATTATGACTTTATTCTGATAAGTCATAGGAAAATATAGATTTACTAGAATAAACACTGTGAGTAGGGGTAATGATTTCCTCTGATGACGTTTATGGTATTTCCACATTTGCTATTACATGAATGGGCCATAGGAGTTTCTGTTACATGACATGGATTTGGGATGCAGACCTGTTGTATCTGTAGTTTTAATATTAAGAGTTGTAGTTTGTTGAATGTTTACTATGTGTCATGCTCTTTTCTAAGCCTTTCATAAGCATCAAATTAGCAATTCCCATGAACATGTTGTAAGGGTCGATTATCTCAATTTTGCAGATTAAACCTGGAGGTACAGAATGATTCAATGACTTTCCCAGGAACACAGAGTTAACAGCATCAGGCCTGGACGCTGAACCCAGGCCAGATGGAGCCAAATCTGAGCTCCTAACAACCTTACTTTGTTGCCTCTGTTACATTAGCCTTATTTAAGATTTGCTTAGGTTCCAATGAGTTAAAACACTTGGCTGAGTCATTTGACTTGATTTTTGAAATGACCTTAATCAAATTTGATAAGCCTTGTTATATCTATCAACAAAGAAAATTATAGGAAATATTATAAAATATATCAATGAAATTCTACCTGTTTTAGCACCTACATTACACCATTTAAATCATTTTAACATATAAAATGCTGGTTATGGTGAGAATAAAATATTTAGGAACTTTTATAAAATGTTTTGAGTGCAGTGGATTTATTACATGGCCCTTTTAAACAATTAATTATATAATGACCCTTTCAACCCTACATCAAGCTCTTAATTTTATAGACACACAAAAAAATTATCTGTAGTTCCTTAGGCTCCAAAATTTATAAGACACATGATGAAGGGGCCAATATATTACAACTGTGCTAACTGTCAAGAACCTCTTCAGATCACTATTTTATTCTTTGGTAAAGATCAATAGATGTCACTTATTGTGCTTTTTGCAGGCGGAAATAGAAGGGAGAACATTGATGGGCATAATTCAAAATCACATACTGTGTGGGTATTTGGTAGTCACTGGAACAATGAAAGTGGCAGCCTGTAAAAGTTATTTAGATTCATTTGAAGAGAATGGCAGAATTAGCCATTCCAGAAGACTGGACTGTCTCTATAGACATTTTAATGGCTCTCTGTGATAAACATAAATTTGCATAGTATTTCTAAATGTTTGAGTGATCTAAGTAACTTGTATATGAAGCATATGCTTATATGTATTACAGTGCCTCCTAAAATCTTAAAAAGTGTAATGAAATTTGTTGAGTAACAATGTTTGGATGTTCCAGAAAGGCCAGGAGAGACAGAATCTTTTAAAATGCTGTAAACAGTGGTAATTGAGGGAAAGAATTTATTTAGTGTAGGAGACATGATCTCTGCACTCAGGATGCATATAATAATCCTTTTTAATAGCTTGCTATAAAAGAGGTTCTACATGCTTAATAAAAGTCTGTGGTTCATTTCTTAGGCAGTGAGTTGAAATTAGTACGCCCCATGAGCACAGCACAAACACTTAGTAGGCACTCAACACATAGGTCTGACACATGGTAGTCGTCAAAAAGATTTATGTTAAATGAATATCTACACATTTATGAAATATAATATGATTTGATATATAATGCAATTAATTTATTGACACTGGCTATTTGCGGGACAAAATGCTGATACTTGGCAAATTTTATATCCGAGATAGGTGTTACTATTCCTATCCTACAAATAAGAAATTCTAGGACATTTTCCATGTTTATTAAAAGTCCTTTTTACCTACAGTACCTTGTTTAGTTCTGACCCATTTTCTTTTAGGCATTGAACTTGTTCTTCTCCCTCACTTTTTAAAGGTTCATTTGTATATCTATTTATAGTTTTTGTGGACATGAAAGAATATTTAGTAGTTAGTGGTATGTTATCTTAATGATAATATATGCCTACTAAAAACTGCAAAGGCACATTTTAAGCAAATTGACAGAAAGAAAAGTGTCAGATAATTTAGCTTGCTACCTATTTGGAGATTACATGGCTCAAAGACACAAGAGTGGCAGGCAACTAATTTAAGTAGAAAACAGCTAATAGAAGACTTTCAGGCCCTTAATACACCAAAGAGAAGGCATGACACCATAAAATAGACAGAGCATAAACAGCTATTTGCAGTACATTTCATACAAAGTAAAAATGAAACACAAGGAGACCCATCAGGGAGCCACATTGTGGAAGAAAATGCTGTTAGTGGAGACAGTTGAGTCCTGGAATAGAGTGCTGTGTTGCAACAAAGCTCCATGGGAGCTCATGGAGAAGCAGCTGCCCCCTGAAGACAGAAATGCAAAAACAATGGGCTGGACATTTGCTGACAACAGAAATCCCACCAATCATTGTAAGAATAGCACCATTGGGCCAAATGAATGACTTCCAAAGTCATCTATGGTCCCTTTGGCTGTGCCCTCCAAGTGGCCTTCTCTGTAATTGTTTTAATTAAACGATGAAAATTGGAAACACTGTAAAGGAGTCAGATGTGTCTTAATGCTTCATAGGAATGAAGTTGTGATGTGTTTTAATAATCATGCATCCTGAAATAAAAAAAAAAAAGGCTAATTGCCTCCTATAGGTAACTACAAATCTTAGACACCTTTTACAAATAAGCCTGTGGGACACCTGGGTGGCTTGGTCAGTTAAGTGTCTGACTTCAGCTCTGGTCATGATCTTGGGGTCCTGGGATTGAGCCTCATGTCCAGCCCAGAGCTCAAGTGGGAGCCTGCTTCTCTCTCTCCCTCTCCCTCTGCCCCTCCCCTTGCTCATGCATGCTCCTTCTCTCTCTCTCTCTCTCAAATAAATAAAATCTTTAAAAAAAGAAATAAAATAAAATTGTAATTTCCAACTCCTAAGTAATGTGTAACCAAGGGCTGCGGGTAGACAACTAGTATGGTCTGTTTTTCTGAGTGTAATTTAATGTTAAGAATGGTGATATTATGGGGAAAGTGTTAGATGATCAGATAAATATTGATCTTGAACATCCTCATTAACTGTCTACATACTCTGATAACCACTGATGATAGGCATGAAGTTTATTTTTGTTGGTTTTTTCAGAGAACTTAGCATGCAGAGATTCTGGAGAGAAAAGGAAACCTCTAATGATCTTCAGACAAGGAAAATTTTGTCTTACCACATATTTTGCTTATTCTTGTAAACTAGATTAAAAAAAAAGGCATCCTTCTATCCCAAAGCAAAGTACATGGTTTTCAAAGCACTATAAATATGTTAGAATTTATTAAGAAGACTAATCTCAAACTATATAGAAACACTTCTGTGGTAGGGAAATGAAGTATCCAAATATATCCAGGTCCTATTCCTGCATCCTAGGAATCTTACATTATACAACAAAAGAGACTTTGCTTACTTGATTAGGAATCTTGAAATACATTGTCCTTCATTATTTTCCTTGTGGTCCCTAAATTCAATCACAGTTGTCCTCATAAGAGGAAAGTAGAAGGAGATTCTATTACAGAAGACAGAAGG
This sequence comes from Nasua narica, assembly GCA_028533885.1. Taxonomy (NCBI): domain Eukaryota; kingdom Metazoa; phylum Chordata; class Mammalia; order Carnivora; family Procyonidae; genus Nasua; species Nasua narica. The sequence continues at coordinate 41,209,323 of CM052810.1, forward strand.
CAGTGTGATGACCTCAGCAGAAAGATTTGAAATGCTAAACTTTGGGCTTTGACAATGGAGGAAGGGGCCATGAGGCGAAGAATGTGGCCTAAAAAATCACCACCCCCGGTCCCCAAAAAATGCTGACACCTAAGCTTTGGCCCAGTTTCAGACTTCTGAAACTGTAAAAGAATAAATCTGCCTTGTTTTTAGCCACTTAATTTGTGGTAACTTGTTTCAGCAGCCATAGGGAACTAACACAACATTAATATATTTTTCAGTTTTTTTGACGAATGACTGACAAAAGTTGAAGTGTACATTGTGGTGATTTAACAAACAAGTACATTATGAAAGAATTTCCACCACCTAGTTAATTAACATATTCCTCACATCACATATTTATCTTTTTTTTTTTTTTTGAGCAGGAACATTTAAGTTCTACCCTCTTAGCAATTTTCCATTATATAACTATAGGTACCATGTTTTATGTTAGATCTTCAGACTTTATCTTATAGCTGAAAATTGATACACTTTTACCAACACCTCCCTATTTCCCCTCCCGTCAGCCCCTGGAAACCTCTCTTCTACTCTGTTTTGGTGAGTTTGTTTGTTTAGATTCTATATATAAGTGATACCATTTGTATTTCTTGCTCTGTGCAGCTCATTTCACCTACCATAATATCTGTCCATGTTGTTGCAAATGGCAGGATTTCCTCCTTTCTCATGAATAGCAGGATTTCCTCCTTTCTCATGACTGAATAATATTTCTGTGTGTGTGTGTGTGTGTGTGCGTGTATATAAAGATTTATTTATTTGAGAGGCAGAGAGCAGGAAGGAAGGGTAGAGGAAAAGGGAGAGAGAATCTCAAGAAGACTCCATGCTGAGCACAGAGCCTGACATGGGGCGCGATCTCATGACCCTGAGATCACAACTTGAGATGAAACCAAGAGTCAGACACTTAACACACTGCACCACTCATGTGCCACTGTTTTATTTATATTTTTTTAATTTGAGTATAGTTGACATACATTAGTTTTAGGTATACAATATAGTGATTCAACTTCTCTGTATGTTATGCTATGCTCACCACAAGTACAGCTCTCACCTGTCACCATGCTATATATACTACATCATCTTTATCTGTTGATGGACACTTTGGTTGTTTCCATATCTTGGCTACTGTGAATAATGTTGCAGTGAACATACAAGTCCAGATAGCTCTTTGAATTCTAAGTGGACTTACTGGGTCGTATGGTAGTTTTATTTTTAATGTTTAGAGGAACCACCATACTATTTTCCATAGTGCCCACACCAATTTACACTCCCATCAACAATGAACAAAGAATTACTTTTCTCCACATCCTCACCAATACTTATCTCTTGTCTTTTTTAATGACAGTCATTTTGACTGGTGTGAGGTTATATCATCCATTGTGGTTTTGATTCATATTTTCCTGGTGATTAGTGATGTTCAGTAACTTTTCATGTACATGTTCCCCATTAGTATGTCTTTGGAAGATGTATATTCAGTTTTTCTGCCAATATTTAATCAAATTGTCATTGTGTTTATTTTCTTTTTTCTATTGAGTTGTATAAGTTCTTTATATATTTTGTATATTAACCTTTATCTGACACATGATTTGTAAATATTTTCTCCCCTTTAGCAGGCTGCCTTTTCATTCTGTTGATTTTTTTTTTTCTGTGCAGAAGGTTTTTCATTTGATACAGTCTCACTTGCTTATTTTTGCTTTTATTGCCTTTGCTTTTGGTGTGAGATCCAAAAAACATTTCTAAGAGCAATGTCAAGATGCTTACTTGTTGTGTTTTCTTCTAGGAGTTTTATGCTATGAAGTCTTATGTTCAAGTGCTTTTATCCATTTTGAGCTGATTTTTGTGTATGGAGTAAGTGAGGTGTCCAGTTCCCTCCTTTTGCATGTGACTATTTAGTTTGCCCAGTATAATTTATTGAAGACTATCCTTTCCCCATTTTGTATCTTTTGTTCCTTTGTTTTAAATTAATTCATCATAATGTGTGAGTTTATTTCTAGGCTCTTTATTCCACTGATCTATGTGTCTGTTTTTATGCCAATACCATACTATTTTGATTACTGTATCTTTGCAGTGCAGTTTGAAATAAAGCAATGTGATGTCTTCGGCTTTGTTCTTCTTAAGATTGCTTTGGCTATCTGGGGTCTTTTTTGGTTCCATACAAATTATAGGATTGCTCTTTTCTATTTTTGTGAAAAATGCCATTGAAATTTTGAAAAGGATTGCATTAAAACTGTAGATGGCTTTGGGTTATATAGACTTTTAACAGTATTTGTTTTCCAAACCACGAGCGCAGAATATTTTTCCATTTATTGTGCTTTTTTCAGTTTCTTTCAATGTCATAGTTTTCAGTATACAGATTTTTACCTTCCTGGTTAAATTTATTCTTAGACATTTTATTCTTTTTGATGCAATTGTACATGGGATTATTTTCTTAATTTCTTTCTGATAGTTTGCTGTTTGTTTATAGAAATTCAACTGATTTTTACATATTGATTTTGTATCCTGCAACTTTGCTGAATTCATTTATTTGTTCTAATAATGTGTATGTGTATAATATTTATAAATTTCTGTATATATGATTTTATTATCTGTGAATAGAGATCATTTTACCTCTTTCTTCCAATGGATGCCTTATTTTTATTTCTTGACCAACTTCTCTGGCTAAAATTCCAGTACTATGTCAAATAGAAGTGGTGAGAATGGTATCTTTGCCTTGTTTCTCATCTTAAAGGAAATACTTTCAATCTTTCACCATTTAGTATGATGCTAGTTGTGGACTTTTCACAAATGTACTTTTATTATGTTGAGGTAATTTTCTTCTACTCCTAGTTTTTTTTATGTTTTTATCATGAAAAGTTATTGAGTCTTGTCTGATGCTTTTGCTGAATTAATAGAAATGATCATATGGATTTTGTCTATTTTGTTTATGTGGCATATTACATCTATTGATTTTTGTATGTTGTACCATCTTTACATTCTGTGAGTAAATCCCACTTGGTCACTGCATTTGTGTGTTTGTATGCATTTGTATGCATCTAACTTTTTTACATATTATTGAATTTGATTTGCTAGTATTTGGTTGAATATTTTTTTCATCAATATTGATCAGAGACACTAGTTTGTAGCTTTCTTGTGTTTTTGTCTGGATCTTGTATCAAGGTAGTGCTGTTCTCACAGGGTAAGCTTGGAAGTTTTTTCTCCTCTTTTGACTTTTTGGAGGACTAATAGAATTATTGTTAATTCTTTAATGTTTTTAAAAGTTCAAATGTAAAATTCTCAGTGGAAGCCATCTTATCCTGGGCTTTTCTTTGTTGAGTGTTTTTTTTTTTTTAATTTTTTTTTTTATTTATTTGAGAGAGAGAGTGAGAGAGCGTATGAGAAGAGAGAAGGTAAGAGAGAGAAGCAGACACCCCGTGGAGCTGGGAGCCTGATGTGGGACTTGATCCCGGGACTCCAGGATCGACCTGAGCCGAAGGCAGTCACTTAACCAATTGAGCCACTTAGGTGCCCCTGTTGAGTGGTTTTTGATTATTGATTCAGTGTCCTCACTTATTATTGTTTTGTTCAGATTTTCTGTTTCTTCATGATTCAGTCTGGTATGTGCTTCAAGGAATCTTCATTTCTTTTAGGCTATCCAACTTGTTGGTGTATGATTGTTTAGGAACAACCATAATCATTTTTATTTCTGTTATATTATATGTAATGTTCCTCTTTTATTTTTTATTTTAGTTTTTTGAGTCTTTTATTTTGTTGTTGTTAATCTAGCTGAGACTGTGTCAGTTAATTGATTTTTAAAAAGAGAACAAGTTTGTTGATTTTTTTCTATTTCCTCTTTGCTTATCTATAATCTTTATTATTTCCTTCTTTATACTAGCTTTGGGTTTAACTTTTTTTCTTTCTGTAATTTCTTGATACGTAATGTTAGGTTTTTGATTTATTATATATTATTTTCTTTTTGATGTATATCATTATAACTATAAATGTCCTTTCTTAGCACTGCTTTTGCTGCATCTCATAGTTTTGGTATTTTGTGCTTTTATTGTTGTTTGTCTCAAGGCATTTTGTAATTTCTGTGTGAATTTTTTCTTCACCCAGTTTACCTTGTGCTATTTTTTTTTAAGATTTTATTTATTTATTTGACAGAGAGAGAGTGATCACAAATAGGCAGAGAGCAGGCAGAGAGAGAGAGGTGGAAACAGGCTCCCTGCTGAGCAGAGAGCCCGATGTGGGGCTCGATCCCAGGACTCTGAGACTATGACCTGAGCCGAAGGCAGAGGCTTTAACCCACTGAGCCACTCAGGCGCCCCTTGTGCTATTGATTTCGTTTTTTTTTTTTTTTTTTCAATGTGATCAGAAAAGATACTTTGATTTTTTTTTTCCAGAATTGGTCAAGACTTGAGGCCTAATATGTGGTTTATCATTAAGAAGTTCCCTGTTTACTTAGACGATTTTATATTCTGCTCTTGTTGAATAGTATGTTCTGTATATCTCTCTTAGGACCAACTGATATATAGTGTTTTAGTACAACAACTACTCCTCCCTTTTGGCTATCATTTGTATGGGATATCGTTTTCCACCCTTTCACTTTTAGCCTATGTGTGTTTTTAGATCTAAAATTTGTCTCTTGTGCCAGCATATAATTATGTTCTGTTGTTTTGTTTTACCAATTCAGTCTGTCCATTTCTTTTAATTATGAAGTTTAATCTGTTTACATATAAAGTAATTACTGATAAAGATCAACTTCTTATTCCCATTTTGTTAATTGTTCCTGTATATCTTGTAGCATTTTTGTCCCTACTTGCTGCTTTCCTTTGTGTTTTATTTATTTATTTGTTTGTTTTTGGTAGTGATGTTTTGATTTCCTTCTCATTTCTTTCTTTGTATGTTCAATAGATATTTTCTTTGTGGTAAACATTGCAGATACATACAAATCTTAAATTATAGCATTCTATTTTAAACTGATAACAATTTAACTTCAGTTACATACGAAACTCCACTGTTTTACAGTTCTGCTCTCCCCACTTAATTTTATTGATATCACAAATAACATCTTTATATATTGTATACCTGTTCATGTAGATTTATAGATTTTTTAATGTTTTTATTATTTAAGTTCTGTGCACTGAAATTGTAATTGTACTAGTTACTATATTTATGTATTTACCTCTACTGGGGAACCTTATATTTTCAAATGGCTTTGTTTTGCTATCTACCATTCTTTGACTTCAACTCAAAGGACTACCTTGCTATTTTTTTGTAGAGCAGGTTTAGTGGTAATTAACTCCCTTTGCTTTTGTTTATTTGGGAAAGACTTAATTTCTCCTTCATCTTTGAAGGATAATTCGGCCAAACACAGTATTATTCTTGGTTGACAAGAAAGCCTTGTGAAGCTTTCAGGATCAGATGAGAAGCCCAGCCTTCACATTTGCTCAATGTCTAATTCTTATTATGGTAGAAAAAAGCATTTGTGACGGGCCTAATGTGTTGATGTCATGAAGATGAAGCTGATTTCCCAGTGTCTTTTCATTCTGGGCCTCATGTGGGGACTATCAGGCTGGGATTGTTGGAGTAAAGCCTTCAGGTTTCTGTTACTTTTCTCTACTCAAGACAGACAGGGCTTGGCAGAATAGGCCTTAGGTGAATAATGAAATAAACTTGAGGAAGTAAAATGAGTAATAAAAGAAACTTAGTGTTGTAACCATTTTAAAAGCATTGTAACAATAAAGAAAATAACAAAAGCCTATAATATCTATGTATATAACAAGGTGCAGCAGGCTGTGGGGCTCTGGCAATAATTCTGTCAACATTTTGAGTCAGGCAAGACAGAAACCTTTCTCTTCAGCAGCCCCCAAACTACCCAGAACATTGGTCATTTTTTTCTTACCATCATGAGGGAGGGTGTGAGTGATTTCTTGCCATTTGCTATACACTGTGCCACATAGAGGAAAGGGCCCAAGAGGCGTGCCAAATGCCTTGAATTTTCTTATCCTTTTGCTGGAATCCCAAGTTGGTTTTACAATAGCATGGGTGCTGTATTTTCTCAGCTGGTCTTTAGAGTTCTTACGCGGTATCCTAGTTTATAATTTTTGTAAATTTGGTATCTTTGTTGAGGAAGGAAAACAGCTTCCTAGTCTGCCATCTTGGTGACATCACTCTCACATGTGAACATCTTTTATTATTTCTGAAATACTTATGCCTCTTTAACTGGTGTCTTTTTTTTATTTAAAGTTTTAATTCAAATTCCATTTAGTTAACATATATGGTAAATTTGGTTTTCAGGTATAGAATTTAGGTATTTATTATTTACATATAAAACCCAGAACTGATCACAACAAGTGCCCTCCTTAATATTCATCCTCCTCCCACATCCACTCCCTCAACCCTCTGTTTGTTTTCTATAGTTGAGTCTCTTACATTTGCCTCCTTCTCCTTTTTTGCCTCCTTCCTTTGTGTTCATCTACTTGTTTCTTAAATTCTACATGAGTGAAATCATATAGTATTTGTCTTTCTCTGATGGATTTATTTTATTTAGTATAATATACTCTACCTCCATCCATGTCATTGCAAATGGCAAGATTTCATTCTTTTTGATGGCTGAGTAACATTCCATTGTGTTTATATACCACATCTTCTTTATCCATTCCTCAGTTGATGGACATTTGGGCTCTTTCCATAGTTTGGCTATCGTTGATAATGCTGGTATAAACATAAGGGTGCCTGTTCCCCTTTGATTCAGCATTTTGGTATCCTTTTGGTAAAAAATGGTGTCTTCTAATCAACTATTTTTTCTGTCTTTCTCCTCTATTATTTTGATATATAAAATAATAGTATATCCTAAAACAAGAGTAATTTTGATTTGATAAAGAAATTACGTAACTTCATTTTTAAAGATTTTATTTATTTGAGAAAGAGATTGAGAATGAACAGGGGGAGGGGCAGAGGGGGAGGGATAAACTGACTCACACTGAGCATGGAGCCTGACACTGGGCTTGATCTCATGATGCCAAGGTCATGACCTGAGCCAAAATCAAGAGTTGGTCACTTAACTGACTAAGGCACCCAAGTGCCCCTAAAGAAGTTATATGACTTTAATTTAAAAACTTCAGTTCCTTTTTCTGTAAAATGGGGAAAATAAAATTAAGACTAGCTTCATAAAGTTAGTGAGAATTCAGTCTGATCTTCCATGCAAACAAGTACTGTGAAATAGGTGTTTGACAAATTTGTGTATCTTTCTTCTCCTTGTATCTCTAGTGAAAAAAGCACATAAATTGACATTTGGTTTCCCTTATAATCACCTCTTTTATTAGATAATAGGTATTCTGTATAAATAGAAAATACTGAGAAAATAGATTTTCAGTAAGCCTTCAAATAGAACTATAGGAATCTCCAGTATATTTCACTGGAAATAAAGATATTTCGGCCTGAACTAAAGGAATTTCCTCTAGAGAGAAGGTTAGTGCAGGACAAGCCTGAGTCCTAGAAATGCTGTTACTTACAATTCTTTTCCTTACACATGTCTTTCCTCTTTCTGCATATTTTATGAGGAAGGAAGGATTGGCTCCATAATATTTCTTGTGGACACATTTAGTAGTTCTTAAAGCAACAAAGAACTGTTTGGCAGTGAATTTCTCTATCTGTGGTGGGAATTCACTTACTTGACTGAAAATTGAGTTGAAATATTTTATTGGATGAGAGATTTTCTATATTAAGTTTAGTGGAAAACAAAGCAATTTGATAAACAAAATTCCATTACTTAATTTACAAGTTAGCACAGGCTAAATGTTATTCCTATAAATAAAATAAAGGAGTTATGGACAGTTTTAACTTGGAATGGAAAGTAGCTCACACAGTGGTTTTGCCTGGATCTAATTACAACAAAATCTATGTGGCATATTTTACAATATATCCTTTGAAAAGATTTCCCTTCTAACTTAACCACTTGTTATTTAGAAGTGGAAATGATACTTATTTACTTGAATGAGGCTGTTTTGTAGCATTGTATCAATAGCATTTGTAGCCCCATTATCTACATTAATATTAAAAATGTTATTCCAACCCCCAAAATGAAATTTAATATTCTTTAAATAGAATATCTTACAATAAAATAATTCTAATTCAACATGACTAATGTGCATGCACTCTTTCACACAACTGTCATAGAGAAGAATTACTGGCAGGTGTAAGGCACCTGCTTCTGCCTCTGAAATCGACCAACAAGTGTGTGTGATCCCTTCAAATCATCCCATTTAAGTGACCTTTTCTCTGTCAACAGTGTCACTTCTTCCTCGCTCCTAAGTTCAGTGTCTTAAAATAATGTTTTGCTCCTCTTCCTGTATGGTCAATAATTCACCATTCAGTAATTCACCAAATTTTATTTAAAATGTTTCTAGCATTTGTTTCTCATTTCTCTTACTTTTGCCACTAGGTAAGCCCAGACTCCTATATTGAATTACTGCAAGAGCTTCTTGATTAGTTTCCTCTCCAGCCTTTCCTCTCTCATCATTTCTGTATCCAGTGACATAGTAACATTTCTCAATTACTGTTTTCATCATGCTGTGTCTCAGCTCAAAAACTTCCTGTGGTTGTCCTTATTGGATAAAAGCCAAATTCCTCAGCCTGGCATGAAATCTCTACCAGCTGACCCTGTTTACTTATTCAACAAATATTTATTGAGAGCTGACCATGTGTTTAGCATTCCCAGTCTCTTATGACTCTGTATACCCTGAAAGATTTTACTATCTGGTTGAAGATTTGTGAAAGTATTCAAAATAAGTTAAATGGCAGCTCCTAATTTAGGAGTTACTATAAAACAGTGTATGTTAGTGTGTGTATGTACGTGTGTGTGTGCTCGTATATAAATACATTTTACAAATATTACATATCGAATGGCAGTAATAACATGTTTTTATACTGTTGCAGTTATTATATTTATAATGCATATGTAAGTATACTTTCTTTTAATCCATCTGAACAATAACTAGAAATAGGGAGAGATTGGTGTTGAGAAGAAGCTTTGTGCCAAATAAATATTATACTTTTACTCTATAATCTAGAGAGATAGAGCTGAATCCAAATATGTCAGATTTATGGGTCATTATTTTGTCTGTTAAAGCAAATGTTATGGAAGTATTATGTTCCAGTGTGACAACTATAAATTTTTACTGTATGGATTTAAATATCCAGCATATTCTGCTAGATGCTGTGGTAGAGACAATCTTATGAGTTCCTACATTTCTCTTTCTGGGCACATTGGAAGGAAATATCTAAATCTGTATCATCCCATCCCCCTTGCAGGTAAGTTGGGCCATGTGACTGTGTTCTATCCAGGGTATGAGACCAGCCCTTTTTCAGTCTGTCTTTTTCACTTGCCATTATTCCCAAGACTTCTCTTCACTTGTTGGTATGTATTTGGAAGTTCTTGTTTCTAATGACTTAGCTGCCGATGTGGAGGAGGACTGCCTGCTCTACTGCAGACTTTGCATGTGTAAGAAATCAACTGTATCTCATTAGTTACTGAATTTTTTAGGGTTTTTTTTGTTAATGTTAATTTTGTTAATTTCCTAATGCAGGCATACTCTTTTTTTGTTTGTTTTTCATACTCTGTTTTGTATGCAAATTAAAACACTACCTGCAACATTGCCACTTTTTAAATTCTCAATAAAATGTTGGGAAACAAACAAGAATGGCATTAAAATAAAGATAACCTTGTATCTTTTAACTATATGTATATATTTTAGCTACACACACAAACACACACACACACTTATTCGTGTGTATATATAGTTACATATATCTACATATATGCAAATATGCAGATTCTGTGGCAGAGGTAGTCCTAAGAGTTCCTACATTTCCTCTTTCTGGTCACATTGGAAATCTCTAAATCTATATTATCCCATCAGCTCAAAACTTCCTATGGTTATCCTTATATGCTTATATGTAGATATGCAAATATGCACATAGGCAGATATGCAAATATGCATATATGTAAATATGTGTGAATTTATAAGCACATATATGTGTAAAAAGAAATCATATGCAGACTTCAGAGGCATTAGTAAAGACACCAAATTCATGCCATGCCATGTAGTTTATGTATGTTAACTCTTAATCCTACAGCAATCTTAAGAGGCATGTACTGATATAGAACCATTTTAAGATAAGAAAACAGGCAAAGAGAGGGTAAAGAGCTTGATTATGATTAATGTTTTAGAAACACATTACTTGGGACACAACATATAATTAAGATGGCTGAGCTGTGAATGAAGGAACTAATCATCAATGATCTTCCTGGGACATTTCCCATGGCTGGCTGGCTCTTGCTCTTCCTTCACATCTCAGATTTTCCTGGCCACTATGATGGCTACTGCTTTTGATCATCACCATCACCACTCATCTGACTTTTTCATTCTTTATTTTCAGGGCAGTCTGTTTGTTTATTGCTTTTTTTCTTCTTACTAAGATCTAAAGTTTATAAAGGTAGAGACCTTAGCGCTTCTGGTTTTTCTTCAACACATTATTGTTCTCAGTAAATATAGTGTAATTGAATAGATAGGTGAGTGAACAAATTAGTGTTATATTTTGCAAGGAGTTATTAGGTTGATTTAATCTTTAGTCTATAGCCCTGTGAATGGGAAGTAACTGGAGCATATTCTTGACACACGTGGAAGATTCCTCTTTGCAGATACCAAACTAAATATAGAGGTTACACAAAATTTAGTCACACAAAAGCATTAAAGTTAGTAGATATCTTTGGAACTCTGAAGGTAAAAGGTAACATAAACCACTTTGTGAAGGTATAATTGTCCTTATTTTACTGATGAGGAATCAGAAGCTCAGAGAGTTTCAGTGACTTGTGTAAGATTCCATAGCTGATTGTGGATTTGAAATTAGACAGTCTGTTTCCTAGCTTAGCACTTTTACATTATACTTACCACAAAATGAATTCTGTATTAATGATAGTGGTTAAGAATGTTTCATGAAGATGAGGGAGGCTATGAACGGTCTTAAAAATATTCACACAACTTCTTTTCATTGACTCTTCTATTTTCCCTAAAAGTTTCCGCAAGATGATTATCTTGGTATTCCTCTTCTTATCTATGGTATTTTGTATATTCTCACAAATTCACATTCTTCTGATGTTAACTCTGTCATAACTTTTAGATGTGTCCCCTCTTTTAAATTTCACTAATATGTCCCAAAGTAGACTTTCATGGCCTCTTACTGCTAGTCCATGTGTTACCAAATGATCCTTTAGCCTGTTCTAGTCAATAGTAAAAATTTAGGCCAATTAAAGTTTTCTAAAGTTACAAAGTTTCTAAAGTTCTAAAATTATAATTATAATTATCCATTCAAAATCCTCAGGTCTCCCAAAATCAACAGATAAATCTCACAGTTCTTACTAATCCTCACTCTTTGACCTAATTTCTGTCTTCTTTTTCTCCCATGGCTTGTATACATACACAGTCCTTTCTTATGACACTAGCCATTCACTGAGCCATGCCCCTGGCATCCTGAATAATAAAAATATTGCAGAAATCTACGTGAACCATCTTACTTCTGTGTATCAAAGTCTTATCTATTAAAACTCAACTCAGAAACCATTTCCTAGATTCCTTCTTTACTCTCCTGTCCTTTCCCCTCACCACAGTAAAACCATCTCTTTTCAGTGCCCTCCTTTGGGGATTTACACAGTCTATAGTGTTACTTTTACATTTTACATTGCATTCCAGTTATAGGTGCATTGGTCTCTTTTCCTTTTCTAAAAGATAAGTTTTTAGATTGATTGTTTATATGCCTTAAATGCAATTATGAGCAATTTTTGAGCAATTATTTTTGAGCAATTATGAAGTAACTAAAGGAGTTTGCATTTCATGTTTTATATTAAGCAGAGATTTTATAGATTTCTATAAAGTATAGAAGATCTAAAAAAATTAAAAATTGGCTTGGAATGCAATATATAAATATATTTTAAATGGAGACTATCCAGGAGCTCAAGTATATTTCATATTTTAAAAGTGGTCAAGAGAATTACAAAAGAGAAGATAATTATATTTTTGAGTGACCTACAAATACACATTAGTATTTACTAAAACCAAATCCTATCTTTAAAGTAATTCTTGAAGAAATGGCAGGACAAATTTTTTTCTAATTAAAGGTCTTGCTATTATTAGGCTCTTGTACTATTTTATAATATGCCAATTGTAATATCATTGGCATAGCATAGTCATTAAGTTTAGTGTTATCCTTTTAAGTGAATGAGTTGTGTTTTATATAATGAGTTACTTGATATCTAACTTATAAAAGGGTTCATAATTAATTTAAATAACTGAAACTTTTAAGTATCTATTTAACTTTAAAATACTTTAGCCTTGACTGCACTCTTTAATGAGTATTTAACTCTAAACTGATAATCTTCAACTCTGTATATCAGTCAAAATTAGTACAATTGTAACAATTCAAAAGATTAAATATATACAGATACTCTCTATACTAAGAAATGGATGTCCTTCCATATGATAAAACAATCCATAAAATATAACTTAAAAATATATTGCTGGTAGATGTTCTTGAATCATATGCTGAAATGACAGTGTGTACTAAAGCAGCACTGCTATTAAGCTACATTTCATGGAATCATAGACTTTCAGGAGCTCTTTTAAAAAAAAAGAAGACATCTATCACAGTGCATTTGATACTTTGGTTTCTGCTTCAACTTGTTTACACTCCCAGCTGTGTGTTTTGTTTTATTTTTCCTTATTGTCTGAATATAGAGAAATATAAATGTGCTCAACCTCTCCATATTTGTCCTGTGTTCATTTAGGTTTCTGGCCTTCTTGTGGAGAGTTGACATTTTGTTGCCTATGTTGACTAGAGCTCACACAGATTACAAATGTAAATGAGAGCATCTCATGGCCAAACAACAAAGATTGCCCGTTTCATTCTTCAAATGTGAAAGCATTTAGCCATTCAAAATGGTACTTTGGGTGGTGTCAGTACAATCAATGAAGGTGCAGCAATTTTAAACACAATTGGCTGGCAAAGTTTTATGTTTTACAAGGTTAAATATAGTTGCATATATACCTGTGAGTTTACTTTTCATGTCTAATAAAATTTAATCTTTGAGTCAGTCTTCCAGAAGGTATATAAAATAATATAGGATGAAACACATATTTTTAGAAAGCAAATGAAGTGTAAATATGCCAGATAGACTTTTTTTTTTTTTTTGAGATGGTGAGGGAGTAGAGCCAGCTACAGTTGCTCTAATTTTGCCTGTTCTTTAGAAATAAATAAAACCTAAATGTATACAGATATCTCTCTTTGCTGAGCAATTTCATTGCAGCTTATAATTGCACCACTATTTGTGATAAATTCTGATTTACAGCTTAATTGGCCAGAAGTGAATATAGCCTTAAGGTCGTTGCAATAAAGATAGAAGGAACTTTAGGGAGGTACGTAAGTTAACCGAAAGATTATCTGGTGCAGTTAGTGGAGAAAATGTGTTTAAAATATTAGAATACTACATGAGGTCATATTGTGCAGTGCTGACGCCATACATATAATACAAAAGGTCAATTTGATGTGCTCACAGAGGTCCCACAGTAAAATATTTTATATTTAACAACAAGAGTGTGGCGTTTTTTCCTACAAGGGAAACCAATAATTACATGATGTCAAAAGGGATTAAAAATGGACCAATTAAAGCTTCCAAGGAAGTTAAGCCTTAAAAAAAAATGTAGCAGAGAATTGAAGAAAATAGAAACAAGTATTTTAGCCTCCTAGTATTATATACAGAACTGATACATTTGAGAGAGCCTGCTATTTCTCCATAAAACAAAAGGGAAGGCTCAGAATATTGGGAGTGATTCTGAGTATGATAGAAGAAACAATGATAAAGGTATACATGGGGAAGTTTGAAGCATACTGTGTTCTAAAGTACAGTGAAATATGTGAAAGACACCTTGGCTTTTACACGAAAACAGAAAGAGGGAGAACTTAACTGATCAATGAGAAATTGATTTTAACTGATGTCCAAGGTATGAGAATTTGAAGTCTGATTCATAAAAGAGAAAGTATCATATGAAATTGCAACAGACTAAGAGTAGAATGAGCTTTGTCCCCAGAGATATGAATAAAGTGAGAGAATGTAAGCATTTTCAACTGCCTACAATTTAAGAAATATCCAGAAAGCTAACAAAACCTCTACTATTAATAGCATTGCCTGTCACCGGGGACTCTAGCATATTTGCCTTGTTAAAAGGAGCTTTAAAACATCTTTAATAGTATCTAAAACTAATTATTGTTACTATATTTAATATGCATTATATACTAATAATATAGTCTCCATGTAATGAAGCATAGGCTCATAGGTAGCCTTTTTTCATTGATTTCACATCTTTGAATTTTCATCATATTTATACAAAAAGGAAGGAAATGACATAAAGAGAGAAAAAAAATATAGACAATGAACAAAGGCTAAAACTCCATTTAAATGTTGATATTCTTATTGATGGATGTTGATAAATGGACACAGGAAGCCGTGCTAGAGGCTTGCAGAAAATGAAATATCCACTACATGGGCATGAATAGATTCTAGAAAGTGTATGATACAGAAGAAGAAAGGAACACTATTTCATACAAACCATCTGGAAAGTGGATTTTTGGGTACTTTTATGACTTGAATTTGCTTGCTTCATGTACAGACTTTGTTCTCCCTTGAGATAAACTATAGTCACAAAGATTCCAATAAATCTACGATATTAGGGATTTATAAGGGATTATTCTTAGATTTGTGTTACTTTCCTCTGGGGCTTTTTTCACCATGAGCACTAGCTATTAGGGGCTTAAGAGAGCCAAGAAATCCCATTATAAGTAAATCTATAGGCAGGCAAAGGCCTGTTGAGGACAAATACGTGCATGAAATATGGACAGCCAAGTGTAGTTACCTCTGCTTAGGCATCACTGGAACCAAAAACCTAGACACCAGTATTATTTTTCCAGGCCACCCAGGAAGACTCCATAGTTCCCTGTTACCAACTAACATCTGCCTTTTAAGAAGAATAAAACTTGTAAAGAAAATTGTAAAAAAAATTATATATAAAAGTAAAGTTAAACATAAAAAGTGAAAAGAGGGAGAATTACAGATTAGTGTAATAAATCTTGAAATAAAGTGATGGCAGTAGGAAAATAATATATTTGCTCATGGGTAAGTGGCCAAATAAAAGATAGGGAGAATAAAGCAGATAAAGCAGGACAGATGAATACCTGAGACAACAAACCTATTTCTCTCAGGCCTATGGAATTTTTGTAGTGCTAGACTAACTCATGAGAAGTGGCATGAGTGGTGATAAAGGCATAAATAGTTGCTGTATACAGAAACTGTATCATGTTTCATGACACCCATATGGATTTTCATACCATTTTCACTTCTCAGAAATTGAATGGAGGTTCATATAGTGAAAAAACTCCTAATTATATGAATTTAAATGAGGGTTCTAAAATGCACCAACTGTGTGACATTGATGTAGGCACTTAATCTCTTTGAGTCTTATTTCCTCCCCTGTAGTATAGAGTTCATTATCTGTGAAGTTTTATTATTTCAAGGTCTCTTCTCATTCTAAATTTCTGTGGTTCTGAACATATTTTCTCCCCTCATTTAGTATTTTAAAACTGAGCACAACCACCACATCTTCTTCATCTTCTGATCTATCCTTTCCCAAGAGGCTTGCAGTGAGTGAGGGTGGCAACAAGAATGTTAGCATGGGAGAAGAGTAGATGTTTCTCTCCTGAGTTTCTTCACCTGTGTACCTGAGCCCCCAAAAACCTGGGTTTTTTGAGCTCTGACCTTTCTTCCCATGAAAATATGCTTACAGAGAAGTACAGTTTGCTTATCAGGCATTTATTACATGTCTCCGTTATTCAAAGGGGGAATCAAAGACAGATCCTCCCATAGATGCCATAGAATTTCAACCGATCATTTTGTGGTGGTTTGATAGGTAGTATAATGAAAAATATGAGTGCACAGATGAAAGACATCTAAAAAGCTTAGGGGTGTGCGTGTGTGTGTGTGTTTATATAATATATCTCCAGATCTCAGGCTATGAGGCATGTGACACAGGAAATAGGGACTTAAGAGAAGCTGTGCTATTAGGAAAGGGCTACATATCAGTGATGGCAAGAAGGTGGAGAGAATTTTCATAGAAGTGACTGAGGATAATGGTGATTCTGCTGATACTTGACTTTGAGTTCCAGAGAGCACAGGGAAATGTTTTAAGGAAAAGGGCTACATATCAGTGATGGCAAGAAGGTGGAGAGAATTTTCATAGAAGTGACTGAGGATAATGGTGATTCTGCTGATACTTGACTTTGAGTTTCAGAGAGCACAGGAAAATGTTTTAAGGAAAAGGGCATTGGTAAGATAAGGGACAGGATAAATACTGTAGAGCAGCGTTAAGGTTAGCTTCCAGAGGAATGGCAATGATCTGGAAGTTCTAGATAATGGTGATCTTCGTTAACTGGGGCCTGGGCTGTGAAGGGCTTACCCTTCACTGTCGCATTCAGATGCTAAGAGAGCATCTCAGATAGTTGAGGGAGGGGAGAGAAAATGAAGACTACTTCTTGCCTTTCAGTTAGCACCTTAGCACTCCCAACAACATTATGGAGTTCACATTTTTCATAACATAAGGCCAAAAAAACCCCAAAAAACAAAAACAAAAACCAGAAAAAGAAAGTATACAATAGGTACCAGATCAAACATGGCCACTATTGTCCTGTTTGGTGGGAGCAGAGCTAATAGCATTTTATGACTAGGAAGTACATATTCAGACAAAGTTTAGTACAAGCCAACCATGCTTTATTTAGGTTCTCAAAAGATGACTGAGCTTGCAAAATTGAAAGGATTATTGGATATTTTGTAAAGTAATTTCTGTTGGGAACCTAGACCAATCTCAGTTAAGTGTTTTTAATGAGTTATAAGGGGATTACCATTATCATTTAACATTGTGATAAATTGTTGAGAAATGTGTTTTAAGTATGTATAGAAAATTATTTTAAGACAGATTGAAAATTAATTTTTGGAATAAAGTGTTTTCATTTCTCAAGCAAATCTTGTTTTGGGAATTGAACATTATCCAGTGTGAGTTAGGTTTTAGATATCTCATTAGAAAGTTTAGAGTTATCAAATTATATCGTTTCTATTTTAGAAAATCCTCATGCTATAAAGCTCAAAGATGCTCATTTTCTGTAGGCCCACAGTCCTTTATCTGAAATGCTCTATGTAGTTTTCTAAGAGTGTATCATTGGAAACACTAGAAAATTCTTCCATTTTGACTGAAAATGCCTAGGACCCAAATTCATTATTGCTCTAGATATTATTTGCCAAGAGGTAGAAATAGGTAGAAATGCAAACATGCTGTAGGTATTGTATCAACTTATATATGTGGTGTTCTCTAAACCTATCTGGCATTTTGATCCATGAAATATTAACCAATATATGTATATCTTTGTTCACACACACACACACGTACACACACATATAACCAAACATAAATTATATTTTGATTATCTGTCAATTTGAATTAGGTTTTATAACTTTTTTCAAAAATGATTATATTTAAAATTTTGATTCAGTTCATAACTAACAGGGATTAACTGGCCCTATTAGAAAAAAGTATTAATGGAAATCTGTTGAGGAAATCAGAGTAGGAATTGGCCAATACATGGAGTTTAATTTAGGTATTTAAACTATGCTGTCGATAGGTAGTTTTGACAAATGAATTCATTTTATATGTACATGAAGGCTATACTGCAAGCACTCACAGATTTTACTAAGACGAGAGAGCTAAAATTAGTCTCAGAAAACAAATGCAAACCATCAGTGAAATATGCTAGGTAAGTCACTATTGAGGGAATACTTTAAAAGAGATGACATGACATATAATAGTTATCACTAAGATGGAAAAATCTGGAGAGTGAGACAGATTTTATGCTTAGAATGATAATATAATTAGAAAAAACATGATAGCAGTTCTATATGTGTACTCTGACATCACCGTTGAGACTATTGTTAAGAAATATAAAGTTCAAGTGAATGTTAATACATGAAATGACAGAAGAATAGAAAGAATAACATCGTACCATTCTTAAATATTTTATATGAATAAAACATTTACCAGAGGATGTAAATTATTTGGGACTAAGTATACTTAAAAAGTATATGAATGCATATGCATAGAAATTGCCAACAGCCACCCAGTAAAACTGTTCTCAAATATAAACTAAAGTATTTATGTTCAGAGCTGGCTAGAGGCATACACACCAATATGTTAAAGAAAATCATGACCATTGAAACTGTTCCTAGCTAGAGGCTGTTTTTGGACATTTTCTGCAAGTCAGATGAGGAAAGTTGATTTTAGGTTAGAAGTGTCAATAAGGTCATTTTAAAGACATTAGTCTAAGTTCATATAATGTATTCATAAATTCACAATATGGTTCTTCATATACATATTCATATACTTTCTTATTTGTGTATCTGTGTGACCCTCAAAAGACTGCTCAGGTCTGCTCTAGTTCACAGTCATAGCCAAGCAGATGACCTTAATACCTCAGTTACAAAGTGACTTTCCTCAAAATTGGAAGTTTCTACACTTTCACCGAAGGAGTTTGAAAAACAGCTAAATTTTCTGTTGTATCTATTTAGCATGTTTAAGAAAACATACTGGGGCACACTTGGGATTAGAGGCCATTGTACATTATGGAACCTAAGGGATGAGTGACCATGGAACAGAATGGACGAGTGGAAAGTTAGAAATCAAGGAAGTAAACTGGAGAGAGATTTTGCCAGGGGTTTTGGGGTTGGGGCTGATAGGGAGATGTTGGCCAAAGGGTACAAATTTTCATATATAAGATGAATAAGTTCTGAGGATCTAATAATATACATAACATGATGACTATAGTTAATGATACTGTATTATATACTTGAGATTTGCTAATAAAGTAGGTATTAAGCATTCTCACAAAAAAGTAACTGTGAGGCAACGGATGTATTAATTATAATCATTTCACAATGTAGGTAGATACCAAATCATCATGATATATGCTTTAAATACATACAATTTTGTCAGTTATACTTTTAAAAAAAAGAAAATCAAAAAAGAAAGTTGGAAAGAAACTTTTACACAAGAAGTGTGGATTTTCATATACATTTTGTCAGTGTTGCTTCTAGCTTTGTGGGAGTGGGGTTCTATCAGTATTCACAACCATGTTACCTATGAGCAACTATGATTCTTAATTGCTTTGCAGCTTGCCACAAGCAGTGAAGCCTTTAGTAAACAAGGCATTGGGAAATTTGCTATGGTTTGGTTTGTATTTTTATTGTACCTTTATTTTAATTAGTTAAATCCATTTGACAGTCGATACAGTTAATGGGAATAATTATTTTGATAATTAGTGTAAACTATTCACTTTCAGGGTTAGATATCTTTAAAAAATCACAATAAATAAGCAAAAGAGTAACTCTGGGCAGCCAAGGTCCATTTAGTAGATTATATATTATAGCATGTCAAATGATTTTATAGTAGACTAAAATAGTATAATGCAAAGGAAAAAAGTTACCTTTCTTAATTTTCCCACATAAAGCACTAGATATACCATATTTACATACTTACCAATGCTGTGAAGAATAATTGATTGCTGTAGGTTTCATGGGTAAGAGTCCCATACAAATTTATGAGCCAAAAATATTAAAACTTGTGCCATATTGGTTAATAATTATTAAACTGTAAAGCTTTAATCATCTCATACATGGCTAAAGAAAGTAAAATTTTAAGTACAAGATGAACCTTTCCTGAGTTACCTTTTTAAAATAAGTTTATTTTAGAATAATTTCAGATTGATTAAAAAATTACAGATAGTACAGAGAGTTCTCATATAGCTGGCACCCATTTGTACCTATTTTTTTAACTTTTTAATTGATTTCCAGTTAGTTAACATTTAC
This sequence comes from Nasua narica, assembly GCA_028533885.1. Lineage (NCBI taxonomy): Eukaryota > Metazoa > Chordata > Mammalia > Carnivora > Procyonidae > Nasua > Nasua narica. The sequence continues at coordinate 41,229,346 of CM052810.1, forward strand.
TGCAATGTCAGTTACAGGTGCATAATGTAGCAGTTCAACATCTCCATACAATACCCAGTGTTCATCGCAACAAATGCACTACTCTCCAAGCCCCATCTCTGACAGGTGTGAGGTGATATCTTACTGTATTTTTGATTTCCATCTCCCTAATGATTGCATCTTTTCATGCATATGTTGACCATCTGTATGTCTTCTTTGGAAAATGTTCATGTCTCCTGCCCATTTTTTAATTGGATTATTCAATTTTGGGGTATTAAGTTTTATAAGTTCTTTATATTTTTTTGGATACAAATCCTTTTATCAGATATATCATTTGCAAATATCTTCTCCCATTCTGTAGGTTGCCTTTTAGTTTTGTGGATTGTTTCCATCGCTATGCAGAAATTTTATTTTGATGTACTTCCGATAGTTTATTTTTTCTTTTGTTTTCCTTGCCGCAGAAGACATATTTAGAAAGAAGTTACTGTGGCTAATGTCAAATAGGTTACTGTTCTAGTAACACTAGTAATCCTAGTGTTCTCATCTAGGATTTTATGGTTTCAGGTCTCATATTTAGGTCTTTAATCCACTTTGAATTTAATTTTGGTCTGGTGTAAGAAAGTGGTAAGAAATGTGTATGTTACTGTCCAGTTTTCCCCACACCATTTGTTGAAGAGACTGTCTTTTTTCCATTGGGTGTTCTTTCCTGCTTTGTCAAACATTAATTAACCATATAGTTGTGAGTTCATCTCTGGGTTTTCTATTCTGTTTTATTGATCTGTGTGTCTATTTTTGTGGCAGTACCATACTGTTCTGATTACTATAACTTTATCATATAACTTGAAGTCTGGAATTATGATGCCTCCAGCTTTGCTTTTCTTTTTTAAGGTTGCTTTGGTTATTGGGGGTCTTTTGTCATTCCATACAAATATTAGAATTGCTTGTTCTAGCTCTGTGAAAAATGTTGGTATTTTAATAAGGGGATTACATTAAATATATAGATGGCTTTGGGTAGTATAGATTTGTTCTTCCAATCCATGAGTATGGAATCACTTTCCATTTCTTTGTATCATCTTTAATTTCTTTCACCAGTGTTTTATAGTTTTCAGAATACAGGTCTTTCACCTCTTTGGTTAGGTTTATTTCTAGGTATCTTATCATTTTTGGTGCAATTGTGAATGGGATTGATTCCTTAATTGCTCTTTCTGCTGCTTAGTTATTAGTGTATAGAAATGCAACCAATTTCTGTACATTAACTATTTATCCTGTGACTTTACAGAATTCATATATCAGTTCCAGCTGTTTTTTGGTGGAGTCCTTTGGGTTTCTATATATATAGTATCATGTTATCTGCAAATAGTGAAAATTTTACTTCTTCCTTGACAATTTGGATGCCTTTTATTTCTTTCTGTTTTCCAATTGCTGGGGCTAGGAAGTCCAGTACTATGTTAATAACAGTGGTGAGAGGGCGCCTGGGTGGCTCAGTTGGTTGAGCGGCTGCCTTCAGCTCAGGTCATGATCCCAGAGTCCCAGGATCGAGTCCCATATCGGACTCCCGGCTCTGCGGGAAGTCTGCTTCTCCCTCTGACCTTCTCCCCTCTCATTCTCACTCTCTCTCTAATAAATAAATAAAAAATCTTTAAAAAAAAATAACAGTGGTGAGAGTGGACATCTCTGTCTTGCTTCTGACTGTAGAGGAAAAACTCTCAGTTTTTCCCCATCGTATATGAAGTTCTCTGTAAGTTTTTCATATATGACTTTTATTATGTTAATGTATACTCCCTCTAAACTTATACCTTGTTGGGAGTTTTTATCATTAATAGATGTCGTAGTTTGTCAGATGCTTTTTCTGCATCTATTGAAATGATGATGTGGCTCGTATCCCTTTTTTTAGTGTGATGTATCATGCTGATTGATTTGCTGATATGAACTGCCATTGCAACTCAGGAATAAATCCCACTTGATCATGATGAATGAATTTTTTAATGTATTGTTGGATTCTGTTTGCTATTACTTTATTAAGAATTTTTACATCTGTGTTCATCAGGGGTATTGGCCTATAGTTCTCTTTTTAAGTAGTGTCTTTATCTGGTTTTGGCATCATGGTAATGCTGGCCTCATAGAATGAATTTAGAAGTTTTCCTTGCTTTTCTATTTTTTTTTAAAAATTGTTTGAGAAGATTAGATATTAACTCTTCTTTTAACCTCTGGTAGAATTGCCTGTGAAGCCATCTGGCCCTGGACTTGTATTTTTGGGGAATTTTTGATTACTGATTCAATTTCTTTTCTGGTTATTAGACTCTTCAAGTTTTCCATTTCTTCCTATTTCAATTTTGATAGTTTATATGCTTCTAGGAATTTATTCATTTCTTCTAGTTTATCCAGTCTGTTAGTATATAGCATATAGTGCTGGTTCCTGGCCTGAATGTGGCAAGTTTTAACTAGGGGTGCTCCGGTCTGCTTGTGAAAGAGACCTGTCACTACCTTCCCTGGCACCAAGGCTCTACAGAACTCTGTGTTCGGGAGACATGATCTGGGCATGGGTTTGTGCTGGTCATCTGTGGGAGAGAACCACTGCACTGGGACTGAGGCATGCTTGACTGAGAAGGCAGTTCCACCAGAGCCTTGAGGGGTGGAGCTTATTGCATTCAAGTCAGGCAGGTAGGGTAGGCACTGCACTACTTCCCACAGGTGGTTCTGTGTTTATATTGAAGGCCAGTGGAGGAAAATGGCATCCTTGATCTGTTTCTCCCCTAAACCACATCTTCTTACTTCTTACTTTCTTCAGTGTGGCCTCTTCTCTCCTTTTACTTGTAGAGTTTGTTCTGCCAGTTTTCAGGTAAATTTCTGGGGTGTTTCAGATGATTTGATAGTTATCTAGTTGTACTCATGGGACAAGGTGAGCCTAGGGTTCTCCTACTCCACCACCATCTTCCTCTCTTTCCCACTTTTTCCTATTCTTAACATCTTGCATTATTATGGTGCATTTGTCATAATGTATGAACAGATATGTATGTATGAAATAATGTGTGAACATTATTTTTCACTAAATACATACTTTATTCATATTTTATTAGGTTTTACCTAATGTCACTTTTCAGTTCTAGGATCCCAACCAGTATACCACATCATATTATATTAAGTCATCATGACTCCTTAGGCTCCTCTTGTGACAATTCCTGAGTTTATTCCTTAGTTTTTGGATATTAAATTATTTTTGTTCACAAAAGGTTGGATTCGATATGAGCACCTATCAATTTCTACAATTTTTTTTAAAGATTTTATTTATTTAGGGAGGTTGGGACAGAGGGAGAAGAGGGAATCTCAAGAAGACTATGCACTGAGCCCAGAGCCCAATGTGGGGCTGAATCTCAGGACACTGAGATCATGACTTGAGCCAAAAAATCAAGAGTTGGATGCTTAACTTACTGAGCTACTCAGTTGCCCCTCTACTGACATGAGATAAGAACAGTTCACATCTAAGAAATAATTTGCACATATAATAACTACTATAATTACACACATGCATATCCATTTACTGCCAGCTTTATAAATCCCTTGAAAATGATGTATATGAGTAACTTAACACTCTATTTGGGAAGACTTTGGATTCTAGTCCATTTATTGGAGCTAGAAAATACAATGTGAGGAATATTCTTTGATAATTACTCTAAGGTAGGTACTACAGATTTCATTGAGTGTATCTTTGTGATAATTATCAGAAATAATTACTATAAATCATACTTAAAAATTGGTATTTAATGCAAATAAAAACCATTTTACATTAATACTCCCAAGAATAGTGGTACAGAGTTTTTTTTCATTTAAGTATAGTAGGTATAAAATGTTATATTAGTTTCAGGTATTTGACAATTCTATTACAGTATTCTATGCCCACCCCAAAAAGTGTAGTTAGCATTTGTTATCATACAATGCTGTTAAAATATTATTGAATATAATCCTTTTGCTTTATTTTCATTTCCATGACTTATTTATTTTAAAAATGGAAGTTTATGCTTAATCCCCTTCACCTATTTCAGTCTTTATTATAGTTTGATATCTATAACTTGGAACTCATTTTAGAATTTTAATTGGATATAGAATATTTGAGACAAGAGTCCTAAAGTATCCAGTAAACATCCTTAATAGTTTGAACCAAAGAAGACCTAATATTAAAGAAATCTAATGAAGGGTCAAAGAAGAGAGTTTAGGAAAAAACCCACATTAATTGTACAATATATTTTTGGAGGAAAGGGGAAAATATCTGACAGCTATAAGGAGAAAGTATAGATCATACAGAAGAACAAAAATTAGATTTACATAAAATTTTTCAACATCAGTGCTGAATTCAATAAAGCCTGAAGACAGTATTTTCAAAATGTTGAAAAAAAATCTCAAAACATAGGATTCAATATCCAGGTGAAGTTTTATTGAAATGTTATGGCATGATAAAAAATATCTTTAGGAAATATTTTTAAACCTATGATGCCTCAGAAGAGTCACCACATAAGTAGTTTTAATAAAAAAATTTTAACAGACTACTAAAAAATAGACAAATGCACATGCAAGAGGAGCTATCAGATTTACTTTGGAAACTGATAATCAAATATATTTATTATAATCTTTAAACAAAATATATTTATATTATACCATTCAATACGTATATATGTAGGGATATAAGTACATATATATACAAACGTAAAAAAGAGTAAATAAATTTTTCATAAAAAACTAAAATGAAAGTATATAGAGTATTAATAAGATGGGTCATTATTGTGGAATAGAAAAATAGAATTGAGGGAGTACAGGTATCATTGTAGAATAATAGTAGGAAAGAACTATCTTAATGTTGGGAAAGTGGGACATATTCAAATAATAAACTTCTGTGATAAAACAGTTATATATAGGTTGATCTTTAAAATAAATGTAAATGGACTAAATTCACCAGTTAAAAGATAAAGACTGATAGATTTATTTTAAAAACAAATGTAAAATATAACAAGAAACACATCCAAAGGTAAGGAAAATAAAAGTTTAGAAAACAAATATTAGACTAATAGCTATCAGGAACTTGGTTTAGCTATATTAATATAAGATAAAATAGGCCTTAAGACAACAATGTCCTTTTAGAAATGAAATCATGTATAACCTTTACTGTGATCCAGCATGATCAAGTGGAGCTTATTCCAGAAATCCAAGATTCGTTTAATATTTCAAAATCAGTCAATGCAATTTGCCATATCAGCAAATGCAGAAATTCCTTTGACAAAATTAAACACTGTTCTCAAGCTGGGAATAGAGTGGTCCTTACTCAGTGTATAAAATTCTTCTAGCTAACAGAATACTCAAAGGTAAAATAATGAATGTTGTCCCCTGAGATCAGAAATAAAACAATAATATTTAATCTAAAAATGTAATTCATTGTCATACCGGAGATCTTACTCAGTGCAACATAATCAGATAAATAAATAAGTCTTCAAGTTTGGGAGCATGATTGTGTACATTAAAAACCCACAAGGTTATAAATATTAGAAGGAAAGTAATACAACTCTATTTGCAAACAACTTCATCATGGATATAGAAAATACTATGGACTTTATAAGCAGTTACTAGAACCAAGAAGTAACAGAATTCAAGGTGAATGTGTAAAAATCAGTTGTATTTCTCTAAACCACCAAAAAACAACTGGATAATGAATTTTTAAAATGCCATTTTCATATGTTGGGAGACTGTGCTACTAAGACCTCAATTTTTCTCTTAAATGATCAGTAATTCTGTTCATTCCATTTATAAATTCCATCAATCTCTTTTGATGAAATAAGTGATTCTAATATTTATATGGAAACACCAAAGGTATAGAATAGCCTAAGCAGTCTTAAAAAAAATGACAAATTTATAAAAATTGTGCCACTTGCATTCAGGACTCTTAATAAGCTGTTTTCCAAAGACTATGATTTATCTGGAATAGACAAAGAGATCAGTGAAGAAGAATATACTTTCCAGATCTGTTCTAATAAGTAAGCCACTCGCTACATGTGATTATTTAAATTTAAATTCCTAAAAATAAAATTAAATTAAAAATTGGTTATCTCAGTTGCATTTTGAATACTCAGTAGGTACATGTTGCTAATGACTACCCTAATGGACAATGTACATATAGTAATTTTCATTATTATATAGTTCTTTTGAATGGTGCTGTTCCCATTGAAATCATTCACATATGAGTCATTTTGATTCTTTATAAAGATATTAGGTTAATTCAATGAGAATTGAATGTTTTTAACAGATACTATTGCTGAGACAACTAGGTAACTCCATCAGCTTAAATATATATTTTATATATATGTATATAAAACTCAATACCTATTTCACTCTCTACACAAAAATCTGGATCATAGACCTACATGTAATACTCAGAACCATAAAACTCTTAGAAGAAAACAGAAGACAATAGCTTTGTGTTTTAGTGACACACATAATTGGGTCGAAAATCACTAACCATGAAGAAAAAAATAATTGGTGAATGAAGTTCTATCAAAATTAAAATTTTCCTTTCATTAAAAGATACCATTAGGAGGGGCGCCTGGGTGGCTCAGTGGGTTGGGCCTCTGCTATCGGCTCGGGTCATGATCTCAGGGTCCTGGGATCGATCCCCGCATTGGGCTCTCTGCTCTCTTTCTGCTTGCCTCTCTCCTACTTGTGATTTTTCTCTGTCAAATAAATAAATAAAATCTTTTTTTAAAAAAAAAGATACCATTAGGAAAATACAAACCAAAAATTGGGAAAATTATCTATAGTAAATATATCTGTCAACAGTCTTGTTTACAGAATATATAAAGAATAGAACAAGGGGTGCCTGGGTGGCTCAGTCTTTGAGTCTGCCTTTGGCTCGGGTCATGATCCCCGTGTCCTGGGATCAAGCCTCACATCAGGCTTCTTGCTCAGCGGGAAACCTGCTTCTCGCTCTCTATGTGCGCGCTCTTTCTCTCTCTCTTTAAAATAAATAAAATCTTAAAAAAAGAATAGAACAAAACAAAAAACCCAATGATATTACATGAAGAATCCAATAAAAATTGTCAGAAGACTTGAATAGATACTCCAGTGACCAGTAAACATTCAGGAACAGATTTTATTAACAGATTACTCATCTGGGACATGCAAATTAAAACCAGTGTGCACACACACTAGAATAGCTAAAATAAAGAAGAGTGATAAAACCAAATGTGGCAAGATGTAAAGCAACTGGAAAATTCATATGTTACTGGTGTAGGAGTAAAATAGTAAAACCTCTTCGAGAATTATTTGGCAGCTTCTCATGAATTTAAAGAATACATCAACCCCACTATTCACTAGTTTCATTACAAGAGAAGTGAAAATATATCTCCACACAAAGACTTATAAAATAATCTTTAAAACTTTTTTGTTCATAATAGCCATAACGGAAAACCATCTATATGACCAATTCTAGTGATATATCCTGAGTATGGAATATTACATATTCATTATTCCTGTCTACCCTGTTCACACATTTTCCCAAAATTAAGTTGGACAGTCTTTTCTAATACTTACTGAAACCTGTTCTTTATGAATTAGACTTCCTTACTCATTTTATTTATTTTTTAACTTAAATTACATCAAAATACAAAGAGTTTTTAAATGATGTTTTTATACAAATATTATCTATTAATTCTTACTGTTCCCTTTTCTGCTGCAGTTAGATTACAACATTTTGCGGTCAGTCACACTACCTGAGTGGGGACACTTGCAGTTTATGTGAGAACCCAACTTTGAGAAACTTTCTATGAAAACCGATTATTATTCTGTCTGTTTCCCTTGAATTTTTCAGTATCCCATAATATAGCCATCTGTAATTATAGTAAAATAGCTATCAGCTATGTGTTGATTTTGACATCCCTTCTATGACACTATCCATTGTATTATTGGGAACCTTGATTATATTGGTTAAGAGAGAAAGCATATGAACTTAGGAAAGAAGATATGAGCTAACCTGCGAACACTGGTAACTCAGGGGTGATACAGGAGTTGTACAGGAATGAGGCATCAAAGGGAGAGAAGCAGAGCTACATTTATAATATTTCATAATTTACTGGAACAGGTGAGGGGCAGTTGGTTTTTTAAAAAAGATCTTTGACATCTTTTCTGAGAGACTCCCTCTATTTATTCTCTGAAGTGTGACATGTATTATTCCTACAATAATTTGGGTTATTTTTTTGTCAAATGCCCTTTCCCTCCCACTCCTCTTATACATGCAGTATATAATTCCTCAATCTTTAATGTTGGGCTTGTTCATACAACTTGTTTTAGGTTGAAGGAATGAGAATGTGACACCTGCAGGGGCTTTATATTTCCTTAGTTTACATCACCTGTCATGAGGAGAGCATACTATATGTAATTGTTTCTCTTTAGCTTGAACCCCACCCAACAAAACACATGTGGAAGAATTTTGAATTCCACCTGCAGCCTAGAGCTAAAGCACAGCCAAACAACCTGAAGACAGAGAGACATAGCTGAGTCCAGTCTAGATCAGGCAAACCACAGTTACCCATAGACCATGCACATACTTTTTGTTGAAAAGCACAGACTTTTTGTTGAAAACCACTGGCTTTTAGCATGGTCACTTATGCAACATTGTTGAAATTACTGATTGTACATTTTCAAAGATGCTGTCCACTCAAAACACTCTATATTTCCTGTTCCCCTAGTTTGTTCTGATGATGGAATAATAAAACACATGTGAGAATATGACATATATATGTGTCATATATATCATATGTTTTTGCCTTAATTTCAGAGACAATACTTTCTTATGCCTTTTAGGGCTACTAAATACGTTGAAACATCTTTCTTCTCTTTTTCTATTATTTTAGTCACTATCCGTTTGTCTTCAGGTTACTCTTTTATAATTCATAACTCTAGAACACTGACACCTAGTTCATAATGTTTAACTCTCTCTTATTGATACCCTCATCTTTGGATAAATTGTGTAGATGATTCAAGTAGTATCTGAGACTGCCTTCTCAACTTAATTAATCTTTTATCTCTAGCTTGAAGCTAACTGCATGGATGTTATAATCAACTAAACTGTGCCATAGTTTAAGCCTTGAACTCTAAAATTTACATCTCAGATCACCCTTTCTCCCTTCTATACTCTTACAAGTCTATCCTCCTATGACAATTTGTTCATTCAGAGAGCATTTATGTACTATTTATGCAAAATGTTAAAAGAGATTTCAACTTTGTAACTAGTAATGTACTCATTACCCTTTTATGGTCCCTTTCTAACTCACTCCCTAACTGGTACCTGAGAACTGAATCACTCTTATAGTCCTTGTGTTAGCTAATGATATGCCAATCTCTCAAAAGTGGTATACCCTAAAGACATAAGGTATTAACCTCACCACAGGAAATTTGTGTAAGAACTGCTTAAAAGTATCTCTCAAAATTACATCTCTCTGTATGTGAGTGTCTCTCACATACAGTAGGTGTTCAATAAATATTTATTGAAAGAATATTGACATATCAAGAAATAACTCTCTAATGGGAGGGTTTCTGATCTTATGCTTAAGCATTATGTATTTTAAATTATTTAAAAGGAAAAAATAATAGCCACTTCCATAAATTCTCCTTTAAGCACTGATTTCAACTTATAGCTTTGAAAATAAAATATCTCGTGTCATGTTTGCTAGTTGTAGAAACTAATTTTGCAGTTGTAGTATTCTATCTAGGGTAAAAATTGATGGTGTGTGAAAGAATTACAGATTCAGAAGAATTGATTATGTCCACACAGATACATAAACCGAGGCAAAATGACCTATTCACCAACTCTACCATTTCCATCAGTGACCTCTGAGGAAAGGCAAAATAACAGAATAAATTTTTTTCTGTGTTTCTAAATTGTCCTTTTTATCTCTAACTAGTAACAATATTTAAAAAAAAATCACAGTGCATATTAAGATGAACCTTGGATGGCAAGGATGAACCTTTATTTCCAATGAATAGGTCAAATTAATTTTTTTCACCTTTGGGCTCTGTGCCATTTTTGTTGACAGTGTGACATTCTCCCAGAGAATAGAGGTTAGATCCTTTTACCACATTCACTGAATTAAACTGAATGGGGGAAACAGGGAGAAAAATTGTAATTAAATGCTCTACCAAAAATATTCAATGTGATGACAGATTCAGATAAGTGAAACAATATGATAATTATCACTTTTAATAACTTTTCCTTCAATTACTCAGTTAAGAGCAGACACAACAGATAAACTCTTTTGAAGTAAATTCGTAGTAAAATAGCATGGTAAGGGTGCCTGGGTGGCTCAGTGGGTTAAAGCCACTGCCTTTGGCTCAGGTCATGAGCTCAGGATCCTGGGATTGAACCCCTCATCGGGCTCTCTGCTCAGCAGGGAACATGCTTCCCCCTCTCTCTCTGCCTGCCTCTCTGCCTACTTGTGATCTCTCTCTCTGTCAAATAAATAAATAAAATCTTAAAAAAATAGCATAGTAAATAGAAATATACATTTGAACAGTCACTATACTATACCATAAGACCCACAGACTTTTTATTGTGGATTTTTGGTGGGCAGTTTATTAAGTGGAAAATTTATGTCACTTGCATATATTGGTATTTTATGATTTTAGTCAGCAATTTTATTATTGTAGGTTTAGGTATTTAAGCTCCATATTCCATCTCTGCTCTTTTAAAAATAACAAATCTATGCATGCATCTGCACTCTTTTTATATATATATATATATATGATAGCACATTATGCAGTGGAAATATAATTACCTCTTTAGCATTTTGATGGAAATTTAGAATTTGGGTTGAAATGTTAAATTCTAGAATATAAACAATATAAACCCTTCCTTGAAAACTTGGATGCTTCTTCCCCCGGCGATCATGTGGTCTCTCCTACAAATTTCTACACTTACACACTACAGATTTCCCTGTGTTACATATTATACAAATGTTAGGGTTGTGCTTATAGAACTATATAAAGTCCTTTTTCTGAGTCTCTACTATACTTAACACAGAACTGGTCATATTGTCTATCCTCAGGAAGGACTTACTGATAATATATTTGCTCTTCATATGTAGAGAACTGCAAAAAGTTCAGAATTTTTAGTCCCTGGAAACATATCTTTACCAGCAATGTCATAGCCAATTCAATCTCCCAATGTTAGAGCAATATATGACCTCATTTAGTCAATTTGGTTCAAATATCAGACAAGTAGCTCAGTGACAAAACTCAAACATGCCAGAGACTACTGATTGGTTGCTTTTCAATTTTCTTCTTGAAACGGTGGCATCATGTAGACATAAATTATTTGTGTTTTCTTTGTGCATTCCTATTATACCTTTGGCTTAGCAAGTATATGAATATATGCATTCTTGTGTTCAGATCAGATTTCTAAGTGAGAAAACATTTGCAGAAAATTATACCTTCACCTTTTTGGGCATTGAAAAAAAATGTGAAAGAAAGAACTAAAAAAATTGTCCTCTAAAGTAGCATAAATAAATAAATAAATAAATAAATAAATAAAAGATATTTCTTTCGGACTATGTAACAATCTGTGACAATGATTAACTAATAAAGGAAAGTTCCTATTGGCAAAATATAATCCCTCACCTCAAATTCTATTATTCGGGAAAGCTATAAACTCTATATGAACTTGAAAAACTTCTTCACTTCAGTTAAATAGGAAAATTAATAAGCATACTGCCATTTACGTTAGGTTCATAAAGTTCAGATTTCCTTTGCTGTTTCTGATTGAATTTGAAAATTTGGTGAACATTATACAACCTTACGGAAAATCCATAATCACAGTTTCATAGTATTTTAGCTTTTTAAGACTTTATAAGGAAAATATGATTATTATAAAATATTTTGAAAATACAGAAACTTTAGACAGAAAAATAGAAACATGATTCTATTCTCCAGAAATAACCTATTTTAATAAATATCTTACCAATTATATACAAACCTCAATTGAATCTCATTCTTAACGTTAACTTATAAGCATTTTCATAATACTAAAACTCTTCCAAATGTTTAATGAGTACATATGTTCCATTATATGGATGCAGCATGTTTCATTAAAATTTTCCCTTATTTATCTACATTTTGGTTATTTACTAGCTACAATATTATGAACACAAGAGCTATGTATAGTAAACAGAGCTAGATGTTTAGAGATACGATTCTGGCTTTAATTTCTGGATTAATGCTCTGAATATATTTTGTTTATTCTTTTTCTAAAATAAAAATTAGGCATTTGTACGAAGAATCACATAGAAGTTTTTTTTTCTCTCTTGTCTCCTGTAAGACAAACATAGCAAACTCTCTTAGCTAATTCATTGTTACTGTTGTTGTTTAACCACCATATCTCAAATTAATATGATTGCTTTTCTACTTCTTAATTTTTCAGTTTGAGGCACTGACTAGTAATTTTGCATTCCAAAGGAGGATGCTTAGTTTCCATTTATTCCTTAGTCTCTATCACACACATAAACTCATGATGCCTGACCCATGCTTCTGATACATGTATAACATAATATTAGAAATTTTGTGATTAAGAACTTATAAGTGAATATTGCTACATTTGTATGTCACCAATTTTTCCTTCTAGGAGCATATAGAATTTTCCTGCATTTTCAGTTTTCTGGTATCTTAAAATAATGTGCCATTGTAGTGGTATTTTTTTCTCTAGTGTGTGGAATGATACATGCCCTTAGTAAAAATCACAAGCATCAGTTTTGGATTTAACTGGTGATTCCTTTCTCTCTCTTTTTTAAATTCTGTTCTCTCTCTTTCTGGAACTCTTTATTGGCTAGTAATCTATATTTTCTCATGTTAATTCTTTTCTTCCTCCCTTCCTCCCTCCCTCCCTCTTTCTTTCTTTTCCTTTCCTTTCCTTTTTTCTTCTCTTTTCTTCTCTTCTCTTCTCCTTTTTCTTTTCCTTTCCTTCCCTTCCCTTCCCTTTCGCTTTCCCTTCCCTTCCCTTCCTTTTCCTTCCTTCCCTTTCCTTCCTTTCCTTCCCTTCCCTTCCCTTCCCTTCCCTTCCCTTCCCTTCCCTTCCCTTCCCTCCCTCCCCTCCCCTCCCCTTCCCTTCCCTCACTGTTTTCTGGAAGATTTCCTCAATTTTATTTTTCAAAACTTTTACTAACTTTCTCATTTCAGTTATCATAATTTTTAATTTCCAAGAGGTCTGTTTCTGTTCTCCTTTTAAAATAGTATTTGTTTCAAGATAGTATACCTGTTATCATCTCTTTCTGAGATACAGTTTCCTTTCATTGTCTTCTGTTAGTTATTTGGGCCACTGTCTTTCATGTAGAAGATTCTGCAGCCTGTGGCTGGTCCTTGCTTTTCCAGGGCTTCCTTGAGGATGATTTGATTTCTTTGTATTTTTCCTATTATGAATAAAAGCGTGACATATTTATCCCAGTGTCGGGGGAGCTGAAGCAGTTAGGGGAAACATGCTGGTGGTTTTTAGCACTCATTAAGTGTATCTTTTCCTTTTTCTTAACTCTACCTGAAAAATGCAACCCAGAAAAATCTCTTTTGTGATTTTTAGGGGAAAAGGTACCAGTCTTTCTTGGAAACTGGGTGGTTAGGCTATGAAACACAATTGTTAGACTATTTAAAGTTGAGGGGTTTTCATGAGGAAATGAATCTCAAAGTTTCTTAAGTTTTAAAATAATACTCCCTATTTTAAACTCCCTCCTTTCTAGGTATCTGTATTTATCCAGATTTTGCTGCAGCTGGGCAGCAAAAATCATGTCAGATCTTAGCTTTCTCCATAGTTAGCTCTGATTTTTTCCCAATGTCCTAAATCTTGCATCTGACTTTCCAAGCATTGCTCTTTTCTACTTTACTACTTTCCTTATTTTTGAGTCAATTTTGCTTTAAAAAAAAATGTTTCTATTTGTTTTTTCCTCAACAAAAAAATATCCATGTCCTCTATCTCTATCAGGAAGTCTAAAGTTTACACTATGGATACTTTGTGCCAATTTGCTTTTCAGAAGCCTTGCACTAATTTGCATTCTTACTAGTGTTGTATGAGAACTGTAATTGCTTATTTCTCAGTATACTGCTGAAAATTATAAATTTTTCTTAATATTGCCAATTTCATAGACTTAGACATATTTTAAAAATAGAAAAACTGTAGAAAACATCTAATCTAAACTCTTCACTTTGGAGATGAAGATAATATGTGCTCCATAAACCAGTGAAAGAATGAGGGTGACGGAGGACCTGAGACATTTAGTAATTCTGAGTAAAGTACACATTATTCATGATATTTGGTATGACTGTAGCTGGTTAGACTTCTATTTTACTTCCATGGTCTAATGAAAAAGGAATCCATGCATAGAATTAAGAGGTGTCTCATAAACCTGAATGGGGAAATTTATAAGTTCACTACTTCTAGTATTAGTAGTATCTATGATATTGTCACCAAAAAAAATCGTACTGTATACATTTATATAAATTTCAGTGTAGTTCTCTTAAAATGCTTAGTACTTTACTAATACTTTAAAATCACAGAATGTATAGCATAGTAATTTCAGTAACAATACTGTATTATATATTTGAAAGTTGCTAAGGGAGTAAATATTAAAAATTCTCATCTCAAGAAAAAATATAGAGCTAAATGAAGTGATAAGCATTAAGTAACTTATTGTGGTGATCATTTCACTATATATGTATATCAAATCAATTTGTTGTACTTCTTAAACAAATATAATTTTAATAAAACTAAAAAAACCTAGAAAAATAGATTAAAATTACAGTAGCATTTAGCTCACACTCTAAATCTCTTTATTTCATGTGTTAACACAACACGTATATGCTGTTACAAATTTATTTTAAAAACATCTTGTTAAACATATATCCATAGTATTTGCTTCTATCATAATCAATATATGTTTATTTTATTCACTTAAATATAAGAAGAATTAAGAATTTCTACACAGATAAAAGAGTCTTCTCAGAAGAATGAGCAGTAGGTGAAATTTTAATGAGTGCCCAAATTTTAGGCATGTTATGAAATAGATATTTTGCTCAGATAGTTGGAAAAAAATTGCTAAATTTTTGAACATTTAACTTCATATCCTTTTCACTCTATGTTCATTTTACATTTTTCTATTTTTTTAGTATTTTCGCTTTGTTTTCCAACTACAGTTCATCCTAAAATGAGGTATAAAATTAAGTAAGACTTTTCAATACCTCATTTGTTTTGTACATATTTCACTGGATGTGATGGGAATATTCTAGGGAAAGAATAGAATAATTTGCCATTCTAATTAGGCCATTGTAGAACTTAATTTGCTGTACTGTAATCACCATGTTTTTCATTCTCTTTCAATGGAAATGTAAAGTTGAAAGAAGAAAGCTGTTTAGAAGGAAGTAACCAGTAGTCAATTAGAAACATCTGTTGACACAAAGTTTGAGATGTAGAGTCAAAGTTTGCTTAGAAAAAAAAAATGTACATCATCAAATACAGAATTTGGCATTAGGATGCATTTCTACATGTTTTGGATAATTTATAACATTAATTCTTTGAAAGGAAAGAGATTCAGTTACATATATCAATTAGACAATATCCAGAGAAACATGTTAGAAATTTTACTTTTATTTTAATAACTTTCTACTTTCCTTCAAAGTTCATTGAATATTACAAAAACTGGGCTGTTGTAACATACTCAAGGACAGACAATAAGATTCATACCCTGATATTGAAATGCTCAAGAGTTCTGGTATAAGGAACAGAGAAGATTAATAAATTACATTTAGTATGATAAATAAAGTAATATTCACCAGTTCTATTGTGGCCCAACATAAAAATGAACAAAATGTGTTCATTTGTAGTAGAAAATGAATTAACACAATATTTGCACTCAAAATTATTTGAGATGGTTTACAAGTTGAACATATTTAAAATAGAAAATTTGGGAATAGAAACTAAACAAAACATCTTAACCCAACCATGGGGGTAGTTACCAATGGAGATAGCTAATTACACTGGTTCTACTTTTTCTGTAGCAGAGAACATGAAAGAAAATCTGTTTATTTAGATTATCTTTTCTGAAGACCATTTCATAGAATACTTTATTTGAAAGATGGTCCTAGAAAATTTAATTTGTTTTAAAAATGTTGAGGACGTATAGCACAGAGTATCACTAGCTTTAAGACTATGAATATTAGACTTAATTGAATTTCTACACTTAGGAAAATTTTGCTAATGTGATTGCAAATGATATCTGCTTTTACTTGAGAAACCAGTATTTCATGGAACATATTTTAGAAATACTGACTTGATAGTTGTCACTTAATAACACATACAATCAACCCCTGTGTTTATATTATCTCATTTTCCTGGTTAGTAAACAGTTGTGAATAAAAATAGCAAGAGTGAAGTTTAAAAAATGGGTAAGAAATAGATGAAATGAAAATCTCTAAGAGAAAATTTAAGCTGTCTCTCTTATGGTACAAAATTTTGCTTTGTAGTGTTAGACATACTAACTAAATTTATTGCCAATTTCAAGATTAAAGAGAAGTTGCAGTAAATAGAAATTATTTTAAAATACTGAGGAAAGTTTCATTTTGAATGCTAGATATGGTCTCTGAGAATTAATGAAAGAAGATTTAAAACTAGTGATTAAATCCTATATTTTTAAATGAAATACGAGACTACTGATGTAATAGTTATGATTGTTACAATTACAAAATTGTACTATATATGCAACTCATACATTTACTTGAAAACCTCAGAAAGTAACTTCCTAACTCCAGATATTTTTCTGAACCAGAGTAGTAGAGAGGCTACTAATCAAGATATTTAAGATCGAACACCTCTGAATAATAAATAAAATTTTGATAAAGATAGAAGAAAACTACTTGCCAATATGAATGGCATTCATTTATTACAAAAAAGAAGACGAACTGAGGAGAAAAATGTTGAACCTCAAATATAATAGTATATGTCTATAATTGCATGCCTTTCCTATTCAACAAAGTTCAAATCCTAGAAGTTTGAGAAAAAGGAAAAGAAGCTTATTAAAACTATTACGAAGTTTAAGAAAATATTTATTCAATAGAAGATAAAAGTTATCTACATTTTAGCATTTTAGTTCGATACTAATTTCTTTACAGACAAGACACATTATTATTCTTTATTGGAAAAGAAGCAATGTTAACTGAAATTCAAAGGAAAACATGTATACAATCAAAATCATCTTAATGAAATAAAATAAAGGCCATCAGAAAAGATGGAAGTTCTTTTAGACTGAAAAAAATGGTAGCATAATTTGTGGCCAAATAGGAGGTCAAAAGGAAATTACAAACTCTGTTAGAGACTGATAGGACTGAACCAAATGATGGTTCATTGTATATTATCTGCTTAAGATTTTTGTGACAGTGAGAAAAATAGGATGGCGATTCCATTTTACAAGTAAATGAAGTCGCAATATATTTTTATTTTGCTCATAACTAGCATCACTGGTTATAAAAGTAGGTAGTACAAATTAAGGAAAATGGAGATGGACCCAATATTTCAATACACGTGTACTTATTATTATTCCTATACTAAAATAATATTTTTCATTTGAATAAGGTTTTCCAATTTTATCATCAAATTAATTTTTTATTTTCTAATGAGGAAATTTAACTTGCAAACATATAGTTTATTGAAGATATTTTTAAGTTATTGGCAAGTGATACAAAATCCATCAGCGCTTCAAGATGTTTAATCAATGTTTTGGTCTATGTTCAAATCATTCCAAATCATGGCCAATTTCTTCCTTCTTTAAAATTTGATTGTGTTGCAGGTATTCAATTCTATCTCAAAGTGGTGTTTTGTTGGATATTTTCCAAACTTACTGCGATATTAAGCGAGGCAGGTCATACAAATGACTGCCAACAACTGAAATTGGCATGTATTCTAAGTGGTTTTGAAGGGGATTGGATGGCTTGAAATTCACCTAAAGGGGCTTTACAATTTTCAAGCCATTAACTCAAGACTTCGTCCCTTGGAGAAAATCAGAAGATGGTCTCTAAGGCTGTGGCAACAAATAAAAATATCGTCCAATTATTTTGCAAAATTAGATTGCATTTTCTCATTTCACTTCTATTCCTCGATTATGTTCTATGAAGTAAAAGTACATGGAACATCCATAAAACTATTCTGTTTTGAGACGTTCTTAAAAATGCCTCTTGAGAAATTCTCAAAGTGTGTGTCAACCTGAGATGGTGTAATATTCTCAGATTGGCTTGACTTTTATATTATCATTTACTGATTTGACTTCAAATACCAGTAGCTGCAGCTCTCATTATACATATAGATCTTTGATGGTCTGAACTGAATTGACTAAGGAACCCACACCTTCATAGAAAAGATTTTGGAGTTATCACTGATCTTCATTTCCCCTACAATTCACAAGAATTAGATTGCTTAGAAACACCTACCATGATGATTTATTCCCTCTCTTGCATCCCAGGGATAAATCCCACCTGGTCATGATCTTTTTGATGTACTGTTCGATCCTGTTAGCTAGGATTTTGTTGAGAATCTTGGCATTCATATTCATCCGGGATATTGTTCTGAAATTCTCCTTTTTGATGGAGTCTTTGTGGGGTTTGGGGATCAGGGTAATGCTGGCTTCATAGAAAAAGTCTGGAAGTTTTCCTTCTGTTTCTATTTTTTTGAAATAGCTTTAGGAGAATAGGTATTATTTCTTCCTTGAATGTTTGTTAGAATTCCCCAGGGAATCCATCAGGTCCTGGGCTCTTGTTTTTGGGGATGTTTTTGACCATTGCTTCAATCTCATTACTAGTTATTGCTCTATTCAGGCTGTCAATTTCTTCCTGTTTCAGTCTTGGAAGTTTATAGGTTTCCAGGAATGCATCCATTTCTTCTGGGTTGCTTAACTTATAGGCATATAGCTGTTGATAATAATTTCATCCTAGCCATTCCCTGGATAATTGTTACCCTGATAATTGTTACCCTTTCTGACATACTGTTTATGTCCATATCTAGTAGTTCTGAGGGAGAAGGCACAGTCTCTGGGTTTTTCCTCTGTTGTGTGTTTCTCCTCCCAGTCATTTTGATGGGAAGTGGTTGAGGGGATGGATAGCTGAATATATCACCCACAATCCAGGCAAGGTGCACCATGGAAAGTTTCAGAGCGATCGGGATTCACCACCAAAAAGAAAGCAAAAAGTTAAAAAGAGAGAGAAAGAGAAAAAAAAAATCGCAGCCAAAATGAGCCCCCAAACACAAACAAACATAAAGACTGACAAAAGTAATTGACAAGAAATAAAAGAACCTAGTCAGGATGACCCTCGAAGAGTAAGATTTATATAATACCAAAACAAAAATACACAGAAACACTGACAGAGGAATAAGATGGGGGGTGGTTATAAATCCTCGATGTGGGCGAGGAGGGTTATTTCGGATCTTCCTGGGTGTACAGTTGTTTTAAGCCTCTAGTAGTTGTAATGTTAAGTAGTTTTAAAAAATTAAAAGACCAAGAATCATGAGATTGAATTAAAAAGCAAAAGAAAAAACTTGCATCTCTGAAATATACAGGTTTTAGGGCATTATCGGGAGCTTAATATATTGTTTTTCCCTGATGCTGGGGTTTTACAGTTTTTATGGGTTCCTTTGGTTATTGTCCTCTTGCTTTTGGCTTGTCTTCTGGGGAGGGGCCTGCTGCATTGTTTTCCAGTCAGTCTTGCTTGGGTTGAGTCGCCCTGCTGGCCATGATGGGGTGGGCTCTGTGGAAACCGGTTTTTCAGGCTTTTGCTTTCTGGTTTCCGGTTTTTGTTCTTTTGTGGCTTTTTGTGGCTTTTTGGAGGGTCAGAACAAAGAATTTGCCCATACTGAGACCTCCGCCTCAGAGAGAAGCCTCAGTCTGCTCCCCTTTGGGTGGTCCAGAACAAACAGAGCCCCTCTCTGCAAACTCCGCTGCACACCGCAGCCTGCCACAGACGGTGTGCACCCTCAGCCACCGTCCCAGTGGTCCTGCGAGGCTCCAGCTCACCTCTGCACCCTCACACCACTAAAGCCATGAGTGATATTGGTCTGGAAAACTTGCTTCTGGTGGCTGCCGTTGCCCGGACTGCTCTCTGGGTCCCAGCCCATGCCTGGTGTGCTCAGATTTCTGCCAGAGATCAGGCTGAGTTTTCTCAGGTGCAGGCTGGGAGAGCCCAGACCCTGCA
Organism: Nasua narica; assembly: GCA_028533885.1. Taxonomy (NCBI): domain Eukaryota; kingdom Metazoa; phylum Chordata; class Mammalia; order Carnivora; family Procyonidae; genus Nasua; species Nasua narica. The sequence goes on from CM052810.1 coordinate 41,249,563, forward strand.
GCAGGAGGCAGATGGCCTGAGGTCCTAGAGACCACAGGCTAGGGCTCACACCAGACTCTCTTAGGCACTTGAAGGAGTGGACCCAGCCCATGCAGTAGTGCAAGCAGTGGAAAGCCGCAGGCTCATGGACCAAGGACTGGACCCTCCGCCATTCTCTCTTTCATGTGGGTGGTTGCCCATGGTGGTGTCCTTCCTGGGAACATGGGCTTAAGCCTGTGCCAGTGACACCCAATTCCACTAGTTGCTCCTTAAGATCTTTTGCTCTTTTTGAGTGTTTTTAACCAGACTCTAAGTTAATGCTGGTCCCCAACCACAGGGCACTTTCGTTTGGGTATTACTTTCCTTAGGTCGCTTCTGGTGGCTCCCTCTCCCTTCTGTTTATACTCCAGTATAGGTCTGAGTGTTCCCACTCTGCTTTACCTCTTCACTGCTACCTTCTGCTCCTGTAGAGATCCAGAAGTCAATAATCTTACATCTCAGGCTGTTTTCATGGGTGTTCAGAGTGTTCTGGTAGATATTCAGCTCACTTTAGGGGACGGTTAGAAGAGGGTCTCCTACTTCTCTGCCATCTTGTCCCTCCCTCTTATAAAGCTTATATTTTAATTGAAGAGATGCACAGAAAACAAATACATAGTCTTACTGATATACAACAAATGAATAATTCATTTAATAATCTATTCCTAAAGGTTGGCAAACCTTAACCTGTGGTTTGTAAATTACATTTGTACTTTGAAAGGTCTCCTGATAGACAGTCTAATGTTAAATGTCTACAAATATGTCCAACAAGGTTTTTGTTCATGCAAAGATAACTTGTTTCTCTTGAATACCCAGTCACCTCTAAAATTTTGTTTTTTAATTGATTGTTGATAAAATATAACAGCAGTGTCCATATGTATTATATGGCATTTATTGAGAGCATTTATACCCTGGGGATTACTCTAAGCACTGAAGTAATCTGAAGCATATATACTTCTTTTTAATTCTCATTAGCACCATTATGAATTGTTTTCTAGATAAGAATTCAGAGGGATAGGAGGATTCTGTAATTTATCTAAAAATTCACTGGTGTTAAGTGAGAATAGGTCTATATGGATCTAGATATTATAAGCAGCATATATAATTTTTTATCTCTTGCTGCAATTAAGAATCTATTGGATAGATGTAAGTGAAGGAGAAAAGTATAATACTGACTTAGTTAAATAATGAAGTAAAACAAATGGTTCTAGGAAAATATGATTTAATATTTAAGATTTTTTCTGGTAGTAACTGGAAAAAATGGAAATGATTTTCAAAATAGATATATCTAAATGATAAATACAGGAAAACGAAGTTACTGGAAAATGCCCAGAAGTTATCAACTTCAGAATTCACAAAGTAGTAAAGGAAAGAAGGAATTTAACTTATTGTAGATTCATGACCATGGAGACTCCTTATGGAAGAACAGAGGACCTGGAATGAAAGCAAAACACAAAACTGCAAAGAAGATGTAGCCCACACAGGAGCAGGTGTTAACATTTTTAATAATACAATTTGGGCACTTGTATCATGGATAATATTTGTTAAAAATCACATGGGATGTGTCATGGCATTTATTTTCTGTCCAACAGGGGAATCCAATTTCAGTTAGGACTCAGTCTGGAATATATTATTACTGCCTTAGAGCAAACTAGATGTGTCAGCCCTCTTATTACCACACTGGTAATTGAGCAAAATGCTGATCAGACAGAAGACAGAGGCAAATAGCCAGAGAAAAAAAGAATACAAGAGAACAATTAGAAAAGGACAAAAAAGTATTAGCAACAATTAAATAAAGAAAGCACATTGCCTAGTAATATGACAGATGTTTTGAATACATGAGAAATAATACTTTTTTTAGTAATGAAATTGCATATATTTTCAAACACACCTATATACAGGGAATGCATAAATCTGTACCTTTAACTCAGTCTATTTTCAGAGCTAAATACTAATATTTTAATTTATAGAGCCCAATCAGAGCCTTGCAGTCTTGCTAAGCTGAGGAGACAGGGAAAGAGTTCAGGAATGTTAGATCCCTAGAATTTGAGGGGTAGTGTAATTAAACCTGCATTAGTTTCCCTTGAATCCTATTTTTATCTTTAACCTATGTATATGTAGAATGACACACAATAAGGTCAGGCAAAGAAGAACTACCAGGAAACGAATGAGCACCAAGTAGTTATAACCTGAAGAGCTCTTGGATCTCACAGAATTTGGAGAATTCACGAACATGAATGACCAGTGTGTAGAGACATTATTGAATATATGTATCATCTAATAGACATTTCAGAAAGGCCATAAATTAGGTATAGGGCTAAACCAGTCCTAGTACAAAGGATGTTTTATTGCTTTTTCTCACAAATCTAAAAATAAGCCTCAGAACAGTCAGGCTGATCAAATACATTAAGTGCTTGCCAAAATAAAACTCAACACTTTTTAAAGAAGAAAACAAAATCTAGATACTCAACAATAATTTTAATATCCAGTATACAAATTTCTACACATGTAACAGGCAGGAACTTTTATCCTATAACCAGAAGGAAAAATTGTTCTATAGAATCAAAACCCACAAATGACAGCAATTATGGAATAAGAAGACACTGTCTTTAAAATAGTTACAATACATTATAATAAAATAGTATGGTGCTACTGGCACAAAAAAAGACACATAGATCAATGGAACAAAATGGAGAGTCCATAAATAAACCTTATATGACCAAATTATGACAAAAGAAGCAACAATATACTGTAAAAAAAGTCTTTTTTAGTAAATGGTTTTGGGAAAACTCGACAGCTACATGCAAAAGAATGAAACAGGGTCATTTTCCAATACCCTACACAAAAATAAATGCAAAATAGGTTAAAGACCTAAGTGTGAGGCCTTAAGTCATAGAAATTCTAGAAGAGAACACAGTAATTTCTCTGACATCAGCCAAAGTAATATTTTTTCTTAGATATATCTACTAAGGCAAGAGAGACAAAACTAAAAACAAATCATTGCGACTACATCAAAATAAAAAGCTTTTACACAGTGAAAGGAACCATCAACAAAACAAAAAAGCAACCTACTGAATAGGAGAAGAAATTTTCAAATGATATATCTAAAAGGGGTTAATATCCAACATATATAAAGAGCTTATACAACTCAGTGCCAAATAAAACAAACAATCCAATTAAAAAATGGGCAGAAAACCTGACTAGACATTTTTCCAAAGAGGACATACAGATGGTCAACAGGCACATGAAAAAATCCTTAACATCACTAATCATCAGGAAACTACAAATCAGAATCACAATGAGATATCTCCTCATGCATGTCAGAATGGCTGTGATCAAAAAGCCAGTAAATAACAAGTGTTGGCAAGGATGTGGAGAAAAAGAAACCAGTTGTGTACAGTTGGTATTAAATTGGTGCAGTCACTGTGCAAAACAGTTTAGAGGTTCCTCAACACATTAAAAATGGAAATACCATATGATCCAATAATTCCTCCTCAGTATTTAATTAAAGAAGGCAAAAACACTAATTTGGAAAGATGTTTACACCATTATGTTTATTGCAACATAAGTTACAATAGCCAAGCTATGGAAGTAACCTAAGGGTCCATTGATAGATGAATGGATAAGGAGATAAGGAGGATATGGGGGGAAATACACACACACACACACACACACACAACATTATGGAATATTATGCAACCATAAAAAGATGAAATCTTGCTTGCCAATTGTGACAACATAGATAGGATTAGGGGGATATTATACTAAGTAAAATAAATCAGACTAAGAAAGACAAATACCGTATGATTTCACTCATATGTGGGCTCTAAAAACAAAATGAATAAACAAACAAAAAACAGATTCAGAACTATAAATATAGAGAACAAAGTGATTGTTGCCAGAGGGAAGAGGGGTGGGGATATAGTCAAAATGGGTGGAGAGAAGTGGGAGATATACAGGCTTTCAGTTATGGAATTAATAAATCACTGGGATGAAAGGTACTGCATAAGGAATATAGTTAGCAGTATTGTCATAGCATTGTATAGTGACACTTGAAGCTGCACTTGTGGTGAGCATAATATAATATATAGAGAAGTTGCATTACTATATCATACACCTGAAACTAATGTAACATTGTGTTCCAACTATTCTTAAATAAAAAAATAAAATAATTATAATACATACATATATGCTTAGTTCCTATTTAAATGAATTACATATGAATCACTTATGATTCATATATGTGAATCAAATCATCATTGATGATTCATATTATTGATGAAATATATATATGCAAAGATTTGTAGAAAATATGAACATAATGAATATAGAAATGAAGACTATAAGAAAGGGCCAGTGGAAATTCTGGAGCTGCTAAATAGAAAACATGAAATAAGACTTCACTCATGGCTGAATAACAGTCTAGAAACTACAGAAAAAATGACCAAACCAATGAATTTGAATAAAGCGCAACAAAAATTGTCCAAATTGAAATATAGATAGCAGAAAATGCTAAAAGAAAAAAACCACAAAAACAGAATCTCAGTGAGCTGTGAGATGATACCAAACGCACCATTGATTTAGTGAGAATCACAGGAGATGATAAGGAGAAAAAGACAGAAAAAATATTTGAAATGATAATGGACAAAAATCTTTAAGATTTGTTGAAAATCTTAAATGGACATATTCCAGGAACTCAATCAAAATAAATACAAAACAATACAAAGATGCATTATAAGAAATTTTCTAAAAAATAGTTAATAAAAACATTACGAAAAACATCCAGAAGTCAAAAGGAGGATAAAATCCACACTTGTTATGTAAAAAAGAACAATTATAATAATGATATACTTCTATTTAAAACAATACAAGGTACATAAAAATGGAATAGGATTCTTACGGTGTTAAATATCCTTCAAAATGAAGTCAAAATAAACACATTTTTGACAATTACTGAATCTGTTTACAGCATATGTATACTACAAAAAATTATTAAAGAGATATCCTCAGGCAGATAAAAAACCATTAGTATTGAAAACTAAGAGCTTGGCAAAGAAAGAATAGTCAGAAAGACAAAGACGGGTAAACAAAATAATTTTTCTTATCTTTAAAATTTACTATAAAAGAGTTTGCAATTTAATAAAAAACTATAACAATGTAATGTCAGCTTATAACATTGAAAATGTATGACAATTAAAGTATAAAGGACAAAATGAGGAGAAATGGAAGCATCCTCTTTTATGATACATAAAATATATGTAAAGTATATAACATTTATTTTATTTTTTTTAAGTAGGCTCCATGCCAAGTACAGAGCCCAATGCAAGACTTGAACTCAACAGTTCTGAGATTAAGACCTGAGCTGAGATCAGGAGTTGGATGCTTAACTGACTGGACCCTCCAGGTGGGTGCCCAGAATAATATTTGAATTAGAAAGTGATAACTTAGTTACATATTTTAAATTCTAGAGAAATTACTATAATGACAAAAGAAAGCAGTGAATTAATGAGTCAATAGGTAATAAAATGGAATAATAAAAAATCTTGTAAAATAAAATATGGCAGGAAAAAAAGGAAATAAGAAACAATAGGGTTAAAAAATTAGTTAGCATGATGGCATATTAAACTCAAATTATGTCACTAATGCGTGGTCTCAATACTCCAATTAAAAGGGAGAGATTGGGGACGCCTGGGTGGCTCAGTTGGTTGAGCAGCTGCCTTCGGCTCAGGTCATGATCCCAGCGTCCTGGGATCGAGTCCCGCATCGGGCTCCTTGCTCGGCAGGGAGCCTGCTCCTCTCTCTCTGCTTCTGCCTGCCTCTCTGCCTGCTTGTGTTCTCTCTCTGTTAAATGAATAAAAAAAAAAATCTTAAAAAAAAAAAGGGAGAGATTGTCAGGTTGGATAAAAAAAAAACCATAATGATGAGTATTCTATCTATTAGAAACCAGTGACTAAAAAAGACATATAAGTTAATTAATGGAAGAAGGTATACCATGTAAAGACTAACCATAAACAAGAAATGGTTCTATATCGCGTAAAGTAAGCATTCTTCCAAACCTTGGTGGGGGGGTGGATATTTTAAATAAAAGCAGAGGTTTTAATATGCAAATATCTTCCAAATAACACAGTAGCTATACTTCCCTGTATATTTGATAGCCAGCAAGTTTTCCACACCTAAAAATATTTACATGTAAAATTTTTATATTATCACTGACTCAGTAATATTTCTACAATTCCTGAACTAATAGAAGAGTTTTACTGCTCACTTTTTCCTATATTTCTAGCCCTGTCTTCCATAACTTTCCTCACAGGCACCTTAATTATGGCTATGCTGAATGACTTGCAGTTATTCCAAGACAAATACAACATATTTAATCAAACATTTCAATGCTTTTACATTTATATCCTAGAATTTATATTTCCACTCCTACACATGGATATTTCCTACTAATCCTTAAATTCTCAGCTCCAGTATCACCTGTTTTTTTTTTTTAAAGATTTTATTTATTTATCTGACAGCGAGAGAGAGATCACAAGCAGGCAGAGGTAGGCAGAGAGAGAGGGGGAAGCAGGCTCCCTACCTAGCAGAGAGCCTGATGCGGGGCTCGATCCTGGGGCCCTGAGATTATGACCTGAGCCGAAGGCAGAGGCTTTAACCCACTGATCCACACAGGCGCCCCCAGTATCACCCGTTTTAGGAGGCTTTTCATTATACCCTCAAGTTGGATTAGGTTCCCCTTTGGTAAGCTTCTATAATGACCTCTCTATTAGCACGTCACCTACTTTTGCTTTGTTTCCAAATTGTATTTGTGGGAATCCAGTGAAGGAACTCCTTGAGAAAAAAGATCCTGGTTTTGTTTCTATTGTTTTAACATCAAACTCAATGAAAAGTACAGATAGATGACAATATTACAAATAGTATTGAAGCTAGGGTATTTGGTTCCAACGTTTTGATTTGAGCACATGTACAATATTATATAGGTTAGAAAACAAGCTATTAAAATGAGAGGTTTTTTTTTTACAGTTACCAAGTAATGTTTACAGCAGATAGCTTAACTCCATTTTTACATTCTCATTTTTACACTTAACTGCATTTTTACCCAAGATAATCTTGACTTCTGTGAGGCTTTGGCACTCTCAGCTAGAAAAACAACAAAGTGGCAAGAAATAAAGCATTTTCATATTCCAAGAATAGAGAAACTTACTTTTTATCTTACTTTTAATATATATTATCCATATTTTCCATTTGGAAAAATGAGAAATGTAAACATGAAAATTACTATAAGCCAAAAAACTTGGTTTTCTAGTTCTTCATTTTATTGATCATACTGAATTTTCTAAGTAACAAATTCTTTTGATAATTATTTATTGAGAGTTCACCATTTGCCAGGTGCTATACTGGATGTTGAGATTTTAGCAGTGAACATAGACAAGGAGAAAAGACAGACATTAAATAATTACACAAAATTAATAAGTTATATTTGTGTTATGTATTAAAAACACACACTCTGGGTGCAACATTCAATTTCCTTAGAATTGCATTGTTGATTAACACAAAACCAAAAGGAAGACAAAAAGCTTGACACTAGCAGGAGTCTTTAAAATCTGGTACTAAATCTTCTGTTGTCTTGTGCTTATTAGCTCCAGGTCATATCCTTAATGTTCACTGAAAAGGAAATCTGTTTTTCATTCAGTGATTGCTCAATTATAATAAACTGCTAACACTTGTAAATGTGATACTTCACCTACTCACTTATAGCATTGCAAAAGGTTTTACCTCTCCCCAGGAACATTTTTCTCCAGAATGTGAATATTTCAATACTGCTTCTTAATTTTTAGGATTACTTAGCCTTAGTGAAATGTATTTCTCTGTTCAAGAAAAAAAATCCAAAGAAAAACTTAATAAAATTTACTACTTGTTAGATAAACTTATGGCAAAAACTGATAGGAGGGATAATAGAGAACTTCAGAAAATTCTATTTCATCTATAGAATAGAGGGGTTTAAGTGAAAAAATGAAAGGATTATCATAAAAGTAGATTTGTCTTTGATTTTCTTGCTATCAAATAGGGTGGATCTTTTCATAATAACCACATATCATTCATGAGAGTCCTTCTGAGTCTATCCCTGGTCATGAAAAATTCTACAGTTTCTTATGGAATGGGTTATAGAACAGACCTTATTGGATAAGATATAAAGTTATTTAGAGGAAAAAAAAATAGCAAGAAAAGAGAAGAGATGGTCCACTTGAATGCCCATCATTGCATGAAAGGTGTTAACTTGAGACTGTGTTAGAATCTTAATGTGGGCCTGTTTCAATATGGAAATCCTTCTTAGATCTCACTTTTTATAAAGATTCTTGGAGAAGTTCACCTTCTTAATAGGGAATGAACAAGACTGCTAGGTACCTTTTCTGATACTGGAAATATACTGGTTACTGTAAAACCGAATTTTGGACAAGCAGCTCTCTGAAAGAGTGTAAAGTTAAACCTGTGTTTAGAGTATAAAGAAAGAGTGTAAAGTTAAATCTCCAAGTTAAACCTGGCCTGGGTAGTTATGTCTAATTATGTTTCCCAGTTCTATACTTTATAGCAAAACACATTTCTTATACTTTAAAACTGTGTATACTCTTTGCATATTAAGAATTGTCTGGGTGGCTCAGTGGGTTTAAAGCCTCTGCCTTTGGCTCAGGTCATGATCTCAGAGTCCTGGGATCAAGCCCAGTAGATGGCTCTCTGCTCAGCAGGGAGCCTGCTTTGTTCTCTCTCTCTGCCTGCCTCTCTACCTACTTGTGATCACTTTCTCTCTGTCAAATAAATAAATAAAATCTTCAAAAAAAAAAAAGAATTGTCTGAAATGAAGCTTGTTAATCTGCTCTTTGAAGTGCTCGATAGGCATAGAATTTTGCCCAGTTTATGTGTAATCCCTGCTGGTGAAAGCAAGATCTTCTGGTCTTAGCTTCCTTTAGTCAACAATAAGTAATCTCTCAAGGTCTTTCTCAGTGAATTTTCATTTTCCTACTCTTAGATGTGTAATAAAAAACTAATTCATCTTGAACTTATCTAACTGCAACCATTTTGAAAAAAACTAGGGAATTTTCAAAATGAGTTCTCTAATGACAAAGAAAATAAACTGTTTTATGAATGGATAAAGAGATCCCTTGATGAAGCAGAGTAAATCTTTAAAACTACATTGACATAAAGAAAATCAAGTATTTATTCCAGAAATTTATAGTAGTAGTCAATTTAATTAATAGAACATGTTACACAAATTTATGGCTTGAATGTGAAGCCATGAGGTAAGTGTACTCAGCCATCTGAAATATACCTTAAGTGGACAAATAAAATACAGAATGTGGTTTTTGAATACTAATGCCAAGCACTATTTTTCTAGTATCTTTATACTAAAACTTATTTTAGAACTTAACAGATATCATTTTTCTGAAGAGAAAACAATGTTACATTTTCTTAAACTTTTCTGCCTTATGCCAAGTACACTAGCAACTAACACAATTAATTGTCATTTCTCTTTATCCTTAATATAATGAGTTTAGATTTAAACCAGGTAAGAGCAGTGATTCTAGCTCTCTAGGGAATGTGCTCATGACCCCATATCTTTAGTAGAATATGTTTTCCCTCTTCTTTCCATCAAATTTCAAGTGCCTTCGAATGCTCAGAAGTAATGGTGAATAAGCCTGTCTCATTTTCCTCATGGCATCTATTGCCCAGATAGTGACATAATCTTTCAAACTTAATACTCTCTATTATCAACACCTTCATAAATTCCTAATATTTCTTTGGCAGTAGATAATATGTCACTTAATAATCTTGAATAAAGATTGAAAAAATACTTGTTTATTTTTATCACAAAAATAAATTACACAAGTAATTTAAGCCCTGCTTAACTCAGTAATTATTTGTCTTCTATGAAGCTTGATGACAATATGATTATTTAGAAACTTTTCAAGAATCTTAAATGTCAGCCTTGGATTTTTTTTTTTTTTGCTTATCTAAGAAACTCCAAATATCATAATTTTCAGTGCACACTGAGGTTAACATAAGGTACAGGTTTAAATAGTAGATAAAGTGCCTTAATAGCCATTTGAAATAGGTATCATTAACCTTGATTACTACTGGCTAAATCAAAACAGAGTCAAAATAATTATCTGAGCTGATTTATGTAGCTTTTCACTGAGGCAGAGCTGAAATTAGGTGTCTGATTCTTGGTGAGTGACCATGATTTCATTGAAGTAGTTCACAGACATTATAAATGCATGTGACATATGTGATCTCTTGTACCTATGGTAATAAGATGCCAATATTCTCCATTCAGGAAGGAAGCTACCTGATTCAACTATGCTAGGCAAAATGCCATGGCAACAGCTGGCTTCTCATTCTAGCAATGATTTTACAATCCTGCTGGAAGGCCATAAGCTGTAGGCTTTTCTCCTTTCTTTCTTCAAGCGCTTTTCTCTCACTATGAGTGAATGTTAGATGCTCTTCAGAATGTGATAAGGAGCAAGAAGGTGGCACATAAATATGTGTAGTACTATTCTCCCATTAGCAGTTGAGAGGGAGAGGAAAAGGGAATGGCAGAGCCAACTTGTAGCAAATAATGGAAAGATTCTGATGAAAAGGATAAGTGTCAAGAGGCTGTAGTTGTATTAAAAGAAAAAAAATCTTATAAGGTGAAAATTAAATTTAACAAAGTTACATTGAAAAAATGCTGTCTATGAAAAGAAAACAAAGAAAATAATGATGGGAGTGGAGAATAAATGGAAAAAATCAGTAGGAAAAAAAGAGACAGAAGAAATAATCCTTACACCCTTTGGAAACCAATATAAATCAAAAGGAAATTTTATGAAAACATTTGTTTGGAAAAAAATCTGAAATTTGTAAATTGTTTTAAGTGCAAGGTAGCAGAAATGTAACCTAGCAATATTTTGTTATACTTGATATCATAAATTATGCAGCTATTAAAATAGGTCTCATTGACAACAGATAAATCAATGATATGGTTCATTGTTCTAGAATGTATATGTTAGAATAAAGTGTGATTTGTTATGAACATATCAAAACATCTCAAAAGCATTAAAATATATTGCGTGAATTACCCATTTTTGGAAATTATGAGATCATCTGACAATTGTTTGTTTTTAAGATTTTATTTATTTGAGAGATAGAGAAAGAGACAGAGCAAGCATGAGCACGGGGAGGGTCGAAGGAGAGGGAGAAGCAGACTCCTTTGCTGAGCTGGGAGACCAACATGGAGACCCTGAGAACATGACCTGAGCCGAAGGTAGATGTGACCCTGTGACCCATCCAAGCATCCTTCATCTGCCAATTATATTCAAAATTTCACTATTTAAATAGCTGGAAAAATATAAAAAAGATAGCATCCATAGGTATTTTTAAGTTTACTTAATTTTTACTCCACTATTTATTCATATAGAATCCTGGAGACTTCCTAGTCTTAGTCTTTGAATTAGAGATGAGTAAATAGGGGAGTCTGGGTGACTCAGTCAGTTGTATGACTTTTTTTGCAAGATTTTCTTTTTTTCTTTTTTTTCTTTTTTCAGTGTTCCAAGATTCATTGTTCATGCACCACACCCAGTGCTCCATGCAATACGTGCCCTCCTTAATACCCATGACCAGCTCACCTATCCCCCTACTACCTCTCCTCCAAAACCCTGTTTGTTTCTCAGAGTCCACAGACTCTCAGGGTTCATTTCGCCCTCCGATTTCCCCCAATTCACTTTTACTTTCCTTCCTTCTTCTAATGTCCTCCATGTTATTCCTTATGCTCCACAAGTAACTGAAACCAAATGATAATTGACTGTCTCTACTTACATTATTTCACTCAGCATAATTTCCTCCAGTCCCATCCATGTTGATACAAAAGTTGGGTATTCATCCTTTCTGATGGAGGCATAATATTCCATTGTATGTATGGACCATATTTTCTTATCCATTCGTCTGTTGAAGGGCATCTCGGCTCTTTCCTGTTTGACAATTGTGGCCATTGCTGCTATGAACATTGAGGTACATTCGGCCCTTCTTTCACTACATTTGTATCTTTGGGGTAAATACCCAGTAGTGCAATTGCAGGGTCATAGGGAAGCTCTATTTTTAATTTCTTCAGGAATTTCCACACTGTTTTCCAAAGTGGCTGCACCAGCTTGCATTCCCACCAACAGCGTAGGAGGGTTCTTTCTCTACATTCCCTTTCTCTACATCCTCTCCAACATTTGTTGTTTCCTGTCTTGTTAATCTTTGCCATTCTAACTGGTATAAAGTGGTATCTCAGTGTGGTTTTGATTTTAATTTCCCCAATGGCTAATGATGATTTTTTCATGTGTCTGCCAGCCACCTGTATGTCTTCATTGGAGAAGTGTCTGTTAATGTCTTCTGCCCATTTTTTGACTTGATTATCTGTTTTTTGGGTGTTGAGTTTGAGAAGTTCTTTATAGATCTTGAATATCAGTCCTTTGTCTGTACTGTCATTTGCGAGTATCTTCTCCCATTTTATGGGTTACCTCTTTGTTTGGTTGACTGTTTCCTTTGCTATGCAGAAGCTTTTTATCTTGATGAAGTCCCAAAAGTTTATTTTTGCTTTTGTTTCCCTTGCCTTTGGAGATGTGTCTTGAAAGAAGTTGCTGTGGCCGATGTCAAAGAGGTTACTGCCTGTGTTCTCCTCTAGGATTTTGATAGATTCCTGCCTCGCTTTGAGGTCTTTTATCCATTTTGAGTTTATCTTTGTGTATGGTGTAAGAGAATGGTTGAGTTTCATTCTTCTATACATAGCTGTCCAATTTTCCAGCAACAGTTATTGAAGAGTTATTGAAGACAGTGTCTTTTTTCCACTGGATATTTTTTCCTGCTTTGTCAAAGATTATTTGACCATAGAGTTGTGGGTCCATATGTGAGCTCTCTACTGTGTTCCACTGGTCTATGTGTCTGTTTTTGTGCCAGTACCATGCTGTCTTGGTGATCACAGCTTTATAGTAAACCTTGAAATCAGGCAACGTGATGCCCCTAGCTTTGTTTTTCTTTTTCAAAATTTCATTGGTGATTTGGGGTCTTTTTCCATACAAATTTTAGGATTTGTTCCAGCACTTTGAAATACGCTGGTGGAATTTTGATAGGATGGCATTGAAAGTATAGATTGCTCAGGGCAGTATAGACATTTTTTTTTTTTTTTTACATATAATGTATTATTTACCCCAGGGTACAGGTCTGTGAATCATCAGGCTTACACATTTCAGTATAGACATTTTAACAACGTTTATTCTTCTGATCCATGAGCATGGAATGCTTTTCCATCTTTTTGTGTCTTCTTCACTTTCGTTCATGAGTGTTCTGTAGTTCCTCAAGTGTAGATCCTTAACCTCTTTGGTTTGTTTATTCCCAAGTACCTTATGGTTCTTGGTGCTACAGTAAATGGAATTGATTCTCTACTTTCCCTTTCTGTATTTTCATTGTTAGTGTATAAGAAAGGAACTGATTTCTGTGCATTGATTTTGTATCCTGCCACATTACTGAATGCTGTATGAGTTCTAGTAGTTTGGGGTGAAGTCTTTTGGGTTATCCATATAAAATATCATGTCATCTGTGAAAAGAGTTTGACTTCTTTGACAATTTGAATACCTTTTATTTCTTTTTCTTTTCTGATTGCTGTTGCTAGGACTTCGAGTACTGTGTTGAACAACAGTGGCGAGAGTGGGCATCCTTGTCATGTTCCTGATCTCAAAGGGAAGGCTGTCAGCTTTTCCCCATCGAGAATGATATTTGCTGTGGGTTTTTTATAGATAGATTTTATGAAGTTGAGGAATTTTCCCTCTATACCTATACTCTGAAGAGTTTTAATCAGGAATGGATGCTATATTTTGTCAAATGCTTTTCCTGCATCAGTTTAGAGGACCATGTGGTTCTTCTCTCTTCTCTTATTGATTTGTTCTATCACATTGATTGATCTGCGAATGTTGAACCATGCTTGCATCCCAGGGATAAATCCTACCTGGTCATGGTGAATAATCTTTTTGATGTACTGTTCGATCCTGTTAGCTAGGATTTTGTTGAGAATCTTGGCATCCATATTCATCTGAGATATTGTTCTGAAATTCTCCTTTTTGATGGAGTCTTTGTGGGGTTTGGGGATCAGGGTAATGCTGGCTTCATAGAAAAAGTCTGGAAGTTTTCCTTCTGTTTCTATTTTTTTGAAATAGCTTTAGGAGAATAGGTATTATTTCTTCCTTGAATGTTTGTTAGAATTCCCCAGGGAATCCATCAGGTCCTGGGCTCTTGTTTTTGGGGATGTTTTTGACCATTGCTTCAATCTCATTACTAGTTATTGCTCTATTCAGGCTGTCAATTTCTTCCTGTTTCAGTCTTGGAAGTTTATAGGTTTCCAGGAATGCATCCATTTCTTCTGGGTTGCTTAACTTATAGGCATATAGCTGTTGATAATAATTTCTGATGCTTGTTTCTATTTCTTTGGTGTTAGTCTGATCTCTCCCCTTTCATTCATAATTTTGTTAATTTGGGTCCTCTCTCTTTTCTTTTGGATTAGTTTGTCCAGTGGCTTATTGATCTTATTGATTCTTTCAAAAAGCCGGCTTTTAGTTTTGTTGATGTGTTCTACTGTATCTCTAGTTTCTAACTCATTGATCTCTGCTCTAATCTTGATTACTTCCCTTCTTGTGCGTGGAGTTCCTTAATTTGTTGTTGATTTTCCAGTTCTTTAAGGTGTAAAGATAGCTAGTATATTCTGGATTTTTCCATTTTTTTTAAGTGAGACTTGGATGACTATGTATTTCCCCCTTAGGACCACCTTTGCCCTATCCCATAGGTTTTGGACTGATGTGTCTTCATTCTCATTGGTTTCCATCAATTGTTAAGTTCTTTTTTGATTTCCTGGTTGATCCAAATATTCTTGAGCAGGTTGGTCTTTAACCTCCAAGTGTTTGAATTCTTTCCAAACTTTTTCTTCTGGTTGAGTTCCAGTTTCAAAGCATTGCAGTCTGAGAATATGCAGGGAATCATCTCAGTCTTTTGGTAATGGTTGAGTCCTGATTTGCGACCCAGTATATGGTCTGTTCTGGAGAAAGTTCCATGTGAGCTTGAGAAGAATGAGTATTCTAATGTTTTAGGGTGGGATGTTCTGTATATATCTATGAGGTCCATTTGGTCCAATGTGTCATTTAAAGCTCTTGTTTCTTTATTGATTTTCTGTTTGGATGATCTGTCTGTTACTGAGAGTAACATATAAATATCCCCTACAATTAATGTATTCATATCAGCATGACTATTTTGGTTAACAGTTGGCTTATGTAGTTGGCTGCTTCTATATTGGGGGCATAAATATTTACAATTGTTAGATCTTCTTGGAGGATAGACCCTTTAAGAATGATGTAGTGTACTTCTGTATCTCTGGCTATAGTCTTTAGATTAAAATATAATCTATCTGATATGAGAATCACTACCCCATCTTTCTTTTAAGGTCCATTGGCATGAAAGATGGTTCTCCATGACTTCACTTTCAGTCTGGATCTATCTTTAGGTTCCAGATGTATCTCTTGTAGAGAGCGTATGGATGGGCCCTGTCATTTTATCCAGTCTGCAACCCTGTGCCATTTTTATGGGAGCATTTAGGCCATTCACATTGAGAGTGATTATTGAAACATAAGTTTTTATTGACATCATGTTGCCTGTGAAGTCCTTGTTTTTATAGATTGTAAGTTTCTATTCTGTGTCACTCATGGGTTCTTTCTTCCTTTTAGAACTCCCCCCCCCCCTTAATATTTCTTGTAGTGTTGGCGTGGTGGTCACATATTCTTTTTAACCTTGCTAGTCTTGGAAGCTCTTTATCTCTCCATCCATTTTGAATGTCAGCCTTGCTGGATAAAGTATTCTTGACTGCATGTTCTTCTCATTTAGTGCCCTAAATATATCATTCCAGCCCTTTCTGGCTTGCCAGCTTTCTGTGGACAGGTCTAATGTTATTCTGATGGACCTTTCTGTGTACATAAGAAATCTCTTCCCCCTAACTTCCCTCAGGACCTCTTGTCTAAAATTATAATTTGTGAGTCTCACAACGATGTGTCTAGATGACTTTCTAGACTCATTGGTCTTGGTCTTGGGTGTGTCCTTTCTGCCTGTAGGACATGAACACTTGTTCCATTCCCCAGACTCGGGAAATTTTCATCCAGAATTTGTTCAACTGTATTTTCTAGTTCTCTCTCTTTCTCCACCCCCTCAGGGATCCTAATAATTCTGAGGTTGAAATGTTTCATAGTGTCATTTATTTACCTAATTCTGTTTTCTGTTTCATCTCTTCTAAACTGTTTGTTTCAGGCCTCCTCCTGAAACAGTTTTTCTTCTAGATCACTAATTATATCTTCTGCCTCTGTTAGTCTAGCTGTTCAAGTACTTAGATTAGATTGGATCTCATTGATAACATTTTTAACTTCTGCCAGATCAGCTCTCACTTCTGTCCTTAATGATTCTATGTTGTCACTAATGGTTTTCTCCAGCCTAGCCATTGCCTGGATAATTTTTAGCCTGAATTCCCTTTCAGACATGCTGTTTATGTCCTTATCCAGTAGTTCTGTGGGAGAGGGCCCAGTCTCTGAATTTTCCTCTGCTAGGTGTTCCTCCTCCTAGTCATTTTGGTGGGAGGTGGTTGAGGGGTTGTATGCCTGAATATATATCAACCATGATCCAGGCAAGGTGCACCCTGGAAAGTTTCGGAGCAATTGGCATTCACCTCCAAAAAGATAGAAAAGAGAAAAAAAAAGAGAAAGAAAGAGAAAAAAAAGAGAAAACCCAGCCAAAATGAGCCCCCAAAGTAAGATTTGTAAGAAATAGAAACGTAGAAACAAAAAGACTGACAAAAGTAAATAACAAGAGAAAAAAGATGAACCCAACCAAAATGAACCCCAAGAATAAGATTTATGTAATATCAGAACGAAAACAAATACACAGAAACACTGACGGAAGAATAAGATGGGAGTGTGGTTATATATCCTCAATGTGGGCAAGGAAGTTTATTTTGGCTCTTCCTGGGTGTAGCTTGTTATCTTTGTTAAAGGACTCAACTTTCCAGAGATATAGGGAAATTAAAACTGGTTTATATGTAGGGGTAGTATTGAATAGGGAGAAAAGATTACCTTGAAGAGTATATCTATATTTATATTTAAAAAAAAGAGAAAGAAAGGGAAACACAAGTATATGTATCAAAAAAGTTTAAGTTAAATAGTTATTATGGAATATGTTGTATTAAACCTCTAGGTGTAATGCTAAGTAGGTTAAAAAAATTAAAAGAGCAAGAATCAAGAGAAAGAATTAAAAAAAAAGTTGTATCTATGCAGTACACAGATTTTAGGGCAATACCAGGAGTTTAATATATTTTTTCCTTTGATGTTGGGGTTTTACAGTTTTATGGGGACCTTTTGGTGGTTGTCCTTTTGTTCTTTTGGCTTGTCTTATGGGGAGAGGCTTGCTGCATTCTTCTCCAGTCAGTCTTACTTGGCTTGAGTTACTCTGCTGGCTATCAAGAGGCTGGACTCTGTGGAAACCGATTTTTCAGGCTTTTGTTCTCTGGAGGTTTTTGCTCTTTGGAAGCTTTTTGCAGCTTTTCAGAGGGTCAGAGCAAAAAAAGAATCTGTCTGCACCCAGACCTCTGCCTCAAAGAGAAGCCTCAGGTTGTTCCCCTCTGGGTGGTCCAGAACACACTGATTCCCCCTCTGCAAACTCTCCTGAACAGCGCCACCTCCCACAAGTGGTGCACACCCCCAGTCACCATCCCTGTGGTCACCTGAGGCCCCTGCTTGTCCCTGCACTCCTGTGCCACTAAAACCATGAGCAATATTGGTCTGGGGAGCCCACTCCCCATGGCTGCCTTTGCCAGGACTGCTGTCTGGAATCTGGGCCCATGCTGGGTATGCTCAGACCCAGTGGTCACACAGGTTGCAGAAGATTGCTGGCCTATTAAGATCTTTTACTCTTTTTGAGTGCTATTATCCAGACTCCTGGTTAATGCTGGTCCTCAGTCACAGGGCACTTTTGTATGGGGGTATTACTTATCAGTGAGTTGCTTCTGGTGGCTCCCTCCTCCTTCTGTTTATCCTCTGATATTGGTCTGAGTGTTCTCACTCCTCTTGCTTTACCACTCCACTGATGTCTTCTGCCCCATAGAGATCCAGAAGTGTATAATCTTATATCTCAGACTGATTTCATGGGTCTGCAGAGTGTTCTGCTAGATATTTAGCTCACTTTAGGGGACTGATTGAAATAGGGTCCCCTACTTTTCTGCCATCTTGCCCCCAGTTATATGACTCTTGATTTCGGCTGGTGTCATGATTTTAGGGTCTTGGGATCAAGCCAAGTCAGGCTCCGTGTTGGGTGTGGAGCCTGCTTATGATTCTCTCTCTCCCTCTGCCCTTCCGCACCTCTCTTCCTCTCTTAAAAAATAAAATGAGTGAATAAAGACATAATTAGAACTGTATTATTGTTATTATTATTATTTGTATTATTGTGTGTGTAAACAAAATTTAATCTCTTTTAAGCTAAGGATCCATGGTTTTCATCTCTTTCATCTATATTGTCTTGCATGGGTTGTTGTAGCTAAGTGATCACTGAATAAATGCAACTTAATTGTAGAAATTAAGACAAATTTGTCTGTAGTGTCATAAGTTTACCTTCTGAGGACATTAATTATTTAGATCAGTAAATATAATATTTTAAATATTCATATCAATGTTGCTGTTATAAGATCACAAAAAATAGTATCAGTGACTTTTGAAAACTCAGAATTTCTCTGAATCATGTCTTCATCAACACTGAAATACTTAATGCTAATGTTTCCATAAGAGGTTTATTTGATCCTACAGGGTATTTATACATTGATGGACGTCTTTGGGGATCATGTGGTCCAGATTGTTTCCTATGACTTTGACAGGGACATTAGTTTCTCTCCCTTCAGTTAAGGAGCTAATACCTTCTAGGACAACTTTGTCAAGGTCCTACCTAGAATGACAGACAGGTGGTTTAGCAGCAGCAAATTTGTCATCACCATCGTGCTTCACATAGCCTCCACCAAGAATTCAGGGGTCTCTGTTCTCCACTTCAGTCATGGAAGGAACAGTGTTCTCATTATATGGTGGTTTATGTCATGATTTTGTGCCATTTACTGAAAATGTGGCATCTCTTACAGATATTTATATAAGTACTATTAAAATAAACATCATTACTGTATTTAAAAAGGAACAAAAAGTAAACAGATAAGTAAAACGGAAAAAAAGTATGTGCCTGAAAAGTTTTTTTTTTTTTTTAAAGGAAAACATCCACATTGCTATTCCTTTTATAAATTGAAAGTTGTTTTTCTTGGACATTATTCTTCAGGGAAAATAGATCAGAGGTTATTTTAAAAATATACTCCTTAAAGTTAAGCTGTTTAAATAAAGTCCACATTTCTTTGCCCAATCAAATTCTTATAGTTTTGTTGGGTTCCTTTCAGTAATCGATGGCACTGCATTTTCCAGTTTATTATCAGAGAAGTAACTGACCATTTGGAAAAAGACCTGCATATTTTTTTCTCTAGTTTTCCCTTGTTAGTCTGTGATTGATGATTTATTTTTATTATTATTATTTTTTAAAAGATTTTATTTATTTATTTGACAGAGAGAGATGCAATGAGAGAGAGAAGATAAGCAAGGGCAGAGGGAGAAGGAGAAGCAGGCTTCCCGCTCAGCAGGGAGCCCAGTGCAGAGCTAGATCCCAGGATCCAGGGATCATGACCTGAGCTGAAGGCAGACGCTTAACAACTGACACACTCAGGTGTCCCTATGATAGATGATTTACAATGTTTTATCTGCCAAAATTTTCAATTCAATTTCCAGCAACAACTCCTTTTTTAAAATTTCAGCCTTTTTGATGTGTTTGCTAAGACAGAATCCTAAGGTTTTTTTTTTTTTTTTTTGAATGTTACTTCCAGATCCTATCTAACCCCTGTTTAAACTTCTAGGGACATCTGGGTGGCTCTGTCCGTTAAGCATTTGCCTTCAGCTCAGGTCATGATCCTGGGGTCCTGAGATTGAGCCCCATGTCAGGCTGTCTGCTCACAGGGAACTTGTTTCTCCCTCTCCTCTCTGCTTTGCTCGCTCTTGCTATTGCTCTCTCTTAAATAAATAAAATCTTCAGAAAAAATAAACTTGCTAGATTCTATCTTTTATCTATCTATTTATTTACTTTTTAAACTTAAACTTACTTTTTAAACTTACTAGGTTCTTAATAAGCTTATATATTTTACTAAAGATGCACTTGCAAAATAAAACACACCAAAACTATTGCTTCAGTTCTCCTTTATGATATCCATTATGTGTTTATGTGTATGTGTGTATTTTACAATGCCTATTATGAATTAGATGAAAATTGTATTTTACATATATACACATATATTTGACTAAAATTGTCCAGTAGTGAAATCTGCACCCTAACCAAGCAGGCTTATGTGGCTCTGTAACCAGCGCAATTTAGTTTTTTCTCTCTCTTAAATTAATAATACTGGTTATTCTATCTATCATACCCTGAATTCCATAATAAGATTTTAAGATTAATATATTCCAGCTTTACCCTAGAATACATAACAAAGCACATGATAAATGAGTGAATATAATATGCCTATAGTGCAATCTATGTTTTGCCGTACAAAATCAGTCTAATTAGCTGCTATTAAATGTATTATCTTTTATTCACTTATTCAACAATCTTTATTGAGTACTTTCTGCTTGTAGACACTTTTGTTGGATACTGTTAAGATTTCCACAGTAAATGACATTTATTATTAAAGCCCTTCATTAAGCTTTATATTACTCTCAGCTTCTTTTCCCCCTATATTTAGTGCTGCCCATACTTAGATCTGATTGAAAACCTCTTATGGTCACTATACAATATATGTTAAATAGATATAATTCTTTGGCATCCACAAATACTCAGGAAAATAGTGACAAAGAAAAGTGACATGAAAAAAATATTTCCTCTTTCTCTTTTTTTCTTTATTGAGAGAGAAACAAACCATGAGACTCTTAAATGATAGAGAACAAAGAGGGTTACAGAACAATGATGGGCATTAAGAAGAGCATTTGTGATAAGCACTGGGTGTTGTGTATAAGTGATGAGCCACTGAATTCTTCTTTTGAAAATAATACTGTACTGTATGTTAATTAGCTAGAATTATATTAGCTAGAATTATATATATGTGTGTGTGTGTGTGTGTGTGTGTATACGTGTATGTTACTCTTGTGAAAATGAGTATGCCAGGTATGTTCATAGTCAATCAGAAGAGAATGGCAAAAAAAAAATACATTTTGAAATGAATGAAATTGGAGTAATTATTACTATCTACCTGTGGGTAGAGAAAAAAAAGTTATAAACTCATAAAACTATTTTAAAAAGTTATAAATCGTAAAGCTCATGATTCTCAGAGCTCTATAATCATCATTTATCATATAAGTGATACAGCTTCCTGCCTAGTCATTTTCAAGATTTTCATCTAGATTCCTCCAGTCTTTATTTTTTAAAATCTTAAAGATTGAATAAATAATTCAGGGTACAGTAGCATTTGTTAAAGAGACAAAAATGTTTCTGCTGGTTCTATTTTATTGGATTCAATGAAATTTAATTTAAAACAAGCTTCTATATATCCCTTACTTTTATCTTCTGTTAAAATTAGCTTTAGGATTGCTGTACTCATTTTTTCCAAACTATTTATTTATTTGTTTATTTATTTATTTTTAGAGATTTTAAAAATTTGTTAGAGAGAGAGGGCATGAGCAGGTAGAGGGGAGGGGAAGAGAGAAACACACACAAGCAGGTAGCCCAATGTGGGGCTGGGTCCCAAGACCCTGGGATCATGATCTGAGCCAAAGGCAGATGTTTAACTGCCTGAGCCACCCAGATGGCCCCTTTCCAAACAATTTAAAAGAATCAAAGACCCTATCAATGCTGATATTTATGTACATATATTAGAATAAAATCAATGTTTATATAGGTATAAATGATAGCTTGGCTAACCAATACTATATTAGTATGCATCAGTTTAGTCCAGAAGAGACAGAGGAGATTGTAATTCCATTTCTCAGAAAACACAAATGTGAGACAAGTAGAAAAATCCTCATAAAAATTTGGGGGACTGAGTTTGAGAAGTGGTGGTTCAGAAAACAGTAAAAAGATATTTTTTTTTAATGTCTAGCTGAGAAGCATTAGCAATTTCTGTGAATTAATATAAGGTCTAGCCCAATCATCTCACATATCATTGTGTGGGTAAATTGATTTAAGTTAGAACATAAATGATTTAGAAAATGAATGCGTTTTCATAGTATCCTTCACAGAATGAAAAACAACAGAAAACATGGGCTAAATCTCTTTCCTTTCTCTACCTGTGGCTAATCTGCTGTTTTTTAACCTCCTTTTTTTTTATCAGACTGAATTATGTTTGACTGGCTTATTCCCTGTTTTGTGAAGTAATTTCTCAATGTGCATTCTGAAATCTCCTTGACTTATTTTTTTGAGAATAATTTTATTACTTGGGATTGCTGTCTATACTATGTGCATGGAAACTTGATACTTTTGTTTTCCATTTTGATATTCTGGTAATACATCCTAAATTTTCCTTCCTTTCTTCTTTCTAATCCCTCACCTTCTCCCCCTCCTTTTTCATTTCTCAGCATTCTTTCTTTCTCTTTCCTCTTGGATACAGAATTATTATAATATACATTATCTTGCTACTGCTACTAGTTTATTATATTATTCCAGGTATTAACATTGGAATATTGACACTCAGAGACACCTCAGTGGATCAGTTGGTTAAGTGTCTGACTCTTTGGCTCAGGTCATGATCTCAGATCATGATCTCACTGTGTGGAGACTGTGCCCTATGTGGGGCTCAGCGCTTAGTAGGGAGTCTGCTTCAGATTCTCTCTCCCTGTCCCAGGCCGCCCCCCACCGACTTATGCTCCCTCCCACTCCCTCTCTCTCTCTCTAAAATAAATACATTAAAAAAAGAGAAGATCTTAAAAAAAGAAAAAAGGTTTACCCCCATAAAGATAGTTGATAACAATTCTGAATAAAGATTTACTATATTTCTTGGTGACAATTAGCACAATCACAAACTACTGTATCCTGACCTTTATAAACTTCATATTCTATCTTAACTATAATGATGAAAATTAATAATATACATAATATTTAATAAAGCTCATAATGAATTTCCAAAATCAATCGATATAATTCCTTAATTTAATAATTAGTGAAAAATCTGAGTCTCATGTTGAACATTCACACAACTGGAGAGTTTGCAGATCAAAACTAGAACTCAGGTTTCCATTCTTTCAATTCTATGCTCTTTCATTACAAATAAATCTACTAATATAATTATTTTTTTGTTTGGCATATATCATTAGCAGTAGCAGTCATCAATATTTTATTGCAGAGTGGTTTACATCAGTTAATTTATTTTAAATTGAAATAACAAAAATCTCACATATATTATCTTGTTAAGGATAATAGTTATTATTACTTGAATTTAAATATTGGGAAACTAAGACTCATTATGCAAATGGATCATCAGATCACTCAGCTACTGAAGGAAGAATTTTTATTTTGGCTCTGAATATTTGATTCTCCTATATCATCACATGCATTTAACATTTGATCAGAATTTGATAATATCTTATTTGTGTTTGTCATAATTTGAAATAAAATGATGTTCAAAATGGGTTTCATGCTTTAAACTTCAAATGTTATAGTAGCTTGTTCAATATGTGGAAGCTAATCTGGGATGGGAATTCATGTAATTTAATACAGAAGAATTTATTATATGGTATTATTTGGAATTGGAGTCAGTTTCTCCATTCTTCTTAGCATTATCAACATAGAAAGGCATAAAAATGGTTATGAAGATAACACCCAGGAGAAGTAGTAGAAATGAAGGGGATAGTGAGATCTACTTTATGGCTTATTTATTGAAGTTACATTTTGCAAAAGATGAATAATTTTAAATGAAAATATCAATTAGAACTGAGTTTTGGATATCAATGTTCAATATAAATATGATAACTAGTATATTAATCACCCACACATTTATTACTCAGCTCTATCCTAAGGAATATAGGACATAGGTTAAAGGGGAGAAATGATTCAAATCTGTAGTTGTAGTCTGTGATAAACACACAAATACTGAATTTAACATTTCATCCTTTTTATCCTCCTCTTAGTAGACTGTCCTCATTGAAGTAACTAGTTTTAGTGATAATTATTTTTTATGCATTATCTAAATTCTCTTTTCAGTTTTTCTTTGTGACTAATGGTATTTTACATAAACATGCACACAGAAGACTAAGTAAATGGTGGCACATTATAAAGCAAAAATGAGCTATGTCCATTAAAATGTACAATATACCTATGAAAATGGGTAATAGAATGAACTGTAGGAAATATTATTTAAAATAAACAAGCAATTTTTGGCTTGTTGATTGTGGCTGTTTTTGGCTGTGATTGCAGATGATTGTGAGAGTGTACCACAGGGGTTAAAATGGAAAGGCAGGGGATATGTGTGTGAACTCTGTGTGTGAACGCTGAGTGTTTCTACCACTATACTTAGAAGAGTGATTATAGTGTCTGCGTTGGGGACGAGGCTGGGGCCAGGGTCTCAAGAGACTTTTTGTTGTTGTTTTTGTTGTTGATGTTGTTGTTGTTTTATACAGACTTTGCACTGTTTGAATTTTTTTTAACCATGTGCATTACTACATTTAAAAAATAACATGCAGATTGTCAGTGTTAGTGATTCTTATAAAAGCTTGTTTCGTATGTCTTTGTTTTGTGCAGTATCAAGGTTTATTGCAGTTTTCAAGTATTTCCTGATAAGTCAGTTAAAAACATTATGAGAACAAATTATAACAACTTTTTTTCCAAAAAAAAATTTCATAATCTTTGTATTTATGATGTTTTTATTTGAACAAATTTTATAACTGGCCATTCACTTCCACATGCACTATTGTTATATCAATAAAAATATAATTTAAAACATTTGAAAAATATAATTTAAAATTCTTCTAACAAACATTTTTAAATTACCAAAATTCATTGTCAGTGCTTGATTTTTTCTTCTCAGTTTTCAGGGCTGATTTGTCTTAGGATTCCACATAAGAATTGGGATATCAGTTACTATTTTGGACATTAATTACAAGGAAAGGAGATTATGGTGGAAAGGAAAATATAACAAAGAATTAATAAACTTAATTTGACTTTATTATTCTAATAATGTTTTTGTTACTTTAGTTTTTTACTATTTTCTTCTTAAAGAAGAGTGACATGTTCTAAGAAGTAAAAAAAAAAAATATTTTTCAATTATTTCTTGTTGAAGAACAAAGCCAAGTACCCTCTACTTTCTTATCCATCTATCTGTCTAACCTTACCTGTTACAAGTACTCTCCTATATGCTGTTTTTTTGGGAAAAAATTCTCGAGCATTGATAAAACATTTGAATTTGAGATTGCTCCTGAGAGAAACTCCTCTAATTTCTGTGGTACATCATGTTAGCTCTCGTTAGCCTTGTTTAAGTAGTTGTATTATTTTGTTACTGCTGCTTAGCCTTAAGTAGTTGTATTAGTTTGTTACTGCTGCTGTAATAAATTACCACAAACTTAGTGACTTAACCAACACAAATTTACTTTCTTACATTTGCATACATTCTAAAATCAGTTTCACTGGGCTAAAGTTAAGGCTTCAAAAGGTCTGATTCTTTTTGGGGGCTCTTGAGGGAGAATGTTTCTTTGCCTTTTTCACCTTCTACAGGTCATCTGCTTTCCTTGGATCCTTTCTGTCATCATTGCAACCTTTTGGTTCTGTCCGCATATCTACTACTTTCTCTGACTCCTCCCTTAACTCCTCTTATAAGAACACCTGCTGTCATGTTGGGCCAGTAGAATTAGGCAGAATAATTTCCACATCTCAAAATCACTAATTCAGTCACATCTACAAAGTCATTTTTGACATATAAAGTGACACAGACAGGGATAAAGTTGCAGGGAGTAGGAGTGGAACTTTGGGGTGCCATTGGTCAGTCTGTGGACAAGGGTCTTGAAAAAATGTCTGGACTTAATCAGCTATGTAATTTCTCTTCCTATTGGATAGGAGACAAGAGAAACTATCCCAAAAATTATTTTTTTCAAATGCAAGTTGAATCTGCTATTATACTTATTATGCAATCCTGGCTTTCATTTTAGCAATTTAGAGGACTTACATCTTGAGATGGTAATAACGGATAATAAACTGCCTTACTACCCTCTTAAGTCACAACCACCATTTTGATGATAACTTAAATTATCATAATATATTCTTTTATAAATTCCACTGAGTTTGCAGCAGGGCCCGAATTTAATTCTTCCTGTAGCTACGAACTACACTAAATAAGGAAACTTGAAACAATGCAGTCATGTGATCTGAGTCTATAATGCTTCCAAGTGACTCCACATTATGAACAAGAACTAATCAAGCAAGAACCCATTCTATATTATCAGAAAGTTCTGAATTAGAAATAAGAGTTGAGATTATTTGTTATTTGCCAAACACAAAATGGGTTTTTCTGTAGCATGTACTCACATCCTTCCAAATATTTTGACGTATTAAAAAGCAATTAGAATTTCCTACCTTGTAATAAAACCTGAAGATGTTTAAAGAGTTTTTATTTTAATATGTAGATTAATTCAAAGATATCTGTGAAGTGGACTTCTTTTCACATCTCTCTTATAGATACATGTTTTGTTGTTGATTTGGGGCTAATTTGAAAGTATATCTTTATGATTAAATGTTTTCATATGCATGCTTACTGTTGAAAGAAATGTGATTAAATTTTTCATCAGTTTTTATGAATTCTGATTATAATAATTCCTTGATATTTCTTTTGTTATATATATATTTAACATACTTTCTGTTCTGTTTTATTATTTTGTTTGTTCTTTCTTGTTTTAAATTTGGGTTGTTAGTTTTTCTACTCCATAGGGATATATGTAAACATGAGATGCAATTCATTTTTTTTTCTATCTTTTTTCTATCTGTTATTAGTAGTACTACTTACATTGTCAGAAGATATGCTTTGAACTATATTTCTCCAGTTTTAGTTACAACTTTTAATATATATGTATACAGTATACACACACAAATACGCATATATGCATATATATACACTTATTAAATTAAATTATTATTGAACCCAAAAGATATAACAAGTTAGAAAACAACAACAGAGCACTATGAAAGAAATTTGTAGAATTTTACAATGGGATATGTGAAGCACTGTTAATCCTTTATGTGTGTGTGTGTGATGTATACACACAATAAAAAAGAAAAAAGATAAGAAAAGTTAACAAATATTTACATAACTATTGCCATAAAATGGAAGGTAAATCTAACTTACACTAAGTTTCATCTTTGATCCAAAGAATTTTTCTGTAGTTCTGAAAGTTTAATTTTAATAACTCCAAACACTAATGGCTTATAATCTTGAGAATATGAATGTTTGTAAGAACAAATTATATGTTAGAATTATATGCTTAAGTAATCCATTTCTTCATTTAAATATGTAAAATACGCTTATCATTATCCTGCTGGCTGTGGATACATTGATTTAGTTCCAAAAACAGAGAGAAGATTATTGTACAAATGTATATATCTAAAATCATTACTCTTTGCAAAAATAAACTTTAGAACACAATGCAAAAATACTATTCTCCCACACACCTGTAATTCTGTAATGATAAGGAAGAAATTTTTACATTTATTATTTGTGAAAGCTCCATCCCTCTGGTTCTGTTTCCCATCCTTCATCCATCTCTCCATTTATATAAATGTGATTGCTAGTATTAGTTTTCTATTGTTGCTGTGACAGATTACCACAAATTTGATAATATGTACACTTGGTGTCTTAAAGCAACATAAATTTATTATCTTACATTTCTGTAGGCTAGAAATAGGGCATGGGTTTTACTGGAATAAAATCAAATTGTTGTCAGGGCTGTATTTCTTTCTGGAGGCTCTAGAGGAGGATCTGTTTCCTTTCCTTTTTTGGCTTGTAGATGCCATCTGTATTCCCAGGTGTGGGGGCCCCCTTCCTCTGTTTTCAAAGCCATCCCACTGTATCCCTCTGACTCTTCAGTATTACATCTTACTCTGACTATGCTAGGAAAAGTGATTTGATTTGGCCAACTTGGAAAATCCAGAATAATTGTCCTTTTTTTTCAAGATTTTATTTATTTTATTTGAGAGAGAGAGAGAGATAGAGAGATTGAACATGTGAGTGGGGAAGAGTAGAGGAAGAAAGAATCTGAAGCAGATTCCACACTGAGAAGGGAGCTCCATCTCACCACAGTGGGATCATGACCTGGGCAGAAACCAAGAGGTGGGTACTTAAGACTCAGGCACTCCCCATCTAAAGTTTCTTAATCACATGTGCAAAGTTCTTTTTTTTTTTTTTTTGAATACTTATAAATTTACCTCCAATTAATACAGTTATCAATTAACAAGCCAGGTATAATCACTTACCAAAGTCTATAAAAGCAGATAAGAAGGCAACAAATGTTCATTGTAATTACTAGATGTTTACTAAAAGACACACTTACAAAACATATTAGTAGATTTTAATAACTGGTGACTCGGTATCTAAAGAATAAATTCTAAACCATTTAGTATGAAAGGCAGAGAAAATCTGTCAATTTGACTACCTCATTAATATTACTTTATGCTTGTCCCTGTCCCTTATACTCCAAATTTATGGAACCTAGATGCAGTCCTTTAAATATGCCTCCCCTTTGTGGCTGGAGGTAAAATATGTCAGTTAATGTACATGTCCCAGCTGATTTCTCTTACTTAACCTGGTGCATATAGAACCACTATACAGGGAAAGATCACTAAGCTGTTCTTGATACCATATGACTACTGTGTAAAGATCCAGAGATAGATACCTGTTACAAGAATAGCACATGAGGTAGCTTGGTGTGAAAAGATCTACCTTAGGAACAATTGTAATGGGTGAACCAATGAGCTTGGTTCCCTGTAGTCAGATTTAGAGGGTGCAATGACAGTTGACCACTCATTTGCAAAGAATATATAGCAGATTGCCAGTGTTAGTGTGAATACCTATAAACTAAATTCTTCAACCATAAGAGAAATATAGAGATAATTGTCAACCTCCAGATAATTCCATTAGTTCCTCATAATCATTATTATTGTTATTATAAATATCATTATTTAAAAGCCTGATTATTTATGTAGCCTACACCAGTGGTTCTCAAACTTTTTGGCCTCAGGATATCTTCACACTCTTCCTATTACTCAGGACCCTCAAAGAGTATTAGTCATATGGAATACACCAATATTCACCACATTAGAAAATCAAAGTGAGCAATATTTAAATGTTAATTTTTAAAAATGAGATATAATTAATATACCATAAAATTCACCTTTTAAAATAGTGTAGTTAAATGTTTTTTACCATATTCCTAAGGTTGTGCAAGCATTAACACTCTTCAATTCCAGAACATTTTCATCATTTCATAAAGAAACTCCGAAGCCATTAGCAGTCACCATTCTCTCTTCCCCCAGCCACTGACAACCACTAATCTTTTTCCAAAGATTTGCATATTCTGGACATTTCATATAAATGAAATCACAGTAAATGTCAATTGATAAATTTAAGATAAAAAATCCTATAGCATACTAGATATAAAGTTTCTAAAATCCTAACTTTTGCCTGTAAACTCAAATTTTATTATTGAAACAAAAACTGTGTGTTAAAATGACAGGCTCGCATTGTTTGTTTTTGAGAAAATGTTTGCCAGCAGTATGAGTAACCATATAGTTTGTTGGTCAGTTGTTTTATTTATTCATTCATTCATTCATTCATTCATTCATTCATTGAGAGAAGGGTGAGAGTGTGAGGTGGGAGAGGGTAGAAAGAGAGGTGAAAGAGAGTCTTAAGCAGGCTTCATGCTCAGCATGGAGCCCCGGATGGGGCTTGATCTTAGAAGCTTAACTGACTGTGCCACCCAGGTGCTGTTAGTCTATTGTTCTTTTCTTTTTTCTTTTCTTTCCTTTTTTCTTTTCTTTTCTTTTCTTTTCTTTTCTTTTCTTTTCCTTTCTTTTCCTTTCTTAAGATTTTATTTATTTATTTGACAGAGGGAGGAAGAGAGCAAACACAGGCAGGAGAGAAGCAGGCTCCCCACTGAACAAGGAGTCCAATGTGGGACTCTATCCCAAGATCCTAAGATCATGACCTGAGCGGAAGGCAGGCACTTAACCAACTGAGCCACCCAGGCATCCACCGTTGTTCTTTTATGTAAAATTGATGTTTCATTTAAAAATCATCATAATAAGGGCGCCTGGGTGGCTCAGTGGGTTAAAGCCTATGCCTTCCTTCGGCTCAGGTCATGATCTCAGGGTCTTTGGATCGAGCCCCACATTGGGCTCTCTCCTCAGCACGGAGCCTGCTTCCCCCTCTCTCTCTGCCTGCCTCTCTGCCTACTTGTGATCTCTCTCTCTCTGTCAAATAAATAAAATCTTTACAAAAAAATCATCATAATAAATAAATAAATAGATAAAGGGTAGCTCAGCTCTCGTTTCAGCTCTCATTTCAAACACTCTCACAAGTGCTTTTCTTGAAGAAAATCATATCACCTGAACGTGCAAGAAGAATGCTTAAGGATATGCCTCATTTTATCAGTGGGATATTGAAGAGTTGCACAGTTAAGTCAGTGTTTAATAACATTAAATAACTTCAAGTTGTTTCTTTATTTTTACTGTCAGTGTTGGCCATGAAGAATGCTGTGGCTACTAGTATAGTTTGGTGTCAGTGCCTTGATTCATGCTAAGGGTCCAGCAGTTTTACCCACGATTGGTTTTACAGCACCAGTGCAAATGCCTGCACAGTGAAAATGACAAATGTCTCGTTGTTATAAAAATTGTTTTAACACATGCCAAACTCCTCACTCCCAAAAGGATGTTGAAGTTTCCAAGAAGACTATGGACCACACTTAGAGAACATATTGTTTTTAAATTAAAAAGCATCTGACCCGGGGTGCCTGGGTGGCTCAGTGGGTTAAAGCCTCTGCCTTCAGCTCGGGTCATGATCTCAGGGTCCTGGGATCGAGCTCTGCGTCGGGCTCTCTGCTCAGCAGGGAGCCCGCTTCACCCCCTCTCTCTGCCTACTTGTGATCTTTCTCTGTCAAATAAATAAATAAAATATTTTAAAAAAAGCATCTGACCCAAGTAAGGTAAATACTGTAACTTACATATTATTTAAATGATCTTTCTCTAGCTCAATGTCTTTCTCTTACTGCTTTCTGCAAACTTTCTCTTTGTTTAACTCTTAGAAGGCCTAGTGCAAATGGGTTTTGTATTCTGTTAACCTTTTCTTTTTCCATGAGTAGAGTTAACTTTCAGGATTTAAATTTTGCAAATAGGAAAGTAACTTTACAGTTTTTTTTAAACAAATGATTAGGCAGTTGTTGTTGTTTTTAATTCAGAGCACAGAGAAAATTCAGTGGTAGCTCTTTCGAGATCTGCCATTACCAAAGGAAGAGCATCATTACAATATGTTTAGGATGCTTACAAGTAGTTTGTGATCTTGTGACAGATATCAATTCAGAAATTCAAGTAGGAGATGCATGATGTTTTCTCCTTTGAGCCTGGCATTAAATTACACAGACTACCACTTTAAAGAAGAAAGTTTCATGTCACTGCATGCTTTGTCAAGGGTGCAGTTGGATGGTAAGGCTTAAATATCCATTTTAGCTGAAGAATTACACAGCAACATAATCCTTTAGAGTGATACATCCATGTATATCCTGAGAAATTATTTACTCATGTGTAGTGCTCAAATAACCAATCCTTTAGAAAATATTTCTAAAAAGACTTTATTGTACTATGATGGGTAAAAACTAATGCATCATCATCTCTAGGCAAAATAATTTTTTGGTTCTGTGAATATCTTCACAAATTTCTGATATGGGTAATGTAGGTAACTTTTAAAGTTTTAGTTTGTATTCCAAAATATTGGAAAAGCCCACTTCTAAATGGAATTATTCAACTCAATTCAGTAACTCTATATTACCTGTAGTCTGTTGTCAAGAGAATAGATTGTGTAGTTGGAATGGATTTTTTGTGCCATGTTACCTATATCTGAAAAATAAAACAGCTCAAAAATTTAAATTTTGTGATTTAAAGTTATATACATTATTTCCTAACATTATGCAAAATTAAATGTTTTATTAATAGAATTTCAGATACCTCCTTGGAAAAATTCGTTTAGAAAAAATAGGGCTTTTATTTATAAAATTTTGAATGGACCTCCTTTCACAATTCAAATGTATACCTTTATATGCTATAGAGATATGTGTATTTTTAAAAAGGAATAAATTTTTGATTAACTTACAAGCTTCAGATACACATACTATATATATAGTGCTTAAATTGTGCTTGCTTTGCTAGAGTTCATTAAACCCATTAACTTTGAACTTTTTTGCTTCCCAGACTGTCAAACTGCTTGATATTTGCTCACAAGTATGTTGAAAGTTACTATACTTAAGATGCTGTGCTAAGTAACCTCAGGATGCATGTATATAAAAGCTGGAGTTTCACCCATGCAGGAAGATAAAATAGCTTTATACATTACATCGTATATTGTATACATCATACACAATGTATACATCATACATTGTGCAAAGATTAAAAGGTTTTCGGTTGTCTGTGCTATGATATTCATGGGTAGACCAGATTTGTCTAGGAGTCAGTTTAAATCTCTTGTCATATTAATTGCTTCAAGGAACCCAAACCCATGTCAATCAATAAATGGCATGCCTAAGGGCATCAGGTGGTTCAACACAGGTGTAATTTAGGATACAATTTGATGGTAAGGGGAGGAAACATCCTTCTTCCTGGATGTGAATGATGAAGAATGTAAATGTGGTTGGTTGATACTTGTGGCTATTTGTGAATCCAGTGCAGCAATGAAGCTGACATTGGATGCAGAGCCTCCCAAATCATGAGGAACCAGAGCCAAAACATAAAAAAATGTATAAGCCGATCTTTACAATGAATTTTCAGAAACAAGTCAGTAAGTTCTTACTGTTATTATTTTTTTTCAAGCTGCACTAAAACATTAAGGGACCAAGATGCTTGAGAGAGATGAATTCAGGCAGAAGAAATGAGTGGAAAAAGAGATCAAATGAGTTCTTATTTGTTAGGTCAAGTTTGCAAATTCAAGTGCTTCAGGGCCAACTGAGGAAATCTATATTAATGAAGCAAATCAGGCATAAGATGAAATATTGTGGACAATAGTATAAATATTTTTATTTTTACTTCTTATTTCACTGTTGACATGTACTAATGTAAGTCCACTTTCAAAAGTTTTAGAAGGTTAAATAGGATAATTATGTGGAGGATGCTTCTCACAGTGCTTCATAGACATGACACAATAAATGGTAACTGTCATTATTTATGAGAATGATGGCAAGGTGTGTGGCATTCAATAAATTCAGTTCACCTCTTTTATTCTCAGTTTGACAGGGGATATATGACAAGAGGACAGGTGGGTGTAGGACTAGAGAATGGGTGAGTTACACATGACCTACAGTTAATTAAAGGCGGCTTTAGGATACTAAAGGACAGGTGAGGGGTCAGAATTGGAGTGACTAGTAAGAGTATTTGAATACAAAGGATACAAAGATGAAAGAGTGAAATTAACAACCAAATAAAAGGAAAAATTTTGAGGAGCAAATGGAGAACACCATTTACTGGCCAAATATAGTAGTAATTAAGATCAGTGTCTTTGAATGTAAACAGTTTAAATCCAACATTTACCATGTAATACCTGTGCAAATTTAGCCAAATTAATTAACCTGAGTTTCAAATTTTTTATCTGCAATATAAAAATACTTATTACAATTCCCTCATTGGGATTGTATGAGGTCAAAAGAGATGCATATAAAAAATGTAGTATAGTGTCTGATAGAAAGTAGTTGTTCAGTAAATATTAGTAAATTTATTATTATTTATTTAGTGAAGAGTTAAGAAAAAAAGGACCCATAGAAAAGAATGTGATAAAACAAAGGACGCATAAAGGAAAATCAAGATAACAAAATTACAAAAATGAAAGAATATATATTAAGAGAGAATTGATGGTTAAAGAAAATGTCAAGGATAATATAGAGAGCAAGTACTGGTGCTTAATAAGTCATCAGAAAGTTTCAGAACATTTCTATTGAAGGTTCAGTTTTATGAGGAAGAAGCCACATAATATGGGATTAAGAAATGTGGTAATAGTAAACTTATGTCCACAGAATGTAAGTGATTCTTTGAAATTAGCAATAGTAGCCTGAGGGGAAAATATCAGATAAGCATGAAAAGAAAAGTTTTTGGTTTTGTATTTCAGTATAAGCAAGCCATGAGCATATACTCATGTAGATTGAAGAGGTCTCAGTAGATTTCTGTGAAGAGAAAAGAAATGAGGATGTAAGTCCCAAGATGTACAATGGCAGAAAAAGAAATAAAGAGGTTAATCCTTATAAGGGATGAAGAAAATATCTCTTCCTCCAACATAGAAATAATGAGAGAGAGGAAACATTTTAAAAAGATCAGGGGGTTTGGCGACAGCTGTAAACTGGGTCCATGGCATGCATATTTCACGATATTAGTCTTGTCAGTAAATTAGAACATTGGCCTATTTTTAAGCATAAGGGATGTGATGCATTTAAAGAATATAGAAAAGTCTCGGAAGAGCTGCTTTGGGAAAAAAATATGGTGTTATCAAAAGATGAATAAAAGGATATAACAGTGAAAGCCCAATTGAAATAGTATTATAAATGACACTGGATCTATTTAGTCATGTTCAAAAATTTGCTGTAGAAATTATTTCTTTTATTTTTTATTTTATTAACATATAAATAACATTTAAATAACATATTAACATATAAATAACATTAAAATACATAATATAATGTATTTTTTGCTTCAGGGGTACAGGTCTGTGAATCATTAGTCTTACACAATTCACAGCTCTCACCATAGCATATACCTTCCCCAGTGTTCATAACCCAGCCACCCTATCCCTCCCCCCCATCCTGTAGAAATTATTTCTTGAGTGGGAGTAGGAGACCAAATGTTGAATGTTGCCCAATAGTTAATATTGAGATGAGAGGAACAGTGGAGCTTCAAATAAAATCGGTTTTCTTGAGGCATCATTATTGGCTATGCTGAACTGATTGAACAGGGGGGGATTCAGACAAGCTAGAGTAGCACATGAATGCTAAGTGCCTAGAGATTTAAGGAAGGGGAGTGCAAAGAAGTGGAGAACTGAAAAGACAAAATGATAGTTTTAGTAGTTTTGAGAAATACAGAGTATTAACAAATACTGGAAGAACTATATTGTGACTTAGTATTGTGGTAAAACATTCTCAGAATGTCCCCAATTCTCCATCAGTCTTCCTGTATCGATGCCCATCCCAAAGGGACTTTCCTATATCTCCCATCAAGTTGCATCTCTTACCCTCCTCTTTGTATTTGAGTAGCTTTGTGGTTTCTGTTAGCCAAGAGAATATAGCAAAAATTACAGGTTCTAAACCTAGGTTCTAAGCCTAGGTGCCAAGTAGTATTGGTATTTTATAAATCTTCCTAATTGTCTCTGGAATAATAAAACACAATAAATAATATTAATATAAATAGATTTAACAACAAATATAGGTGTATTTTAAATATACTGCTTTCAATTTGCCTTTTTTTTTAAGATTTTATTTATTTGTCAGAGAGAGACTGCAAGCAGGCAGAAGCAGAGGGAGAAGCAGGCTCCTCGCCGAGCAAGGAGCCCAATACGGGACTTGATCCCAGGACCCCAGCATCATGACCTGAGCCAAAGGCAGCCACTTAACCAACTGAGCCACCCAGGCATTCCTCATTTTGCTTTTTTTTTCCTGTGCCTTTACCATGATAGCATGCCTTGACTGAACTCTCAGAAGAGTGGACCGGATATCAGTGGGCTAACCTAGTTAATCTAGCTGAAGCAAAAGATACATGAGAAATGCCAGTCAAGATGAATGGAGGTACCTAGTCAACAAACAACTGAACACAGGCGTATGGGTAGACCTTATTAGGACCAGCTTCGTATAGCAGAACCATTCAGCCTAATCATAGATTCAGGACCAAAATTATGTTCATTGCAGTATTCCACTAGGTTTTGTGGGTGCTTATAACACAATATAATTCTAATAAATGACATTGCATTTTTCTTAAATAGGTTAAATTCAGCCTATTTTTGCGATGTATTTCATATGAAATAGTTGCTTACCGTTTCCTGTGAACATTTCTGTGTGCCCAATTCTTTCTTAAACTGTGTTTCTCCAAATGTGTGTAAGGTGTGGCACAACCAGTTCAGAATATAATAGAATCATCTCTTTCTATGCTTATAGCACTATTGGTGCTTTCAAGATTCAGTTGCCCATTTGGCAGCAATTTAGTACTGTTGAGATTTCCATAGGGAAAGGATAAGCTGGCCTGTGTCTCTGAGGTATGAGCTACTGTTCTTCAGCTCCTGCTTTAACTAAAAAGCACATAACTTAAATATTATATTGAAAGGTTTCCTATGAACTTTAATTAATACTATATTTGGAACCAGAAAGACCTGGGCAAAAGTTTCAGTTCTAACACACACTCTTAGTATAAGCTTGGTCAAATTAAGTTATTTTTTGAGCTTCATTTTTCTAAACAACATAATGATTTAAGTTTGGCTAGCCCAGTATCAGACACAAAGCATAAACACATAATATATGGTAAATATAAGTATAATTAGATTCATCTCATAACCTTCAGTAATTTTGGTATCATATTCCCAATTAAATTTTTTCAACTATACTATAGTCCCGTCCAACACACACACACACACACACACACACACACACACACACACACAGAGTCACCCTTTAAATACATATTTTATAAGTTCAGTTTTTCAGTACTCTTTTTAAACTTTAAAATACACCTATATTTGTTGTTAAATCTATTTATATTGGGGAGCCTGGGTGGCTCAGCTGTTAAGCATCTGCCTTTGGCTCAGGTCATGATTCCAGGGTCCTGGGGTCAAGCTCCACATCAAGCCCCACATCGAGCCCCACATCAGGCTCCCTGCTCAGTGGGAAACTTGCTTCTTCCTCTCACACTCCTCTTGCTTGTGTTCCCTCTCTTGCGGTCTCTCTCTCTCTCTCTCTCTGTCAAATAAATAAATAAATAAATAGATAGATAAATAAATAAATAAAATGTTTAAAAAATCTATTTATATTAAAATTATTTATTTATGTCCTTTCTTAGTCCAGAGAAGAATAAGATGATTTATAAAATACCAAAAACCCAGCAAAATAATAAAGTAGAAATAGATTACAAAGAGGTCACCAGTATAGACATATAAATAGACCTTGAAATGAGGCTAGAACACAAAAAGTTTGGTCATAATTTCATTCTAACCTCTACAGTAGAAAATTAGAAGAGAAAATAGGATAAGGGGATGATTCATAATGTGTGTAAGATAAAAAAAAAAAGAACATTTTTTTTTCTAAGTTCCTCCCAAAGAGTATACTACAATCTAATGAAAAAAAAATCCTCAGCCCCATCTTCTGGTAAACATAGCTTTGAATTGCACTGGGCTATTTCTTATGATGCCATTCAATATCAAGCTAATGGAATTACACCAAATCACAATTTAATCAAACTAGTGCTATGGGGCACCAATACAGTAGTCTTCAGATGTACAGCTATCTGAAGAGCTGAATAAAGGCACAGGTATCATGGTATCTAGAGAAATAGATTATAGATTCTTTAGCCAATCCTTCCTAAATATTGTTTTCTCTTAAGTCATCTTTTGATACTGGGCAGTGGTGAATTTAATATTATGTTTCCTGACAAAAATCTAGAGTGTGGATCATCTTTATTGGCAACTAAATACTATGTGGTGAGCTTGTCAGTGAGCCAAAATTAATATTTGTATTATCAAAACTGAGAAAGTCATCAAAGACGTATGCCAGTACCTCAAGCCACCACAATACTCTCAGGGCCAAATGGAAGGAGCACCACTGCTGACAGTGTCAAGATTCTTCTCAGTTATTAATTTTGGGTCTGCATAGTTCTTAGGGAGACTATGATATATAACAACATTGTCATTACCTGTGTCAATTATTTATATAAGGTAAAGAATATAACACTTCAGGATGATTTGAACATTGGTTTATGAAATAGAAAAAAATGACACTTTTAATTCCTTGATCTTACAAATAAATGTTTCTTTTTCCTTTCTTTTTCTTACTTATGTAGTCTTCTTCATCCCCATTTTCCTCCAGATCTTTGGATCAAAGGGCATTTATTAAACATCCATGTCTATGTGGCTCCTTGCCAAGCTCAATAGAACAGTCCGTGCCTTTTAGAGCTTGCATTGTGAGGCAGACAATGTAGATGTCAATAGACACATATAAGGCATACCAACTACAGAAGGAAAATGTTAAACACCACAATGCTTTTAAAGTCCAGGCAAGCGATCCTTTCTTTGGGACTATTCTCTCCGAAACCTACAACTTTTCTTCCTTTAACATTTCTGATGTTCTCCTTTCCCAGTCAATGTTGCCGAATCTTCCCATAGCCTGTGCTTTGCACGAGATCTCGCCTGGAGGTTTTAAATCAGTTCAATCAGTTCATCTTATAAACTAACTTATTTTTACAGAATATTTATACATTTATAACCCCTTAGTTAGATCTCTAGTATAAACAAAGGCTGCTGCCACTCCCCCAGCACAGCCCCATCATCTAAACCAGATGGTTTATTTTACTTATGTCAAGGTAGGAAATCTTATTTAATAGTCCTTGGGGATCAGAGAAATCAAGGCAATTTCATAACAGAAATACTGGATGTGCTGTAGTTCAGGCTGTAAAATAGATTCCTATACAGAAATGACATGAGCTGCAGCTGCTCAGCTGCCTTTTGCATGCACTCTGATTCATCTGCAATTTTATAATGTTGTCTGTTCATTTGGAAAAACGTGATTACCGAATTCTGAAGTATTTACCAAGATAGGAGTTGTGAGTGTGGGGGAAGTATAGTGTCTCTGACATGTAAAATTTAAAATAAACCAACAAATAAACAGATGATTTTTCCATAGTAGCTGATGTCCACAATGTGGATGAAATCACCTGTTTGGTAGTCAGCACTTAATTTATAAGTAAACATTGACTTAGTCATAACCATTCTTTATGTGTCTGAATGCTAGTGTTTGGAAATATACTATAAAAATACTACTCTAACTTTGTATCTTATGGGGAAATTAATGTACATGAAGACAAATGCAAATAAAGCATGTTTACATTTTATTTGAGTTAAAGCATCATGAGCATAATTTAAAGCATACTTTAATATTTTTTACATTTGTCATTCAGCTCTTCTCCCTAAGGCCCACTCATATTACATTAAAAATAAGGACCATGTGGTAAAACTATTCATTATTCCATAAGCTGTGGTCATCCTTTTTATTAGAATTTTATCAGTTGCAAGGGATACAAAATTTATTACAAACTGGCTGAAGAAAATATATGTCTACCTACCTTTCTTTGTAACTTACCTACCTACCTAATGTATCACCTGTTTATCATCTATCTTGAGAAAATTGGGCAGCATAGCTTCTGGGGCTCTATCCTTGCCCAGACCATATTTGCTGAGAGTAGCATTGGAGCTATTATCAGAAGATGGGGCTATAGATGCTGGGAATATAAATAAGTGTCCACTGCATTGATGAAATTTGAAAACCTGAATAAAGTAATTTTACTAGTCTGCAGCAATATAGGATGAAGCATAATGTAATAGCAACTAGCTGCTTTAGGAACAATGCAGATCTGTGTTCATGGGTTAACATGTATTTATTCCTATTGTCCCTAATCTCAGAAGAGAACTGCATTCTAAAAGGATCCTCAAGTATCTAGAGAATTGCTGCATTTGACTCTAATTAAAATTTAACCTTTTAGATAAGTTATTATAAAACATAAATATTTTCTATAATCTCTAGAGATGCAGCATGAACAGTATGTTATTAATAGTACTAGAGGAAATTTATGGAAAATGTCTGAATAATCAGCCAAGACTTTAAATAAATGTATGCAAATTTGTTAAACATTGATGTAAAATTTGAGAAGTGTCTTCAGGAATTTTCCTTTTTTATTATGTTAATGGTCAAAATCAATTGAAACATGAAATGTATGGAGATTTATGGACTTTTATTTAATGTAAGTGCACACATTTTCAAGGCAAAACGTGAAAGAAAAGCCATGCAGATTTGGATTTAATATGTAGAAGTTGAGAGAAGTTGGTTACAGTGAGTCTTTTTTTTTTTTTTTTTTTAAAGAGAGGGACTTATCAAGAAGAATAAACTCGAAGGGCACCCGGTTGGCTCAGTTGGTTAAGTGACTGCCTTCAGCTCAGGTCATGATCCCGGAGTCCCAGGATCGAGTCCCACATCGGGCTCCCAGCTCCATGGGGAGTCTGCTTCTCCCTCAGACCTTCTCACCTCTCATGCTCTCTCTCTCTCTCTCTTTCTCTCTCTCTCTCAGATAAATAAATAAAATCTTAAAAAAAAAGAAGAAACTTGAAATTGAGTTATCAAAGATTTCGGGTTTTGGGTTTAATAAGGGTAACCATATTCCAGTTTGTCTAAGATGAACCCAGTTTATACCCATTGTCCTGGTACCACATCCTGTCCTGTTGTGAATTATCCTAGAGTTTGTTGGTTTGCTTTTATAACAAAGTTTTATTAATAGTTGCATTAAACTAAACATAAGATTAGTTTGTTTGACTCCCAGTTTTTACTTACTTACTTACTGTTTCTGCCGTAGTTTCTCTTAGTACTGTAGGTGGTTCTTGTGAAATTAACAATATTCTTTAATATAAAATCTAAAACACAGTCATCGATAATTGGTATTTCCTTTTCACACCTCTATCAGATAAAACATAATTAACACCTCCCATTCAAAATAAGCTTGCAAGCTCTCTGTTAAAAGGAAGTGTCCTTCCATATAGGAGGGTAGGAATAACTTACTTCTTCCATTTATCTACTTTGCAGTTCTTGGTGACCACTTGGTGCAATAGCTTGTTGTAATGTGGCCCTGTGCAGTGGCCTGCTAGGTGCAAAGACTCCTGGTCTGCATTTAATAGGATAGCTGTTAATCTGTGGAAATATGTGTTGGAAATAGAGGCTGAGCAATCTTGCCACAGTAAATATAAAGAGCAGTATGAATGCTCTTGCTAGAGTGAATTTTAAAATCAATAATGTACATCTAAACCTATTTATTTTATTGTTTGTTTTATATTTTATATTTTTCAATATATCTTTTTTGGTGAAAATGGGCTCACAGAAACAAAGTATATACATATTTTTTGGTGAAAAAAATTAGATTTAGCCTGCTGGACTCAGTTTAGATGATCCCAAGTTTGCGGGCAACATCCACAGCATCATAGTGAGGAGCCAGTGAAATGTATGCCTTCTTCATTCCATCAGGCCTGATCAGAGTGTTGACCTTGGCCACACTGATGTGGCCATAGAGCTTCTTGACAGCTTATTTGATTGGGTGCTTGTTGGCCTTGACTTCCACAGTGAACACAGTGTGTTGTTGTCTTCTATTTTCTTCACAGTTGACTGGGTAGTCAGGGGAAACTTAATGATGGCATACTGATCAAGCTTGTTTCTCCTGGGGTGCTTTTTTGAGGATATTTACATTGCCTTTGGAGAGCAGTGTCTTAGACCTAGGTGACTTATAGATCTTTTTTTGTGTGTGACTGTGGATGCCTTTCAGCACCACTTTTTTTGGCCTTCAAAGCCTTCACTTTGGCTTCAGCATTGGGAGAGGCAGGGGCTTCCTTCTTCACCTTGGGTGCCATCTTTGTGTAAGGGAACAAAGTATATATTTAATAAAAAGTTAATTCCTGCCCTACTATCTCATTCTCAAAAAAATTTGAAGATGAATATATAATTTGCACAAAATATTTGTCAAGGGTTTCTATCCACTGTGGGGAACCTGACCACATACAAATCAGAAAACACAAATCTGCTGCAGCAGAGTCAACATCTACTTTAAAAGTCTGCATTTACTTTCAATACACCGTGCTCATTAATGATGCTCTAATATGTGAAGTTGTAAAAGATATATTGACATATTCTGAAGGATGCCTTTTCATTTGGATCCAATGCCTTCTAAATTTAACTTTTTATTATTAAAAGTTATTATAAAGTTATATATATATTATTATATAATCATAATATATATTATATATAATATGCATCTTATATATAATATATAATATAATATATAATATATATTATAATTATATAATAATAAAATTATATAATATAATTAATATTATAATATAATATAATTAATAATATAATATAATTTATATTATATATTATATATAATATATATATTATAAAGTTATTTTAAATAACTTTATTTTTATATTAGAGTATTGTTTTCATACAACAAAATTCATAGAGAAGCTGAACTTCCAACTTCACTTATTTTTTTATCCCAAATTTTCTTATGCACACAGAAAAAGTGACATAAGGGATAGCTGTTAGTGTGTTGGCTACATTAGCACACATAAACCTTAATGAACAGTTAGAAAATGCCGGTTTTACATGTGTCATCAGAAACTTCAAAGAACAAGATAAATTAATTCTAGTAATGGATTTTTTTTTCTCCTCTAATTCTTGAAATCATCGTAAAACTTTTGAAGTTCCTTCTGTTTAAGGTGGAACCTCTGACATTACTATTAGTGTTTTTAAGAATTCACTTAAAAAGTTAATCACCTGGGATGACTGGATGGCTCATTGAGTTGAAGCCTCTGCCTTCGCCTCAGGTCATGGTCTCAGGGTCCTGGGATTTAGCCCTGCATGCAGAGAGCCTGCTTTTCCCCTCTCTCTCTGCCTGCCTCTCTGCCTCCTTGTGACCTCTCTCTCTCTCTCTGTCAAATAAATAAAATCTTAAAAAAAAAAAAAGTTAATCACCGAAAATAAGTGTATGGGTTTTATGTGATGAAAAGACAAAGCAAGCTTGGTAGAATATAGAATATAGCACAGGACTATAAATCTATTCAACTAACTTAAAAAAACCTATGAAACATAAATGTACTTGGAATTACCTTTGCTGCAAGCATCTGAAAAAGTTATTCTATCAGCCAAATCCATAGTTTTCATAATTTGTAATTTTTTAAAATTTAGTAGTATTTTTGTTAAACATAAATTTTAATCAAAATGTTAAATGAATGGAATACTGAAATCTTCAGTTTAGAAATTTTAGCAAATTGTAATTATTGAAAAAGTAAAGTAGAAGACCATGAAATTTACTCCTATCAAAGTAAAAGTAAGGAAAAAAAATATGTTGAGTTATGCTAATCCAAGTGGAGTATAAAACTTAATTCTGAAAGTCTGTAACATTATTTGCAGCATTTTGACTTATGGGAGAAATCTTTTCATGGAGCTTATATTTTTCAATTGGATAAACTTATATCTTGGTAAAGTGGAACACAATTGATAAAGTCTATGATTTTGCATTATTTAAATTTAGGAAGACAAGTTATGAGCTAGAGACAACTTATTTTGTGTGAATATTCTTATAGAAATATTTATTAAAGAAGGATATTTTGAATGGAGGGAGAGAATTAATCTTT
The DNA here is from genome assembly GCA_028533885.1 of Nasua narica. Taxonomy (NCBI): domain Eukaryota; kingdom Metazoa; phylum Chordata; class Mammalia; order Carnivora; family Procyonidae; genus Nasua; species Nasua narica. Next base: position 41,293,364 of record CM052810.1, read on the forward strand.
TGAAAAATATTTGGACTGAAATATTTTTTGCATTTCAATATGAAAAACTTAAAGAATATCCTCCTTTTTGCAGAATATTATTTGATCTTACCAGGTTCCTCAGCACCTATAGAGGCAATATTTTCTCCATTAAAAATAATAAAAATATAATGACCTAAAGAGAAGAATTATTTGAAGGTGGGGTCAATTTCAGATTTGTTAACATAAAATGCAGCTTTGAAGATGACTTATTAAAAAAGTTTAAAGGATCATATTAAAAAGAAATTTTTCACGAAATACACTTATTATAATAGAAACAGATAAGGTTAAGCCACTGTAATCTAAATTTGAACGAAACCTAAGTATGTATAGAAATCTTTCTGCTTATATATTTTTTAAAATTTCAGAAAATATAACCACAGATAATTTTTTTACTTAAAATGCATAGATATACTTTATTTTTAAAAAATATTTTTTGTTTTGATGGATGCCTGAGTGGCTCAGTTGGCTGAGCATCCAACTGTTGATTTCAGCTCGGGTCATGATCTCAGGGTGGTGAGATTATGCTCTGTGCCAGGCTCCATGCTCAGCAGGGAATCTGCTTGGGATTCTCTCAAATAAATAATTTAAAAAAAGAAACAATTTTTGCTCTGAAAATAAAATTTTGTAGATCTACCAGTATTTTTAAAGATTGGCAAATGACTTTAAATATACATATAATACATGTATGTATGTAGTATGTAAAATATACACATTTTATATATATATAAAGATATAGATGCATATATAGTTGCATATATATCAGATAATTATATATATAGATGCATATATATCAGACAATTGTCCCAATGCCTCTTACCTCAGTAGATATTTATATATATTGCACTCCCTGGCAAATACCTGGAACAAAATTAGCTTATGCTGCCAATTATAAGGGGAATAATTGAGTTAGGGAGAGGTGAACATCCTGAAAAATTGTTGAGGAAAATAAGGATTGATTTCTGAAGGAAATGCTCCAGCTCTATTTAGAGCCAGACCAGATAGGTGTAAATTTTTTTTTTTTCATTTCAAGATGGGTATGAGGATACTTGAAATAACAGGATCAGAGAGTAAAAAAACTCTGAGTTTAACCTGAGCAAAACTCTATATTTGCGTTCCATCTAATTTATTAGGGGTAGTCCTCCAAGTGATTTATTGACCCATAGCTACATGGGAAAATGTGAAAATCACCCAGCCTAATTTTAAAGCTAGGAATCAGGTCAAGCACGCATTTTCAAAATGTCATGGTTGAGCTAGATTTTCCCACTCAGTTTCAGTTAAATTTCTTCTTGTATGTATTTCCCCTTCAGGTATCAGATTTTAAAGGCATGAGAGAGATGTTTAAAGAGGAAGGTGTTACAGTGATGTTAGAGTATTAATACGAGTCTCCATAATGCAATTTATTTCTAATTCTGAAGAAAGTTAAACAATTTTTAAAATTGACCATTTAAAAATAGATTATCCTGAAATTCATTCATTCATTCATTCATTCATTCATTCAATAAATATTGACTGTTTCTTTTTTTTATGTTAAGCATTTATAGCTCTAGAGTACGAGGACATATGTGATATCTCTAGGTAAAGTACTTATTTTTTCTGTCCATAGTAATTGTAAAATGAATCTCATTGAGGTGATAGAGACAGTATTTAGTTTTGAGTTGTTTATTTTGCATAGCTTTTTAAGAAAATTTTGGCAAAGTGATTTGTGTTCTGAAGATATAGTTTGTAAGCCGAACTTGTCCATTGAGTAGAAGGTTGACCATAGCTGAAGTGATTGAAGTGTTGCAAGGATCCCTCTATGAAGAACTTTATTCTGCTATTAGAAAATTTTTTATTCTAAAAGCATTTTTAGCCTTGAAGTCATTCTTTTTATGATGCCAGTATATCTGCAAAAAGCCATATGACTGTAAAGACCCAGAAGCTGCAAGTGGGCTGGAGTTTTACTCTTTTGATGCCTTTGTCAGCTTAGCTACGATGACTGCATTGGGAGAGGCTTTTTTTTTTTTTTGCCTTTTAATTTAATTCAATTTAATTTTTCCATTGTGTTGAGAAATCATTGGTATATATTACTGTGTAAATTTTATTTACATATATTGTGAAATGATTATTGCAATAGGTTCAGCTAATATCCATCTTCTTACATAGAGACAATAAAAAGAAAAGAAAGAGGGAAAGAAAAAAGAAAAAAAGACTTTCTCCTTGTGACAAGAACTCTTACAATGTAATCTCTTAAAAACTTTTCTACATAACAAACAACAACAGTATTAGCTGTAGGCATCATGTTGTACTTTACATCCCTTTACATCCCTAGTATTTACTTATATTGTAACTAAATGTTTGTACCTTTTGACCATGTTCCTCCAGTACTCCCTCCCCCTACCCTCTACCTCTAACCACAGATTACCCTCCACCTCTAACCACAGATTACCCTAACCACAGATTCCACATATAAGTGAGATCATATGGTACTTGTTTTAGTCTGACTTATTTCATTTAGCATAATGCCTTCAAGTGTCATTCTTATTATCACTAATGCTAGGATTTCCTTGGGTTTTTGTTTTTGTTTTGTTTTTTTTGATGGCTGAATAATATTCTGTTGTATTTATATACCACAATTTCTCTATCCATTCATTCATAGATGGACACTTCAGTTGCTTCCATATTTTGGCTATTGTAAATAATGCTTCTGTAAACCTAAGGGTATAGATATCTTTTTGAGTTAGTGATTTTTTTCCTTTTGTATACCGTCCCAGAAGTGGAATTGCTGGATCATGTAGTAGTTCTATTTTTAATTTTTTGAGGATCCTCTGTATTGTTTTCCATAATGGCTGCACTGATATAGAATACCATGACCAATGCACAAGGGTTCCCTTCTTTCCACATCCATGTCTACATTTGTTACCTTTTTGTCTTTTTGATAATGGCCATTCTAACAAGCATGAGATAGTATCTCATTGTGGTTCTAATTTACATTTCCCTAATGAAATCTTCTTTGGAAAAGTGTCTATTCTATGGTCCTGTAACCATTTTTTTTTTTTCTGTAACCATTTTTAAAACTGGGCTATTTATGGGTTATTTTGACTATTAAGTTATGTGAGTTTTTATATATTTGGGACACTAATCTCTTATCAAATATATGGTTGGAAAATACCTTTCTCACATTCCATAGATTGTCTTTTCACTTTGTTAATTTTTTTTTTTGGTGCAGAACGTTTTTAGTTTGCTGTAGTCTCATTTGTTTATTTTTTGTTTTGTTGCTGCTACTTTAGTGGTCATAACCAAAAAATCATTACCAAGACCCATGCCAAGGAACTTTATTATGTTTTCTTCTAGGAGTTTTGTGATTTTAAGCCTTACACTTAAGCCTTTAATCTATTTCAAGTTAATTTTTAGGAAAGGTGTAATTTATGAGTCCCATTTTCATTTTTTTATATGAGAATATCCAATTAAGCCAATACTATTTATTGAAGAGACTCTCTCCTCCAAGGAGTATTCTTAGCTCTCTTGTCAAATACTAGTTGACTGTATATGCTTGAGTTTGTTTCTGGGCTCTTGATTCTGTTCTGTTGGTCTGCGTATCTGTTTTTATGTCAGTACCAACCATTTTGATGACTATAGCTTTATAATATAGGTTGAAATCAAGACGTGTAATGCCTTCTTTTTTGTTCTTCTTTCTCAGGATTTCTTTGGCTATTTGGGATTTCTTATGGTTCCATATAAATTTTACTTCTGTAAAAAATACCATTAGAATCTTCATAGGGATTTCATTGAATCTATAAATGGCTTTTGTTACTATTGACATTTTAACAATATTAATTCTTCAAATCCATAAACATGGGATACCTTACTATTTATTTGTGTCTTCATTTATTTTATCAGTGTCTTATAGTTTTTAGGGTAGAGATATTTTACTCCCTTAGTTAATTTATTCCTAATTTTAAAAATTAATGCTACTGTTAGTTGGATCAATTCATTTAGTTTTCAGAAAATTTATTGTTAGGGTATAGAAATACTACTGATTTTTTTTAAGTTTTTTTTTTTTTAATTTATTTGAGAGATAGAGCATGAGTGGAGGGAGAAGCAGACACCCTGTTGAGCAGGGAGCCTGATGTGGGGCTCTATCCCATGACCCTGAGATCACAAACTAAACTAAAGGTAGACACTTAACCCACTGAGCCCCCAGGCATAGAAACACTACTGATTTTTGTATGTTAATTGTATATCCTGCAACTTTATTGAATTCATTGATTAGATCTAACCATTTTTTTGGTTGAGTCTTTAGGATTTTCTCTATATAAAATCATATCACCCACAATTAGATACCATTGTACTTCTTCCTTTCCAATTCTGATGTCATTCATGTCTTTTTCTTGCCTGACTACTCTGGCTAGGACTTTCAGCAATATTTTGAATAGGATTGGTCAGAGTGAACATCCTTGCGTTGTTCCTGATCTTAGAGGAAAAGCTTTCAACCTTTCCTCATTGAGTGTAATATTAACTGTGGGCTTATGTTGACCAACTATGGCTTTTATTATGTTGAGATGTGTTTCTTCTATGCCTAATATATTCGTTGCATTTTTATCATAAATGGATGTTTGAGAGAGAGAGTTAAAAAAAAGATTATATTGAACCTAAAAATTGTCCTCTTCCTGTTGAAACCATTGTGTATATTTAATTGCTCATACTGGGACTGTAATTGGCAATGAGAGAATCCATTTCCTGATAATTCTTAGGGGTCATAAGTGTTTAGAAAGTTACACAGCAGAGAATACCATTCTTGAAATAAAGAATTTTTGAAAGAATATCCTTCAAAAGAATATCTTATATTTCTTATATCACAAAGAAAGAATATCTTATGACTTTAGAAGGAATGTTGACTCTGAACTTGAAGTCTTAAAGATATGCCACTATGAACAAATTGAGAGTTTTCAAAATTTTATTAATGGGGTTGTGGGAAAAATCAGTGATGACATGGAAATAAGGGGATGCAACAAAAGGTACAACAGATAAGATCAAAACCAAGTTAGAGATATTTCTGAATGGAGACACTTTAGTCTTATTAGGAATAGTGAGAAAAACAATCCCCAAATCATATTTTATTTGATGCATTCCCTAGTATATATATATGTATGTTTGTTTCTATATATTTCTTTTTCTTTATTATCAACCTGAGGTATACATTCTATTCCCATGTAAAGTATACAGTTTGAAGAGTTTTGACACATGTAAATACTGGCCACATCATTGCTGCAATGAAACTGTAAAACATATTCATTCATCCCCCTCAAGATGTACTCTACCCTGGCCCCAGGCAAATGCTGATTTGATTTTTGTCACTATAGATTAATTTGAACTTTCTGGAATTATGAATTTATACATCCACATATATATATGTTTACCTAGCTATCAGTCATCTATTTGTAAATGGAATCATACAGTATGTTCTCTTGGGGTATGGCTTCTTTCACTTTGCACAATGATTCTGAGGTTCATTCACTTTGCTATATGTGTCAGTAGTTTCTAGTTGTTGTCTAGTATTCATTGTACTGATATATCTTCTATATTATGTATCCATTCACCTATTGTTGGGTATTTGAGTTGTTTACCATATTTTGGCTATTGTGAATAAAACAGGTATGAACATTCATGTAGAAATCTTTGTGTGGACATATGATAAACAACCAGATAAACATAGGTAAAAGGTTTGAACAGACACTTCACAAAAGGAGATTTATGAATGACCATTAAGCACAGGAATGATGCTCAATGTATTTGTCAGTAGGAGAATAGAAGTAAAAATCTCAGTCTGATACTAATATATACCAATTAGAGTGGCTAAAATTTTAAATGAGTGAAAATGCCAAGTTCTGGCAAAATATGATAGTGTTAGAACACTAATAAACTGCTGGTGAAAATGTAAAATTGCATAACCACCTGGAAAATTATTTGAGAGTTTCTAAAATAATTGAAAATATATCTATCATACAATTTAGCTATATCTCACCTGGGTATTTATGCAAAAGATATAGACTCTTAATTTAAAAACAGCAAATTGAATGGAAATCTGAGCCTTGTTATTCCGATTGTGTGATCTTGGGCAAGTTGATTAGCCATCCTCAGTTTCAATTTCCTCATTCTCATATTCCTCATTCTCATATTCTCATATTGAGAATAAATAAGATATATTTACAAAAAACCTTGCACAGCACCCAAAATATACCAATACTCAGTAAATACTAATTTATTTGTTTATTTGTCTTTAAAACATTCAACCTATAGTGTGTATTCATTCTTTCTAAATTCTTTTATTCAGTTATCTAAAGTTTAAACCCCTAAGAAAAACTACTAAGTGGAAAAATCTGAGCCTAATGGATCTAACCATGGGAAACAGTAAACATTTTGGAGGATTAGGTTGGATGTTCATCCTGCAGAACATTGTTCAGCTATGTCTCATGGAAGCAAGACACAGTGTAGACTTGAGGGAAGGCAAAGACACAACAGACACGTGAAGAGGCCCCTACCTCTTCAATTCTTCCTGAGTAACTCTCCTGTGACCTTTGATAAGTACAAATTTGAAAATAATTGGAATATATTATATGTTTTATTTGTATAATCCATGTCTCAAAATTCCTATAACTTTCTTCAGAGTTGGTTGGTAGTCAACATATCAGTATTTGTTTATTTAACCATTGGATATTTATTGAGTAAGGGAGTACTTGTAAGACTAAGTAGTAGGAATAGATGCTAGCTGCAAGATCTCACTTTGACCTCAAGAAAACAGGTCATGAGTATGTCAAATACATTATTAACAAGAGCAGAGTGTTACAGAAGTTGAAAGTTTAAAGCTTTATTTTTCTAAAATACTTGGGGAAATTGTCAATGAAAAGGAGATGTATGGTGAAGTAGCTAGACATATCCCATATGTGTTTGAGATTGGTTGTGTGAGCAAATGTGTGAGGCAGTATTGTTTTAAGTCAAACTAAGACAAAATAGAGCACCCTAGCTGAAGTGGAGACTTCACATAATTGAGGCATGCGGAAATGTAGCTAGATAAGCAAGCAGTGGCCAAATGATTAAAAGGATAGCATTTATACTTCAGTTATAAGGAGCTATTGAACATTTTACTCGTGGCTGCAACGTGATCAAAGATGTGTTTAAGAAGGAATAAATCTGTAGGGAGCTTAAGATAGATTGAGCATCTGGAGGTAGCACAGACACCAGGAGAATATTTAGGCAACTTTTGTGATAATCTAGGATCAATGCTAATCTTTTAACTCAATACTTTTTACTCTCTTCTTGTTCTGTGGCCTTTCCTAGTCCTAGCTTTGGAATAATCCTTATTCCCCTGACTTTGCAGTAAACTTGGCCGACTGTACAGAAGCTGAATTATCAGGAATGTGAGTTCAGACCCATTAACCTTTGAGGAACATCACAAAATTAAGGACATGTTGTGCTTTTTAGAGGGAACAAAATGTGTAAATACAGAGAATTAGCAGCTGTCATTTTAGAAAAAAGATCTTTCTATTTGTTGTGCTGTGTCCCCTGAGGAACAATTGAAGGTCATGTTGTTAAAAGTGCTGATATATTATAATATTTGTATCAGCTAATTAAATCTGTCCTGTCAAACATCTTCTATTTTGCCTGACACTTTCTCTTAACTCCCTGCATTTCTACTCTGTAAATACAGCAAACAAACAAACAAACAAACAAACAGTAATAAATACTTTCAGCCATCAAGGTCAACACGGAAATGCCATATATAACCCTCTGTATATTCACTGTGTTAAAGTGAATCACTTATTTTACTATTTTATATTTGCAGTTATTTTATACTTATTAATAAGCCATCAAGGAGAATAATTTAAATATAATGTGTTCATTCTCAATTTGTCTTATTAACCAGATTATTCCTGAAAATTTTCTGGTTTTTCAAGTACCCCATATACTTACGAACTAAAAAAAAACAGTAATGAGGAGACATGCTTCTTTTAAAAACTGTTACAGAAATGAAACGGGTTCTTTTGAATAGTTATCCAGTTTAAGGTTTTGTGCTCATAATTTAGTCTTGAGTGATTTAGAATTTCCAAGTAGTTATCACAGAATAAACTCTAGGAAACGTCAGCCTGTCCAAGAGACAGTCACACATACAACTTTACAAATGATAGTCACATTCTAAGGTTGCTAAGAACATGTCTACAAAGTCTTATTCAGTGCTACCTTGATGTTAACCTTCTGCTTTACCAATTTATCTCAAAGAAAGTTTTACTACCACCATTATCAAAACAGTGTCCCAGAAAATAAACTCATAAACCACGTGTTCCCTCTCCTTCGAGATCTCTAAGGCTTTACCAATAAATTCCGTGGTAGGCTTCTCCAACGGAGTGGTTTTCCACATAAGCTTTGCTAACTTCTATGCTTTGGGTATTTTTTCATCCATCATGCTTTCAGGTACTCAACTCTTCTCACTGATTTCAAATTAAGCTTTTATTTATTTTTCTAAGGAATTCAATTCTCAAAAACAACTAAATAAACTGAAGTTAAAATTCTTATAGAAGTTGAAATCATAGGCAATGTCTCTATCCATATGATTTCTTAATTCTTCTTCCTAATCCTTTCCTTCCACTAAATGGATTCAGTTGAATATTGAGGGCATGTGTGGACAAGATAGGAGGACACTTCCTCTTGCCTACTCCCTAATTCTGGGCTCCAGTTGACTCAACCCTGCTGAGAAAAGAGATCTTCTGTATTTGGTAACTTATTATTTTAACTTTTTTTTTTAAGATTTTATTTATTTATCTATTTAGAGAGAGAGAGAGAAAGAGAGATGGGGAACACAAGCAGGCAGAGGGAGAGGGAGAAGCAGGCTTCCCACTGAGCAGGGAGCCCGATGCGGAGTTCGATCCCAGGACCCCAGGATCATGACCTGAGCCAAAAGCAGAAGCTTAATGACTGAGCCACCCTGGCACCCTTATTTTAACTTTTAACTAATGCTATTTTCCAACAGTATCCAGTGCCGTTTAGTAAACAAATAGAGCAGGAATTTAAGCAAGAGTGTGGAGAATCTTGGATATAAAACAAAGGTTTTGGTTCTATACTTCCCCTCTCCAATAATTTTACAAAACTGAGTGGCATGCATATAATTTCCTTGATATTGGATAAGACCATACTTGAACCCACATATCAATAAATTTATTTTCTTTACTCACATACAACCCAACTCATCTCCCATGTTCACTCTGATCCCATTTCCTCTCACTTAAGCTAGTGGAAGTAATTAGCTGGCAATTTGGAAATCTGGTTTTCAGTTAGCGTGAACCTGATCTAAAATTGGTTTATTCAATCTAATGCAACTTTATTGCATTTAGGGTGAAAAGGAAAAAGTATATAGCCTCCAACAGGTCTCACATATGAGTGACTGAAAACATAAGTCATGTTTCTGTTGTGAACATTTTAATGTGTGTGAGTTCGATATATATAATGTTATATGTGTGTGTGAGATATATAGCTATATAACATAAAAGTTGTAACAATATGTTAATAATATATACAATATTAGAATATGGGATATGTTAGTTAATAAGAACTGATGATTAATCACTTAACTATAAAACTTGGATCAGAATTCTCTTTATTATAGAAGACTATTTTACATAATTCTCTTAAAGCATAAGAAATTATACTTTTTAAAAATCAGTCTTAAACCAAATGTAACAAAGGAATAATAAATCATGAGATTATCTATGTTAGATAGTATCCCCAAAGTTACTTGTTCTTTGTTTCAACTCATGCTTTTAATTCTATCAATTGCTATTCCAGTTACCCATTAGGAACAGCATAAAAGCATTGTAATAGAACTTGCAGCTGTTGAAGAAGATATATTAAAGATATTTTAATAAAATGGGTAAAAGAGTATAATTTAATAAGTTGACAACTATACAAAAACACAGTCACATACATACAATAAGTTGACAACTATACGAAAACATACAGTGTTAATATATCTATGGAAAACCCTATATATTGGTTTATATATTGTACTTCAAAATATTAAAAATATTTACTTCTGGGCTGAGAGAGTTGGCTAAATTTTATAAGAATATATTTTAAAATTTTTATATTCCTGAAAAATTTGCAATGAGCAATTACTAATTTACTAAAAGGCAGACAATATCTTAATTTTAAATGAATGCATAATTGTGACATGCACAGCCCACAATCTCACACATAGTAGGTACTCAAAAAACATCAAATCCCTTCCCCACTCAGACAGCTTCGATGAAATGGGTAAAGATTCATTTTGTTATCAGTAAAAACATAAATTGTCTAGAAAACAACTGTACTCAAGTATCTTACAGCCTTGGCTAAGAAGAACAGCATAAAACTTAGAGACAGGGGTGAGCCCTGGGCATGAAAAGCCTTCACAGGAGAAAGTTAAAATGACTCATTGATGCACTGGGGTCTAATTAAGCAAGTGAAGCATGAGGGTGATATCATCAAAAATTGTTCTAACGGTAGGGAAGCGATTATGGAAACTATTGCAATGGTCAAGTTCACTCATAATGAACACATGAATAAGAAACTGTGCATTAGCTACTGAAAGCAAAGTTTTATCTGGACCATATTTTTTTCAATGATAATAAGCAAAGTCAATGCTTACTCCAATTTGCTTTTTGAAGGAAAAGTGAAAGGTCAAGGTCTCAAATGATCGTAAGACTCCCAATAAAATTTTCTGTCAGGCAAATATCATGGTCAAGGACCTACAGACGAACTGAAATAAAAAAAAATGACTTATGTAATAATTTATGAACACACAGATAAACATGATACTATACAAGCAATACAAGCGAAAGAATAAATGCATGTACATCTCTTCTCATACCTCTGGGCTTTTCAGCTTTTCTATTTTCTGTTTTCTCACGGCACATCTCAATAATAAACTAATGGAGTTCAATAGTCAGAGGTAATATCTTTAGCAGAATATCACTCCATTTATTCATAGGTTTGTTATTCATTTATTTGATACACATTTATTGAATTTTCTTCTAAAAAATTGGAGTGTAGTGTTGCAGTTGCTGGAGATATAATAGGTAATTAAGCTAGACAAGTTTCCACTCATAAACTCATATTCTAAAAGAGGACAGATAGACAATAAATAAGTAACACAATTGGGCTAGAGTGGGCTGCTGCAGATTTGACTCACACTGTGAGAAGAATGTGTATGGAAAATGCAGTGCTGCCACTGCAGGGACACTTGATAGCCCTGCTGGACTCAGTGATGCTGCTGGATGTTTGGTTTGGTTTATTCCTTTGGCTTTAGGCAAGGCTTCTGGGTAATGAGGCCATTTTCTCTGGGTTGTCTTAATCTCCATCATCACTGGCTCTGGACCTCAAACTCCCCTCTCCTTTCTCCAACTTCTGCAAGAGCCTGGGGGTCTACCCTAGCCTCTACTGTGGGCTGATTTTGTCCTTGAATGTTGAGTCTAAAATAAGGGGACTTTTTCATACAAGTACTGTGAGAAGTGCAATGAGGCTGAACCTACAGGCCTCCCTGATCAGGCTAGACTGTCAAGTTTATTTAACTATGTCTTGAGCTGCTATGGATATTGAGGGAGAAAATGCCAGGAGACCTTAATTATGCTATTTGCTACTTCAAAACCAGGAGGTTCAACATAATAACCCTGAAATTTCTCCTCAGATAATCAATAAATTTAAGGGGGTCTCAAATAAAAATAAGAGATATTTGAACTACAAAATCTGAATTTAAAGTTTATGTGAGAAAATAATCAAGTAAAAAGTATCTACAGGATTTCTGAAAATGAAGACTAATGTTGAAAGACTAACTCTACTACCTTATAACACGTTTTATAAAATTATAATGCTTTTTAAAGTACTGTAATGTTGGGCCGCCTGGGTGGCTCAGTTGGTTGAGCACCTGACTCTTGATTTCGGCTCAGGTCATGATCCCAGTGCTTTGATATTGAGCCCCTGTCGAGCCCTACTCTGGGCTCCATGCTCAGCATGGAGCCTGCTTGAGTTTCTCTCCTTCTGCCCCTCCCTCACTCATCCCCACTCAGATAAATAAATCTTTAAAAAAATAATGTATTGTAATGTTGATGCATAAACAGATTTTTGGGAAATAAGAGACAATTTATGAATATATCTAAAACATAGAAATTTATTGAGTTGTTGGAGTTTTATTTTTGTAATAAATGCTATTTCAGCAATTATGTAAACAAAAGAAAAATAAATAAATTTGAATGCTGTTTCACACTTTTACTCCAGGGAAAATTCCATATGAATCAAATATGTAAATATAAAAATAAAAAACAAAAATCCTAGAAAAAATGAAAGAATAATTTTTAAAAAATATACCTGAAAATGGACAGAACTTTCCTCAGCATGACACAAAACTCAGAATCCATAAAATAAAAATAAATTAAAACCAATATATGTTTTAAATTCCATAGGAAAATCAGTATAAGCATAGTTAAAAGACATTAATTTGAGAAATATTTTTGACTCATAAAACATAAGACTAATACCCTAACACATGAAAAACTTCTCTCACTAGTGAAGAAATACTTGGCATCAATAGCAAATAGTGAGTCAATATTGGTAGACATCTCCATAGACAATTAATTATAAATGTTTAATCCGTAAAAGATGTTAAAAAATCACTTTTCTAAAAAAGCTATGCTCATTAAAATTAAAACTACTTTTACCTATGTTATTATTAAAGAGTAAAACATACTGATCAGGATATGAAAAATTAGAAACTGTCATATATTGCACAAAACTTAGCCAATTGAATTATGTAAATTCTCCTGAATACTTCTGCTTTGTCTCTGGACCCTGTTCTAAAATACCATATACTAGTTTTCTTATCTATTTGGACTTCTCCCATCCTTCCTGAACACACTCCCTCTCACATGAAATCTCTCCTTCCTCTGAACTCCTCATGAAACTTTCATGCCATCATCTATATTTAATTATATATAAGATTGTCACACTATGCTGTAATCATCATGAAGTGTGAACCATATCTTAATTTCTTATTGAACCCAGTAACCTGAACATTCTACTTGTTAATAGTAAAAAATATCTATAATGATGTCAGTTTACAGTTTTTAACAGATTTCAAACATTTTCTCATTTCGTACCACAATAACCCCCAGGGTTGAGTATCAGTATTTACTTTATTCTACTGATGGAAAATTGAATCAGGTTGTGATTACATATTGACCAATCGGAGCCTGCGTCATAGGAGTTTTTTGGTTGGAGGACCTAAGGATAGACAAACAAGAGAGAGAGAGAGAAAGAGAGAGAAAGATGCAAAAAAATAGAGATAGATCAATCCTGGATCTTCCACTTATTGGTCATATGAGATTTAGTAATCTAGTTAAGATCTTTAAGCTTATCTATAAAATGAAAATGACAGTAATATCTACCTCAGTGTTTCTGGAAAAAGTAAACAAGAAAATAAAAATAAAGCATTTGGCACACTGACCAGCTGCACAAATAGTGCTCAGCTACAGTGACAATTATTATTTTACAGTAACAGAGCTTTTATTAACTGTAGATTTTTTTTTTTTTAACAATGGGGCATTCTGATTTAGCCCCTTTGTAGGTAACCCATAATACTAGTGGTAGATCATTTTTGGTGATATTCATGGTGAATTCAACAATTGAAATACATTTAGTGCTTTACAAATGCACTTTTCTCATCTATAATTCAATAAAAAATAGTAATAATCAGGTAAAATGAGAGTTGGCATTGAACAACTTCATTATTCATTATTTCTCTAACATCAGCCTTTCACATCTGTTCTTGGTTGAGTTGAATATAGTGCATGAATTATACTTAGTTTGATTAGTGTCTATTCTTTTTTCCTAATGCTTCATCAAAACATTTGTCCAATATCAATATGAATTTGTCTCTAGCTCTTTCTTTTTTGTTTTTGTACAGAATTTAATCTTGCTCATCCACACACAGTTTAATTCTCTGAGTCACCAGATCTTCTTGTCAAAAGTCCCAAATCCAGTGAAATAATAGATCATCAATTCCTATTGTGAAGAGACTGTATACATGAAGTAGTTTTAATTTAGAAGTTGGTTTCTGTTAGTGGAAGAAAGTTCCTTTATCTTCTTTAGTTACTGAGTTACGGTTGACATGTACACAAATGCTGGTAGGAACAATATTGAGTGTGGAAATTTGGAGGCAAGGAATTGTTTTATTTCACTAATATTTTCCCTCTTTAATTGTGAATAATGAAAACTAATGTTATGCTATCAAAACAATATTTTTAGTAATAATTTATAGTTTACTATGTAATCATTTTCATAATTATTTTCTTTTTAATCTGGAAATCAAAAGTAACAATATCATGTTCACAATAGCTTATAAACAAGGTAGCTATAAACTACAAGGAAGAAAAGTTAAAGATAAAATAACTTTATTTTTATATAATTTTTATACATTTTGTATATTATATACTTTAAAAATTATTTATAATAACATTTATAATTAAGATGTGAGTTTTATATCTTCCATCAATTAAAATTCAGTCAGACCACAAGAAAATAAAAGTCTGTAATGATGATATGCAAATTAAAATATAGCCTCATAGAAATAACTTTTCTAAGTCCAAAGTCAAAGTTCTGAAAATCTGAGACAAGATAGTAGAAACTGGTTTTGAGTTGTTTTCATAGGACAATAAGTTGTGGGCTTAAATTGAACATATTCATTCTTTTAACAAATATTTTTTTAAATATTTACTGTGTCCCAGAACACTGCTCTAGGGGTAAATGATACTATGGTAGAGTGCAATCTAGTTTTGTTAAAACATCTATTTGATAAAAAATAATTTCCAACATATAATTTTATTTATACATTATAGCTTTCTTGTCTTAATGATACTACATTATACTACAATATAAAGAATTATATTAATGATTAATATAATTCAGGCACTGAATTGAGTATCTTATATGAAAACTCCTCATAGCTCTTAAGTGAGCAGGATTGTTTTTCTAATTTAAGATGAGAAAAGTGAGTTTTGGAGAGATTAGGTAATAGGATATATTTGCTAAGTTAATAAGAGGAAAAACTTAATTTCAATCCCAAGTGATTTTCACATGAGATTATATAAATGCTTTCATTTTCAAAGTTAGTATATGGTTTAATAAAGAGAATTGTTATTTGTTTTTTATTGATTTCTGATGAGATGTGAACCATTGCGACCCATGTAGCAAGGTCCATGCTTGAAAACTTTATTCAAATTCCTATAAGAGCTGAATCATATCCCCCGCCCCCCAAGAAGGTAACCAATTCTAACGCCTGTAGTCTTCTTCCTACTTTTATAGTGCCTCTCTTTTTGCTAGGGGTTCTAGCTCTACCTCTTCCTACTTATTTCTCCAAATGACATATTTTGTAGGATGTCATTTCTATTCTTGAAAGATGGTTAGGGTAGTTATATAACCTGTTTTCAGGCTATTTCCTTCTCTGATCTGTGACTAGAACATGCCAGTTAAATTTGAATTTCAGATAAGCAACAAATATTTTTAAATATAATTACATCCCATACACTATCATTAAACAATGCTGTATTTGAAATTTAAATTTCACTGGGCATACTGTATTTTATAAGAATCCTAGTCCTGTGAAATGTACCTACAGAATTGGACAAGCCTATTGGTCAGGTTGTCAGATAGAGTGATTACTGGGAGGTTAGCTTGTAGCAGGTTTCTTCTTGCCACCACATCTTTACAGAAGGTGCAGCCAGTGTCCCTTCTGATGATCCCTGGGGAATTATCCTGGAGTTGTTGTTCATGAACCGATGTGGAATGCCTCCTCTTCATCCAAATGTCTTAGACGAGTTGATCATAAGCATGTGTGAAAGTTTTACTAACAACAGAACCAGTAAGAAGACTAGTAAGATTATTTAACAAAAATTTGTAGAGAAAGAACTTAAATACTCATGAAGTAATTGTTTGCATAAGATCATGAGGATAGACCCAAGCTGTTAGTTTATATGGTATAAAGGTAGGAAACTATCCTACATTTATCATGGTATGAGTTAACCTATGTCATGACATATTGGAGCCATCACTTGTGGTTGCCACCTCAGGCAACCTGTGCATCATTAATCAGAAGTAATAAGCTTATGAACCTGTGGGTCTTAATAAACTATAATAAGCAACAAATAATACAGAACACATCTCTGGCTGCTGATCAGAGATAATGAGCAAGAAAATTTTACTTTTTTAACAGTGTTGGATAAGGGCTAACTAGTAAAGACAATAGTCATAAATTTCTTTCTTCCTTTTTTTTTTTCCCATGCCAGTTACACATTTCTTTCTTCCTTTTTTTTTCCCCTCCAAGAAACTATCAGAAAATTCTCAAACCTAATAAAATTTACCAAGTCACATACTCTTGCTGTTTCTCAGGTTTGAAAGAAGAATTTTAGGGACTCCTGGGTGGCTCTGTCAGGTAAGTGTCTGCCTTTTGCTTAGGTCATGATCCCAGGGTCCTGAGATGGAGTCCCTCATCTGCTTCTCCATCTGCCTGCCGCTCCCCCTGCTTGTGAGTGCACTCTCTCTCTGCTAAGTAAATAAATAAAATCTTTAAAAAGAAAGAGAGGGCGCCTGGATGGCTCAGTGCATTAAAGCCTCTGCCTTCAGCTCAGGTCATGATCTCAGGGTCCTGGGATTGAGCCCCACATCGGGCTCTCTGCTCAGCAGGGAGCCTGCTTCGCCCTCTCTCTCTACCTGCCTCTCTGCCTACTTGTGATGTCTTTCTCTCTGTCAAATACATAAATAAAATCTTTTAAAAAATTAAAACAATAGAAAGAGAAAAGAATTTTAATATTCACTAGTAAACAGTAATACCAGTTGAAATATTTATTACCCTAAGCATCCTGGAATTGTACCAAAGTTGTATGTTCCTGGGAAAAGACTAGTAGAAAAGTCAGGCCTGCATCTACCTTGTTTGTACCCATAAGAGACAAAGGTCTTAAGTCTTCAGGATAAGACCTGCGTGCATGCTTCCTCACTCTTAATTCCTCTTTATTCTTTCTCTTTAAACATTTCCCTCCCTTTAAGGACCTGTCTATCTATATTATTCTTGCTACCAGTTCCAAGTATCATTTCTCTAAAGAGTCTTAAAGTCCTTGGTTCTTTCTTTTTGCTAGCAAATATTACCAATTTTACAATACTTCTTTCTCTGTAAAGTTTTTGTAGCTCTAGTTATGATGTAGAAAGGTGACCTCCATTTCTGAGGATAGTGTCAGAGAGAAAAGTATCAATAATGCCTCTGATATCATCAACAAACATCTCATTTGCCTCTTTTCTTTGGACATGAATTGTTCTTTATATTCTGGGGTTCATCTCCAAATATAAGTTTCTGCTAGCCAAACACATCATTTAACAATCATGTGAAGCAGATTTTTTTTTTGAAACAGACTTTCTGAAAGGTGTAAATCCTGTAGATTATGTTCTAAGCAAGCTGCTTGCTAGCAGAGAAAAAAAGAGAAAGAAGTCAGTGGATTTCTTTCAAGGTGTCTTTCTTTTACTAAGAGCCAAGGGAAATAGAAACACATTTTAGTCTTAATCATTTCATTTTGTTATAATTGCAAAATGTTTTATTCTTTTTCACAAGGCAAGTGTGTAATAAATTATTAATTTGAATTCCATATTAACATGTGCAGGACATTTTGGGGTTGCAATAGAAATAGTGATAAATTTGAATAATTTCTTGAGTTGGGCTAAAAACAAGAGGAGATTGGAAATTAAAAATAAAAATCTAAACTATATAGCCACGAGGATACATTTATTGATGCACAAGCTTTATAGTTCTCAGATTTTACTCAAAAGAAATAAAATTGTTACAATATGACTTAAATACAATTTATTTTATAGTAATTACTATAATGTTAATACTATATATTTTAATTTATAATTCATGTTAATTATAGGACTTGGTTTTGCCTCAGTAAATTTATAATGAACATTTACTATGCAGAATGCAAGTGCTTTGGTCATATGTTCAGAAAATAAAAGAATATCAGATTTATTATAGATTTTGAAATGTCTATTAACTGATTACAGCACTGCATATTCTTCATTGGTAGCTGCCTCTCCCACTAGTAAAGACTAAAGAAAGAATATGTTAGATAAAACTCTTTAAGCAGCACGCTATAGAACACAAGGCAGTGGAAGCTACCAATTAAAAATGTGGATGCCGGTGTGCTTGGGTGGCTAGTCAGTTAAGCATCTGCCTTCTGGTCAGGTCTTGATCCCAGTGTCCCGGGATTGAGTCCATGCAGGCTCCCTGCTCAGCAAGGGAGTCTGCTTTTCCCTTTCCTTCTGCCCCTCCCCCCGCTTGTGCATACTCTCTCCCTCTCTCTTTTTCAAATAAATATATAAAATCTTTAAAAAAAATGTGGATGCCAGTGTTGAATAGATGGGAATTAAAGTTCCTGCTCATTGTCTAGTTGTGAAGTATTCTATACGGCATTTAACTTTTTCTAAACCTTTGTTTCTGAATATTCACAATAGTAATTTTGTACATTGAATTAACACTATATCATAGAATTACATTGACCATTACATAAAACAATACAAGTGCTACTGTAGTAGCTCAAATGCAGTAAACATTGACTAAATATTAAATAATTATACTATTACAGGTCTAAATTATTTGTTGTTATTACATATATGAAAATTATTTTTAAAAAAATTTTGTTTACCTTTTTCTAAGTAGCTTAAAAGTGTATATTTTAAAGATTTTCTTTTCAGGCATCAGTCCAAACCGTGAGCTGAGGAACTTCTTCATTCAAACTTCAATTGTCAATCAGTTTTAAAAGCTCATTGACCTTTTTTTTAAATGATTTCTGTGTGAATTAGTTCCTTTTCTATCACTAACCCACCACTGTTGTCTGTGTTTTTCTCATGTCTATCAAATCAAGACTATCCAGTAGAACTTTCTGCAATGATGGAAGGTGCTAGATCTCTGTTGCCAGTATGCTAGCTTCTAACTAACCACATGTGGGTATTCACATTTGAATTAATTAAATTCAATACAATTAAAAATTGAATCTCTTAGTGATACTGGTCACATTTCAAGTTCTCAAAAGTCATGTCCAACTATTTGTCTACAGCCATTGGAAGGCGCAATGACAACTAGTTCTGTTGTCCCAATTTTTCTATAATACAGAAATACATAATACATCACACAGACCAGTCCTAGTTCAATATTAGTAATGAATAACTTTGATTACATTATTCCCATGCTCAAAACTCTTTGATTAAAAGCATACTCTTAAAAATATATAATCACATGAAAAAATTTTCACATTAGACATTAGAAAATACCAATTTATGAAGTGATAATAGTCTAAGTTTGAAAAGTTGTTACCTATATTTTATGTGTTTATATAGCTGTATAAAAATCCCACTAAAGTGAAGAATTTTTATATTTAATTAAAAATTATTTACATTGCATTCTCTGCATTTTCTGCCTTTCAAGTTCTTCAAACATTTGAAAATAACTTTTTTTCTATTGGTCATTTCATCAGATTATTTGCTTTTCTTAGCAGTTGAGGTAGTTTCCACAAGCCTCACTGACATAGATGGTGTCTTTTGAAATTATGATGTCCACTAAGAAGCATGGTTCCACTGATGTGAACTGGAAAATACCAAATCTCTTGGAAATTTCTTTTCCTCAGACTTCTTTTTTGAGAGAATAGCTTATATATTTCAAAGATATACTCTCAGAAACAATATCAGATGGTGTTCTTGAGTGTTGCATATTCAAGTAAAAAAGAAAGGTGCTAAATAGCATTTAAAGGAAGGTTGTTCTAATTAAAGAGCTAGGGTTTTGGCAAGCCATACTGAGTTTTGACATCATCGTTAATAGGTAGGAGTTGGGGGCAGTACTATAGGAAATTTGACTGCTCATGGGGGGAAGAATGCTTAGATAGGGGAGAAGACTTGAGAGTTTTATAGCTGAGAAGGACAATTGTGAAATAATAATAGAAATAACAATAGTAGTAAAATAAATTGTGTTTATTAATTATGCCCTACAAAGTGAATTTTTAATTATAGTGAAATTTATTTACATTGATTAACACTGCCCATTCTCTTTCCCCCAAAACATCAGCTCTTTACACAATCGTCAGCCACTTCCGTAACGCTCATTTATGTGTTTGATTAAGAGGAATTTGGGAGCTGAATCTCAAAAATATGTGGACTGGATATGAAGTGAAAACAAAAGTTCATATAGTTACAGGCACCTCAAAGTATTTGTTTTACAGTCGAAGACTACCTTTGTGAATAACACATAGGACTGAAATTGGGGGGAAAGTAATTGATATTACATTGATGTAGTAGTAGACATTTGGTTGTTAAGCATTCAGTTTTCCTTCTTTTTAGTACAGACTGATTTTGTTTGGATGTCTTCCACTTCCCCAGAAAAATTTAAGGTAAGGTGACACCTTCTGCAGCTCCAGGGACAAATCATATTTGGTGTAAGATAATATTTTTGAGCTACTTCTCTTTTTTTGTGAATTAAGAGTGACCATTTAAGCTGATTCTAACCTATTCTGGTCTTCTGGGAAAGGATTCCTCTTCCCCAATGAGACACTAAAATAAGATTGTTTGTTTTCATAAATAAAGAATGTCTGGGATTGCCTAAAAGTTTGTCTCCAATCGTTCCAGTCAGCTTTACCTGAAAACAGGTTAAGCAAAACTTAAACACTGAGGTTGGAGTATAAGAAAAACAAGAAGAGCTAGAAGGGGCTCAGACCGTGGGAAGGGATATTACTGAGTCATTTATCACACCTAACCTGGAGCCACCTATTTATGGATTTCATTCTAGTTGAGATAATAGATTTTCTTTTGGTTTAAGCCAGTTTGAGGTGGATTTTCAATTACATGTAACTGAAGATTTCCTAGTGGATTCAATCTCTACTATTTGAAGTTATAGTTATCTAAACTACTGTCATTCTATTTTTCATATGGCTGTTGCTAAGTCACATTTCTTCTGTGGTATGCTGGTGATGTGCATTATTTGAAAACAAACATATAAAGCACATAATTTAAAACATATTCTAGGGGCGCCTGGGTGGCTCAGCGGGTTAAAGCCTTTGCCTTCGGCTCAGGTCATGATATCAAGGTCCTGGGATCGAGCCCCACATCGGGCTCTCTGCTCAGTAGGGAGCCTGGTTCCCCTCTCTCTCTGCCTGCCTCTCTGCCTACTTGTGATCTCTCTCTCTGTGTCAAATAAATAAAGAAAATCTTTAAAAAAAAAACCATATTCTAACTAAATATCAGCAGAAATGCAGTGCTCTAATTTGTGGGAACTTGGAATTCTTCATCTATAAGATAGAGGCCCAGCATGAATTCCTAACTTGTAAGTCCATTAAAGTGGTGAGAAGAAAATTTATATTTTATGTAGTCTAGCACAATGCCGGGCATGAAGTTTTACAATAAATATATTTTAGATGCCTTATCATCTTTGTTGATTTAAGTCTAGTGTGATGAAATACTTTCCTGAATTGAGGTGCTTTCATTTAATGCATTTAATCATTTTAATCAGGTTTTTAAATTTAAAATTGTATTAGCTTGTCTTTTATGATTTCAAACACATCATTAAATTTTCGAAAAGGATTGAGTGGAAAGAACTTACTAACAAACTTATGAAGGACTTTAGTTATGTATTCATCAAGTGACATTCTAATATATTGCCTTCTAACTAATATTTTCCCAAATTCTTAGTGAAAGAACTTTACTGAGGACACACAAAGCTTTGCTGAAAGCAACAAAGTTTGTCTATAAAATTCACATAATTTGCCAGTCTAACAACTCTATCAAAAAAAAGTTATTGTTTGTAAGCCCATGCTGGCTCCTAATGATCATTGCTTTTTCTCTCAAATGCTCTCAAAACATCTGTTTAATATCTTCTAGAAATTCACTAAGTCCTTTCATGCCATGTTAAGGGGTTGACTTTTATCTCTGCACAAGAGGAAAAGGCCTGTGTTCTTATAGTTATGTTTATGTTTCTAATTTTAACTTGAAATTAAGGATTATGCTTATTTATATGCCAGTCTAGAGATGCATGAATCGTAGCACTCATTAAATATTACATAATTTAAAAATAACAGTAAAGATATTTTGAATAAGTGAGTTAAATAAGCATTTAATTATGAAATATTACTTTGTATACAAGAGTGAGTGGTGATGTGGGTAAGTAAGGGTGAAGCTATATTTAGGGAAACTTATTAAGAGTTTGTTGAAAATTTTTAGAGTTAGATACATGAATTAAATGATGGTAGGGACCTAAAAGGAAAAATGGAATGAATAGCTAGCTAGCTAGCTAGCTAGCTAGATAATATGTGTGTACACATGCATGTATATGCCTGTGTCTACATAACGGAGTTGATTAGAAAAATGCAGAAGTCCACAGTGATATCCAAGTTTTGAGTTTACCTATGTCCCTTTTTTAGGGTATTTAAATTAGTAAAGCCCCCCAAATGGCTAATGGTATAAGTACAATAGAAGGTTATTCTTTTCTCATAAAATAGGATTGTGTGGGGAAGTTCTCTTTAACACAGTCATTCAGGTCTCTAAACTGACAGAGATTTTTCTGATTTCCAATTCATAACAGTTTTGTCTCCTTTCCTTCTCACTGAAAGAAAATTAGAACAAAGGAGCATGGGGATTGTTTTGGGCTATATTTGTAAAAAGAGTATATTACTCACTCTCCTATTACATCCATTGGATCTCAGTCCTATGACTACATCTAAAGCAAAGAAGGTTGAGCATATATTTTAACTGTGCTTCAATAATAAGGAGAGGAAAATGAATTTAGTTGAATACCTTTCATTAATATGACCATAAAAATGGAAAGGAGATGCACCAAAGAAGGTATTAAGGATACATGAGTTCATTTTGGAGCATAAGCCTGAGATAACATTTATACATACATATACAGAGATATCCATTAAAGGGACAAAGATATAATACCTGAGTTCAAGTGGGAAGTTTGCATGGAATTGCAGATTTGGAAATCATTGGTTTATGGGTGACTGAAGTCATGCATTAAAGGAGTCTTTCAATAAGAGTGTAAACTAAAATTAGATGAAAAGAGAAAAACAAAAGATAGAAGAAAAAACCAGTAGTTAATAGAGTGAAAAAATCTGTATAGTCAGAGAACTCTCAAATGAAAAGGAAAATCCAAGAAAAAGATAAGATGGCAGCCAAGAGACAAGAGAGTGGGCTTCAGTCTCAAATACCATGGAGATATTAGGTCAGATTGGGATTGAAATGTATCCCATGCTTTTTGCTTTTAGTGAGACATTTATGCATTTTAACAACTCAGTGTCAATGGTGTTATGAAGGAAAGGACAGATTAAATGTTTAATTATTAGACAAAGAAGACAAATTGTAGCGAGAGGGTTGAGAAAAAGGCAAACACATTTGTTTTTGATGTTGTAGCGAAAAATGAAGCATCCTAAGCAATTATATGTATTGAAAAAAAAGAAATTATTTGGGATGAAAATGATTTAGATACAAGTACCAGGGTATGGAATCTCAAGTACAAGAAGGATTATTCTTGTACAGGAAAATAATCTTCTCTATCTTCAAATAGTTAGGAAAGATAGAAGGCTCTATCTCTTAGTACTGTGAGATGTGCATTGTTGGGTTTTTAAACTTGGAATGACTTAAATAGTTTAAATTTTATTTAAAAATTAGTTAGAATTCAGAGGGGGAGAAAAAACATGAGAGACTATGGACTCTGAGAAACAAACTGAGGGTTTTGGAGGGGAGGGGGGTGGAGGATTGGGTGAGCCTGGTGGTGGGTATTGAGGAGGGCATGTATTGCATGGAGTGCTGGGTGTGGTGCATGAACAATGAATCTTGGAACACTGAAAAAATAAAATAAAATAAAATAAATTAGTTAGAATTAGATTTTGTAGTCATGCTGTTTATGTCAGTAGTCATGTATTAAATGCTTACATGTTAGTTATAAGCTAAGTTTTTCTAAGAGGACCAGAAGAAATAAATAGCACAGAAAATATTTCAGATAAAATTGTAGGGTTACAGTTATGAGAGATATATATGTAAAATAGTGATGTAGAGATTGATTTATAGAATGCTGACATTAATATGAGTTTTTTCTATAATATTTTTATTATTATTATTATTTTTTAAGATTTTATTTATTTATTTATTAGGAAAGAGAGAGAGTGAGAGAGCATAAGAAGGGAGAAGGTCAGAGTGAGAAGCGGACTCCCCATGGAGCTGGGAGCCCGATGTGGGACTCGATCCCGGGACTCCGGAATCATGACCTGAGCCGAAGGCAGTCGCTCAACCAACTGCGCCACCCAGGGGCCCTATTTTTATTATTTTTAACATAGTATATATTTATAATGCTCACATAGGATTCAGGTTTTTGAATTTTTCAGCCACCCCATATAGAGACTGCTCTTAAATATATTCTGTTCGTTCAAATCCAATTATACTCACAGTAGTAAAGATAGAAAAGTAGCTAATTGTTGGGTGTGAACCTTAGAAGTTCCCACTTTTTATAGTTACCTGCGATAAACAACATAATAAGCTTGATTCTCTCCACTCCAGGGTGCATGGACTTAAACTTGGGGTGAAGAAAGGATTTTAAGAATCACAATTGGTTAGGGCGCCTGGGTGGCTCAGTTGGTTGAGCAACTGCCTCCGGCTCAGGTCATGATCCTTGAGTTCTGGGATTGAGTCCCACATTGGGCTCCCAGCTCCATGGGGAGCCTGCTTCTGCCTCTAACCTTCTCTCCTCTCATGCTCTCTCTCACTTTCTCTGTCTCTCAAATGAATAAATAAAATCTTTAAAAAAATTTTTTTTAAAAAGAATCATAATTGGTTAGATACCTTCATGATCATCTTGTTTAGCCATATTTCTCAAAAGTTTGGGGTTTAGTGAAAGATCTTGGGGGAAAAATAGCTTCAGTCTGTTTCTGATATAAAATCAAGAAACAGAGACAGGATGGCTTCTTGGACACAGAGGGACCTTGGAAATGGTAGTTTCTCTCTGCCCCCTGGTAGAATCTGATTGAGAAGAGAATTGGACTCCTGAAGAAGCCAGTGTCAACAATAGCTTCCTAAAACTAAGATGATGGTAAACTGGCATGGGGTGCATAATGATGATCCTTATTAAACTATACAATTAGTTTATAATTGTATAATTGTATAATTGTACAATTGTATAATTGTAAAACTATACAATTAGCAGGTGCTTCTAACCTCTTATATTTTTTCCTACCTTCCCTACATATGCTGAACTGAACTTTTTCTTCACATATATTAAAGAATGTTATGGTCTTATGACTCCTAGGTATTGGAGAGTCTGTGATTCAACTTCTCACCCAAAATGAGAATTACATCCATAATATTGCTGCAACGATTGGCCAAATTGAGCAATGGCCAATCACAGTTCTTTGTTTTCCTGCGTGTCCTCAGAAATACCATGGCAAAAGACTCACACCATAGCTAAGAAACACCTCTGAGAAAGGAAAGAAGATGTATCTTCTTCAGAATTATTTTAGAAACAAACACAAGTAGAACACAATACATCTAGGGACCAAGTTTCCACCTGAGAGTTATGATCACTAAAGGAGCCTAGAGTTCTAGTCTCCTGGTAAATTTACTGCTCAAGTAACATTTGAGTTCAGTATTGGTGGATTTACAATATCCCAATCATTAACATGATCCCAAAGTACAGTTTTAATTTTACCAAATCAGGTTAACACTTTAGTTTGCACCTTTTGAAGTCAAATTTAATAACAGGTAAGTGAATGAAAATATCCACTCTAGGCAAAGAAGGCAGAGTTCCTCCCTGTGACAGGAACCAATAGCCATGACAACAGAGTGCTTCTTTTAATAACGCTTAAGTAATTCTAAATCTAGCCAAAAACTGGGATTACAAAAATTTAACAATTCAGAAAAAAATATTTGTTTCTGATTTTACTGAGAATTTTTTTTTTTACTGAGATTGGTTTAGTGTTAGACAACATCAATATTTTAACTGACAGTTAAATACTAAACTTTCTTTTTACAAATAAAACAAATAACCTGTGAACAAACTGAGAAATACTTAGCTTAATATGTATTCAGCAGTTATGACTGATAGTAAAATAAGAAAACCTAAAATATACAAGCAGAATTATGCATATGGTCTCATATGCATAGATATTTTATTTATAATCCATTGATTTATATTCATAGTTAAAATATAACATGAATAAAATATTTACTTATAGATATAGTTATATATTTATGGGACGAAATGAAAGTAAGTTTACAGTGTCTACCAAAATATCTTCTCTAATAATTTTAGAACACATTACATTGGAAAATCTAGTGCAAAAACTTAAAACATGAAGGATAAAACTTTTTACCCCAATGTTTACTTGCATTAAAAATGAGCAATTTAATAGTAACTGGAAAGTGATAGAAACATATTTTACTTATTAGCAGTTAGTATGTCAGGGAAATAAAACTGCCTTTGTTTAAAAATGACCGTGGAATATGGTACATTTTGAAAGGGAAGATAATTCTTCTTTTTAGTTAATAAAGATCAATGTGTCAAGATAGTCACATAGATAGATACATGGAAAATTTGTAAGAAGAGTCACTAGATAGATGCTTAGAAAATATACACTCCCACATTTATATCTCACAACTTTTAAAAAATTTCCATCATATTCCTCCCTTCTGCTATACTGTTGTAACACTCTATATTCCTTAAAGCTTCTGTTCCATTTCTCCTTATCCTGCATTCTCCTTCCTACTTCTTTAAGTCCTCCTCCCGACCTTCCCAACATCTGAGCCTCTTCAGGTGTCAGTACTACTCTGGGCTATCTTACAGAATCTGACAACCCTCTCCAAATAAAACTTCTCATTCATAATTTAGCTTTAAAATATGACATTTATTATGCTTGTGGAAATCAAGTACCGGGATTCACTCTTTAAAAAGTAGCAAATGATAAAAGGCTCTGCAGGGAAGTTGTAAGGAGGCGCATATAATCAGCATAATACTGGATAGAACCAGGCAGGAGAAAAGGCACTAAGATGGTGAAGTTTAAGTTTTGCAAGGCATTCCAAGGAAAAACAATAAATTCAAAGGTTTTTAAATTGTATCAAAAAAAAAGGAGGTATATGTATGCTTGGAGCTAATGTTGATACGTGACGAGAAGGCAAAACCACTCAACTCTTTTACTTGTCTTCTGTGTCATTGTGAGGGATGTATGAACTAAAAAAGGATGGAATGAATGTTGTTTAGAGGGGTTTAAGTTCAAAATGGGTAAAAGCTTCTGATAGTCACTCGGAATAGTTCAGCTCATCTGGCTCAGATGAAATATATCCCAAACAAGGAAGGAATTTGCCCATGAGACAGACCATTGTAACCAATCTTTGGCATTTAAAAGTGAAGAAAAAGTAGTAAAATATTAGTGAATGTTTCTCAAACTAATAATAGTAATAACAACAATGTAGAGAGAAAGAGGAGGAGAGGAAAAGACAAAGGCTGCCTAGTGATTGATTAGGGGGCTAAACTTTGATCTAAGACCAAATCTAGGACCACTTTTTAAAGAATGGCTTATGAATCAGTAACAACTGTTCAAAACCAATGTGGAGTCTCTGGAAACGAAATATGGCAAAATGTCTGGTGATCTCCTTTCAAGGCAATGAATGCTTCTTGATTGGGTGTACCTGCCAAAAATAAGATTTTTTTCTTTTTAATTTCTCCTTTTGGCAACCTAGCAAGGCTAAAGATCAGCACAAATCTATCAGTACAGTGTACCTCAATTTCAGGGAAGTATCTTTCATGAATTTGCATGATGTCCTGGAATAAAGAATGAAACATGAATTGTGGCATGAGGAGGATAGTGAGTCAACCTAGTTAACAGATAAGAAATAGAGATTCAGACATAGCTACAACTAACTGAACCAGGCTATGGTTAGTCTTGCAGCATTTTGAACAGGTAAAGCTGGAAGGAAGAGGACAAGCCACAATCATGAATAGAAAGCAATGGGACAGAATCTGGAGAAGCAGAAAGAACAAGGTACCCACAATAGAGCCAACGTTGTCCTCAAGGCAGAGTGAATACTCAGACGCAGAGCTAGTGTAGAGAGGATAAGCATAGTGTGAATAGAGAATAAGGTGGTTTTATACTTGTCTAGAAAATGCTAGATTCCAGATCTGGTGTCTTTTGTGTGTGTGTGTTTGATGAGGTACAGGAGTATCTCAAAAGTCTGAGCTTGTAAGGACACATAACTTGAAAGAAAATCCAGGTAACAAGTCATGTATTTAAAGACTACAACAACCTGTCATAATATAAAAAAACTGTCAATGCTCTCTTGGTCAGTAGACTTCCAGAATCAGTATTGAGGATTGCAAATAATGGTAGGTATTTGGGAATTAGGAAGCAGCAAAATTTCATTTAATTTGCAAAGGAATGTAGTTATTTGGTTGGAAACATGGTTATTTGTTATGGAGAGGGATACTGGTAAGAAACAAGAGGACTTTACTATTACCAAATAAATAGTGATGATAAAAAAAAAAGTATTGGTAGCAACAGCTTAATAGTATTACTGCTAACAGTAACCTGGGTTTCCAGTTCGGACTTTGTACTGAGTGAAGAGCAGTAGGAATATTAATTAAAATAACTACTAAAGAAATGACTCTAGTCAGAAACTAGAGTCTGGACTCTAGACTGGACTAGTTTGTCCAGGATAGTTCTTTAGACTGGACCACCATGAAGACAAAATGCAATAGAGTTTATTAATTTGATGCCATCTAGGGATCCAACTCTCATTCTTCTGTGTTAGCTCTGAAGCAAGAAAGGGGCATAGGAAAGTAATGTGGACCAAGTATCTAAGGAATGGAGTTATATTCCCTGGGCTTGTAAGTTCACTTGGTTTTATATTCAAGTGGGTAAGAACGAACTGGGAGGAGAATATGGTTATACATGTTGTTTCTATTGTTTCTGTTATATTTGTTTTAGACATGGGGGAGAACCTGAAGCTACAGGTGAAGAACATCAATAGTTGTAATTGCAGTGAACCTAGGAAGTCTTAGGTAGATGTAGGAAAGATGGATTCCAGAGCTACCAATTTTTTTTTTTTTTGGTGGGACTCACTCTCAGGACATGGGGATCATGACGTAAGCCAAAATCAAGAGTCAGATGCTTAACTAGCTGAGCCACTCCAGGTGCCCCAAATCTGCCACTTAATGAATTGCATGACTTCAGGCAAATGGAAACTATTTTCAGTTGCTCACCCTTCAATGTAAAAAAACAAACAGTATTTATTTCACTTTAATGATAAAATAAGGTCTCATGTATTAAAGGGCTTAGCCCAGGGATATCATTTCTTTAGATCATAAGCTACATGAACAAAAAGACCACATGCATGTTTTTTAGTGGTACACAGTGGTCTAGTACATTGTAGATACCATTTGACTATTCATGAAATTAAGGAGCTCTCTTCAAAATTTCTGAACAAATATTTGCATGAAATTAGAGAATGCATGTTTAAATGTAAGATGACACGTACTTGGTCAATGCAGTAGGGTTTTGGAGAAGCAACATTGCATGGCAGGAAGAATGTGGTCTTTGTAGTAAAAGCAAATAGAAGACTAAGTGCTACTTTTGGCTCCATCATGAACTTGCCCTATGACATTGAGCAGTTTGCTAAAATACTTGCAGCATTAAGTTCTTACTTTTTTGGTGGTGATTAGTTCATTAAATATATGATTAAATTATGTATTTTTAGAAGTGATTTTTAGACCTGAAATTTTATGTGAATTTTGTATGTTTCCTGATTTTGACAAAATTGAGAAATTTTATTTATTTTATTTTTTAAAAAGATTTATTTGACAGAAATTTTATTGATTTTAATGAATTACAATAATTCTGAAAAGAAGGATTGTCTTCTTAGTAATAGGACATGTCTCAAACGTATAAGAAACTGCATATATTATTAGTTATGTACATATTTATGCATATCTATTGGATATTGGAAATTTTGCCTGGGAGATATAACCTTACTGCATCCCTTGATTCTATTTTATCTTTTTGAGATATTTAAGAACTTTATAATATTCAATTATATTATACTTAAAATATTCAAACCTTCAAATATTTCAAAGTATTCAACTATTCAGTTCAAATATTCAATTTAAACCTTGAAATAAAATATTCAAACAACCTTAAAATATTCAAATATGAATTTATTTGTATATATTTTTATTAACATATAATGTATTATTTGCCCCAGGGGTACAGGTCTGTGAATCATCAGGCTTACACATTTCATAGCACTTAACCATAGCACATGTTACTTTCCCCTAGCCCTTGGAGTTCTGCAGTTCTCATTGATCAGTGAACTTGGTCTTGGCTGGATGTTCTTGCTGATCTTCTGGGGGGGGGGACCAGTTGCAGTGATTCTCAAATGTCTTTGCCCAAGGTGGAATTGCACTTCCCTTGGCAGGGGCTAAGCTAAGTAATCTGCTCGGGTTCACTCTCAGGAGCTTTTGTTCCCTGAGAGCTCAGGGCCCCACTCATCAGTGTGCCCTCAGAGAAAATCCAGCAATCTCTCCTGTTTCCCTAGTCTCCGGCCGCACTCTGTGCTCACCCGGCCTGTGACCGTGCATTTCTATCTCTGGCACAAGGCCCTGTTCGGAGTCTCCAAACCCAGCAGATTCCTGCAGTGCACTCCCACGCTACTCTTCCCAGAGGAGAGGTGAGTCTCCCTGGATCTGGTGCTTGTGGGGTTCCTGCCTGAAGAGCAGTGCCCCAACTGTGCCTTGGATCATGGTTTAAGGTAACCCCAAGCTGAAAGCCTACTTCTTGGCTCCACCTCTGCAGCTGGCTTCCCCACTCCTATACCTGGGAGCTCTGCCGCACTCAGACACCCCTGGTCTTTTTGTGACCCGGTGGGTCCTGAGACCACACTGTCTCCACGAGGGCTCCACCCTCTGCTTAGCCTCTGGAGCGATGTCCCTTAGTGGGGCTGACTTCTAAAAGTTCCAATTTTGTGCTTTGCTGCTCTACGGCTTGCCGGGAGCCAGCCCCTTCCCCCATAGTCTATCCACCCATGGCTTCAGATTCACTTCTCTGCACATTTTACCTTCCAGAAAGTGGCCGATTTTCTATTCCTAGAATTGCTGCTCTTCTTCTCTTCTATATCCTGTTGAGTTTGTAGGTGTTCAAAATGGCTTAATAACTATCTAGCTGAACTTCTGGGACCTGATATCTCGGTCTCCTACTCTATGCCATCTTGCTCCTCCCCTATTTGTATATGTTAATATAACTGAGAATTTTACAGAAAAATAAGAAATATAGTATAAAATATCATATAAAAAGAAACTAAAAATCTAATGCTAGTTCATAGCAATTATGACACTTAAATCCTATATTTCACTTCCTATAATGTTGCTTAGCTATTTTGAAAGTTTTTATCTATATTGTACTAGCATGTGTCAATACTTTACCTTAAAAAACTAGTGTCAATTCTTCCTTTGATTTACAATGATTATTTCTGGCAAAATAAGAGTCTATGTTTATATAAAATTAAATGTACCACATCAAAGTCATCAAGAAACACTGAGAAAATTCTTATAATTGAGTTGCATACTTTTTTTCTTAATCAAGTAAATCTAAAATATTGATTGGAAAATGCCTGTCTTGCAGGTAGGTTTTGTTAAGTACATACACTGACTATATTAAATAATAATTAAGAAAACCCCAGCAACATTAAAACTACATTAAGGGCATGGCTTGAACTGACAAAGCTAGCAAATTTTAAGCTGACATGGAAATCAATCATTTATAGCAGTTCCTAACCATGAAGAACTCCCTTTGAAATCATAGTGACATTTTCTGCTTTAAGCACTATAGAATCCAGGCATTCAACAAGTCCAGGCCGTTCATAGAATCTGCAAAGCAGACAGGTGTTTCATGTGTCTGGCCACAGTGGATTAGTTGAAAGGTGATGTTTCATTATAGATTCAGAAGTTCCTCAGCATTGCCACTTTTACACAGCATTGTTGACATTTGTATTAGAGAGATATCCACATTTAAAAGTGAATTCCTTTACAAACTGCCTGCCGTCATTCAGTCTCTGTCTTCCAGTCTGTCCCATCTGCCATTGTGAGCATATCATTTCGCTGCCTCTGCCACTTTAAGGATCCCAACACAGAGTTGAGGCTGCACTTAGTCTTCATGGAATTGTCTTAATGAATTTTTAAAATCTGATTACAAAATAGTAATTGTAAGAATCAATAATTAATCTTAAAAATGTGCCCCTAAATATTTATTAATTTTGGTAGGTGCAATTATTATAAACATCGATAGCTAATTCTTATTGAATGATTACTTTGTGCAAAGTATGTGGTCGAGTGACTTACAATCTTTTGCTCATTATATGAGGAATCCCATGTCAAATTTATGTCATTACAACCCATCTAGAAACTTTACTTTACAACATACTAAATTAATGTAACTTTTTCAAACACATACATGGCTAATTAATTAGATATTCATCAAGTACCCCTTACAGTTTAAAATATTTGCTACATATAAATGAGTTTATTTGGTAAGGTAAGACAAGCTTATCAAATAATTAAAAAATAGTAGCTGAAGACGCTTATTAAATGGAAAAGAAGTGGTTTTATGTTTAAGAACTTGAGACATAGACCTGAGATGTGGCTGCTAGATTGACAGTATGTGGTGGCATCCACTTATGTTGGTTCATGCCTGAAATAAGTAATTTGGTTGGGAGAAACTTGATGTGTCTCTAATTGAGTTTGAAGACTTGAGTGAAAAAACCTGAAAGTCAGAAATACCTGCAGAGTAGTCATGTCTTCATAATGATAGTTAAAACTTTGGAAAAGAACGAGAACATGAAAGCTGATCATTTTATTGATATTCAAGAATACCAATTATGGGGGCACCTGGATGGCTCAATCATTTAAGCACCCAACTCTTGATTTCAGCTCAGGTCTTGATCTCAGGGTCATGGGATCAACTTAGTTCTCTCTCTCCCTCCCCCTCTGCCCCTCTCTACCCCCCTCCCCCTGGTTGCACTCATTCGCCTTCTCTCTCTCTGAAAGAAAGAAAGAAAGAAAGAAAGAAAGAAAGAAAGAAAGAAAGAAAGAAAATCTATTTAAAAAAAAATAACCAATTTTTCAGTACTCTCATTTCTGGTGATGAAGTAATGCTCTCCTAGCAAGAGATAGTTGAAGCTCATGAGGATTGGGGAAACAGATTAATTGTCAGACTTGCCAGTGTAATCAAAATTATTTAAATGGATATGCATGTGGAAAGAAGAAAAATATCCACTTGAAATATGAAGCTCTTTTAATATGTCACATATGCAGATATACACATAGTTATGCACATGTACACATAGAGAAAGACCGTATTTAAGGAGTAACCAGTACTTCTTAGAAGAGGGCTTTAAATTATATTATGCCTTAAGATATCTATATAACATTTTGAAGTTCATATTGCATATTAAGTAAGCTTGAGATTTTAACACACTATGCTTATACAGGTATTAACAAGACTTGGCAGAGAAGAGCAATGGGAAGAACAATGCATATTGTTATGGACTTAATGTTTATGTCCCACTAAAATTCATATATTGAAGATCCAACCCCTTATATGATGGTATTTGGAGATGCAGCCTTTGAGGGGTAATTAGGTTTAAATTAGGTCATGAGGGCAGGGCTTTCATATGGAATCATTGCCCTTATAAGAAAAGGTATGAGAAAGCTTACTCCGTCTCTCACATGTGAGGACACAGTGAGAAGGCAGATACCTGCGTGACAGGAAAGAGCTCTCACCAAAACCCAACAACTCAGGTACACTAATCTCAGACTTCCAGACTCCAAAACTTGACAGAATAAAGTTTAAACAACAGAACTTCTGTTCTAGTTACCTAGCCTATGGTATTTTCTTATGGCAGCCCAAGATGCATACTATCTTATTCAAAAGAAAGGAAAACAGAAGACAAACATATTGAGAACATTTATAATTTTATGCCTTGTTTTCATATATATGCTTTATGAATGAAAGTAGAGTCTATGAGTAAAATAGGTGAAAATAAAAATAAACAGAATTAATATCATTGTGGGTTAATACTCTGCCAAAATCTGTCTGCTAGGAAGTACAACATAAATACAAAATAAATATGTTTTGAAAGACTGATATATATTCAAATCAAATGAGTATTATGGATAAAAATTCATAGGAGATTTCCAGATTCACACAAAACCATCTGTATGGAAATAATGAAGGACTTAAACTCTGTGAACATCTGTTAGAAATCTAATTCTGCTGGAAGTATGGCATCTAATAAATTTGTTATTTACCTTGTTGACAATTTCATCTTACATGAGGAAGCAAAGGGGCAATTGCTGGATTCCATTCAGATGAGGGAAGAAAATTGGCTGGAAATGTGAGTTTGATGGAAACCTTTCAATTAAAGTGGCTGTGCCTATTTAGAATTTAGAATATTGAAGGATAGAATTGTTCAGTAGATTCAAAGAAATACTCCTGACTTTTAGGAAAGCTCAAAAAGGTAAATGTGAACCTGTGATCTAATCTTTAACTCTGAAGTGTTGGTGTATTGACAGTGTTCAAAGGCTCTCAGATAAATTCTGATGATACATTTCTGTGTAACTGAAATGCAAAAGAAAAATAGGAGACAGCTAATGGATCCTAAATGACAGTTTGGGGAAATCTGCAATAGACTCAAATCTATAAGCATTTTCCAAAGATAAAAGGAAGGCCACAACACCAAGGCAAAAGTCAAATGGAAACCAAGAAATTCTAAGAATAGAATTAAAGTACTTAAATCCAGAAATAAGTTCAGTTAATGAGAAAAGTGGTGGTATCTGTTGTTATAATAAGAGGAGAAGTTAATGAGGTAATTGTCATCTCTTAGAGAGAAAGGTATGATATTCATTGATGGCATAATGAAGACTAAATGCTCAATTCCTGAATATGTCTGACTTCTTCTATAAGAAAACTAGTCTTTCCAATTCTCTCCTAATAATCTTTTTCACACACCAATAATTTGAGATAAAATTAGGAGTTTATCTTAGATTGGATTTCCCAGAAGCAAATACTGAGATTGGTACCACATATAAAAATGATTTTTTAGGGAATAATCCCAACCCAGTGGGGAGGGAGTAGGAAAGTATTACAGAAAAGTGACTAGTTTCCCAGGGATATTGTAACAAAGTACCACAAACTGGCTGGCATAAACAATAGGAATGCATTCTTTCAGTTTTGAAGAGGAGACATCTGAAAGCTAGATGTCAGGGAGATTGGTTTCTTCTGAGAGCTGTGAAGGAGAATCTGTTCCATGTTTCTCCCAGCTTCTGGTGGCTTGTTGGCAATCTGTGATTTTCCTTGGCTTATAGGTACGTCACTCCATCTCTGTCTCCATATGCTGTTCTCCCTGTGTGTGTATCTGTGTCCAAATTCTCTCTTCTTGTAAAGACACTGGTCATACTGGATTAAGACCCACACCAATGGCCTCATTTTAATTTGCTTCCCTCTGTAACAAACGTATTTCAAAATAAGGTCATATTCTGAGGTAATAGGGATTTGGGCTTCAGCTTATGTTTTTTTTGAGAGACGTAATACAACCCATAAGGCAGTTGGAGGCCAAGCAAATTATCACTTGACGCATAGTTCCTTGTAATCTAATTTAGCCTCAACCCCACAAGAAGCTCTGCACACTGCAGCCTACCCTCAGAGTTCTCTTATTCAGGAATAAGAAAATGAGAGTATTTATGCCATTGTATTATCATTCTTTGATAATATAATACAATTCTTTGCCCCAGATGAACACAACTTCCTGGGCACTCCCAAATCTAGACCTAGAGTCTAATAACAAGAATCTAATAAAGGAGTGCAGAAACTGGCTTTGAGGGATGAAAACACAGTGGGAGCCAGTATGTGTAAAAACGGAAAAGGGATTTGAAAGGCCATGGACAGACCATTGACAATGTCTATTGTAAAGTGGCACATACACACAAAAACCAATTCATCATTTAAATAATATTAAGTCTCCAGAACTGGAAGAATTACATTATAGGATGTTTAATTATGTTGTATTTTTAACTAAGTAAAACTACTAAGTAAAACTACTGTAAGTAATCCATGAGAAATATGAGAAACACTAAAGAATTTCCAGTATTGGTAATGAGCACATGTTCTGTTTTTAAGAAGGGAAAATATATATCCTGCTAAATTTGACATATAACCTGAGAGTAGTTAGAAATAAAATCAGTGCTCACAATTAGTCCACATACATTCATCATGGACAACATGAAATAATTTTTTCCAATAAATTTGTAGATCGTATTTCAGAGAGATTTTAGAGGACTGCCTGATTGAACATTGAAGTTGTTCAATCAGGCAGTGCCATTCAAGTGGTGATCCCACAACAATGTAGTGAACGATTTATATGGTCATCTGTACTGACCCTATATATGCAGATATGTATAATCATTTAGCTTAACTTTAGGACTACATTTGATAAACCTAATTAATATTCTTGTTAAAAAATATTTTATTTATTTATTTAACAGAGAGAGAGAGATCACAAGTAGGCAGAGAGGCAGGCAGAAAGAGAGGGGGAAGCAGGCTCCCTGCTGAATGGAGAGCCTGATGCAGTGCTCAATCCCAGGACCTGAGATCATGACCTGAGCTGAAGGCAGAGGCTTTAACCCACTGAGCCACCCAGCTGCCCCCTAATTAATATTCTTATGAAGAAAACATAGATGGATTCATAGGTGATTAAACTCTATGTTGATTAATAGAGCTGTGCAAAACTAGAAGAAAATACCTAATAGCACATAAATGGATTAGTACTAAGTTTTTCCAAACTATTATCAACTTCTTGGATAAACACATATTCTATCAAATTTTCTTTATTGGATTATTTATTATTGAAAATTTGTATACTTACAATATGTCACAAGCTATTACTGAAGCTAAGAAACATAGGTAAAAGGGCATGGTCCTTTCTTTTTTTTTAAGGGTGGTTACAGTTTGGCTGGGAATCTGTCTTAATAATACTAAAATAGAAGAGTACTAAAATATATCAGCCCCTATATATAAAGTCCTATGCAATGGACTTTGTAATGTTTGTTAGAAGATGTTCATAACTTCTGTCCATTTTTACCTTTCCAAGAAGTAGTGATGATTTTTATGGTGAAGTCCAAAGACATCCATTGGATGGGTTATGTTTCTAAAAGACCAAACATTAATAGCAAAGTGGGAGATCTTAGCTGATCAAGTGCACCATCTTTTTTGTTTGCTTGTTTTTTAAGAATATTGTGTTCTGTGTACTTGGAGTTGTAAGAGCATCCTAGAGCTGCTAAGCGGGTGCTAAGCCTCCCCTAGTAAGATTTAGATTAGTCAACTCTGGCCACCTTCTCTTTAATGACTGGCCTGTTCTACCTAGGACAAATTTTTCCATTCCATAAAGTACAAAGAAATAGGATGCAGGTTTGGTCTTAAAAGGAATGGAACAATAGAAACTGCTGGCTTCGGACTCAGTTCTAAGTATTAGGTAGGCCTACCACTGATATAAGTAAAAGCAATGCAGCTTGATTCATTAGGGTTTCATACTAAGCTTAGGGCAGAACTCCTACTCATAACAATGTGTCCCTTTCTTTAACTTTCTCTGTTCTCCATGTTTTAGAGAATTCAAGAGTTAGTGTCTTAGACTGGACTTTCTGGAAACTGATTCTGAGATAGGAAGTTGCATTCAGAAGATTCACTGGGCAATGCTCTTAGGAGATACAGTTGTAAGGAAGTGAGAATTGCTGGGCTGAGCATCAGGAGCAGTTGACCTTAACTGCATTTGCAACTGCAAATTTTACTGAATATTATGCAAAGCTTTATATCTGGGATACTTTTTTATAGTTGTACCAGTTTGAGGCAGGTGATAGGTTTGGTAAGGCCTTTATTTCTCTATATCAGTCTGTTGTTGGCTGTTAACAGCATTTGGGCAATGAAGTTCTCTGTGGTCAAGGGCAGTTCTCCACCAAGAGCAGATCTGTGAATCTCAGCAATTAGTATTCCCAGAAGTTGGAGTATGAGTGCATGAAATTTGAAGAGCGGTTCTGAGTGGAATACTGCAGTATCCAAAAAAACTGGTTTAAAATATTGAAAAGATGTATGTGTGTTGAGGGTGGCAGGATAGGAGGAAACCTATTCCAGATAATTCCAAAGATAGAAGATATATGCAACTAAAACACATTGGTTGTTATTGTAGAAGATAGACTAGGTTAAAAATATACTAAGAAAATAATATAAGACACAGTAGACTTCAAAAGCTGGGGATTAATGTGACTAGAAAAGTCAGACATTCAGAGTGGAATTGTGGAGAGTGATCTGTTGGGATATAAAGGATTGGTCCCTATAGACCTCAGTATGAATAATACAATTTAGGGGTGCCTAGGTGGCTCAGTGGGTTAAAGCTTCTGCCTTTGGCTTAGGTCATGATCTCAGCGTCCTGAGATTGAGCCCCGCATCGGGCTCTCTGGTCAGCAGGGAGCCTGCTTCCTCCTCTGCCTGCCTCTCTGCCTACTTGTGATCTCTTTCTCTCTGTCCAATAAATAAATAAAATCTTTAAAAAAGAATACAATTAAAAAAATATTCCTTATGCTCTTTTTAACTTCTACTTTTGGAAGAGCTCAGTACGGATCATTGAGATTTTTCAGACCACTAAAATCAAAATTTTAAAGTTATAATAAGATATATATCATTTGTCTTTTTCACATAGGGAAGGATATACTCATTTACAGTTGTTCTTCCTTATAAGAAGCTATAGCTGTATCAGAAATATCCAATGTATAATAAATTTCAAAAATAGCTATTGTATTTTTATGCCACTTAAGTTCCTAAGGTCTGCAATCTGGGTGGTTTGATTGTTTATTAAGATTTTATTTTTTAAAGCAGTTCTAGGTTCACAGATAAATTGAGAAGATACAAAGATGTCCCTATACCCTCTGGCCCGCCCTCACATGTGTGTAGTCTCCCTCATTACTATATCTCCCATCAGAGTGGTCCATTTGTTAAAACAGAAACCTATACCAACAAATCATAATCACCCAAAGTACATAGTTTATATTTGTGTTTACCCTGGTGTTGTCCATTCTGTTGTTTTAGACAAATATTTGATGACATGTATTCACCTAATATTATAGTATCATAGACAGTTTTCACTGCCCTAAAATCCTCTGTGCTCCACCTGTTCATCCCCACCCACTAACCCCTGGCAATCACTGATCTTACGGTTTCCATAGTTTTGCCTTTTCCAGCAATTTATATAGTTGGAACCATACAGTATGTAGCCTTCTCGGATTGTCTTCCTTTCATTTAGTAATATGTATTTAAGTTTCCTCCATATCTCTTCATGTCTTGACAGCTCATTTCTTTTGAGCACTGACTAATACTTCATTGTTCTAGACATTTCACAGTTTAATTACCCATTCACCCACTGAAAGACATTTTGGTTGCTTCCAAGTTTTGGCTATTAATAATAAAGCTGCAGGGCACCTCAGTGGCTCAGTCAATTAAGCATCTGCCTTCAGCTCAGGTCCTGATCTCAGGATCCTGGGATAGAGCTCCATGTCAGGCTCCCTGCTCAGTGGACAGTCTACTTCTCCCTCTGCCTCTGCCCCTCCCCCTGCCGATGCTCTCTCACTCTCTCTCTTTTCAAATAATAAATAAAATCTGAAAAAAAAAGAATAAAGCTGCCATAAACATATATGTACAGGTTTTTGTGTTGACATAAGTTTTCCATTCCTTTGGGTAAATACCAAGGAGTGCAGATGCTGTATTGCATGGCAAGAATATGTTCAGTTTTGTAAGAAACCACCAAACTGTCTTCCATAATGGTATTATTTTGTGTTCCCATGTTCATATATGAGAGTTCCTGTTGTTCCGCATCTTGCTAGCATTTGGTGTTGTACATTTAGGAATTTGGCCCTTCTTTTTTTTAGGATTATTACATAAATTTTTATTTATATAACTTTTTTTTAAATTTTTTTATTAACATATAATGTATTATTTACCCCAGGGTACAGGTCTGTGAATCATCAGGCTTACACATTGCACAGCATTTGCCATAGCACATAACCTCCCCAATGTCCATATCCCTATCCACCCCCCCA